>JAPPVO010000016.1:2667005-2820103 GCA_030407325.1 Camellia japonica
CGCATTGTTATGCACGTTCCAGTTGTATTGTTATGCACACTTTACTCGCATTGTTATGCACGTTCCAGTTGCATTGTTATGCACACTTTACTTGCATTGTTATGCACCGTTACACCTGCATTGTTATGCACCCTTCCACTCGCATTGTTATGCACACTTCACTTGCGTTTTCACGCGCGTTCCAATTGCATTGTTATGCACCTTTTTCACTTGCATTGTTATGCACGCTTTAGTTGCATTGTTATGCACCTCTTCACTTGCATTGTCACGCACGTTCCAGTTGCATTGTTATGCACCGTTTCCCCTTGCATTGTTATGCACCTTTTCACTCGCATTGTTATGCTTGTTCCGGTTGCATTGTTATGCACATCTCCCATGCATTGTTATGCACCTTTCCATTGGCATCATATGTGCACGCGTTTATCTTGTATTGAAATTGTATTTTGATATAGCGTTGATCATGTAATGACCCCAACACGTATGACGTCATTATCTGTGATTAATTATGTGTTTATGTGATTGGATGATTTAATTGAAAAATATCTGTTGAATTAGAAAATTATCTGTTGAAACCACGAATTCGGGACTGAAATTGATGACCATAATGGGTTCAGAAAATGAAATTGAAAATGTCTATGGGATACCGAGAATTTTTAGAACCTATTGGGAAAATAAATTGAGGACTGAATTTCGTCTGAATCGTAAGTCTTGTTTGGCTCAAGTATTTGGCCTAATTTGATTTATATGTTATATATATATATATATATATAAAGAGATAAGGGTTGTGGACCATTTGACTCAAAAGGGAAAAGAAAAATCTAGAGAAAGAGAGAGAAGGGAGAGTTCGGGGAGAGAGAGAGATCGAGGAAGAAAAGGGAAGAAAAGAAGAGAAAGAGAAGGAAATCAAGCTTAGTTCTCTAAATCAAGAATCAAGGTAAGAATTCATGGAATTGATTGTTGCTTTTTGGCATCTAGTATGTTAAACTCAAGACTATGGCATAAGATTATAGAATTTATGTTTTGAATCATGATTCTTTACATGTCGGTCTCATGTGAGAGAGAACCTCCATGGCTATAGAGATAGAAGCTTGTATATATAAGTTCATGGTTTTTCATCTTAATTTATGAGTTTGATCTTGTCTATGAGCTATGTGGGATTTGAATTGAAGAATATAATAGTTAAATTATGATGTTTATCAAGTGTCTTGAGACTTTGATTTCATGAAATTGGAAGTGGTTTTGCAAAAGGGAAAAAAAAGGATGAAGCTAAGAAGAAGAACCAGAGTTTCGTAGTTTTGCATGGTCCGCTCGAGCGGAGGGAAGCCAGCTCGAGCGTAGATATCGACCTCTCAGCAGTTTTGAGGAAATTGTACTGGCCGCTCGAGCGGCCAAAGTTGCGCTCGAGCGTAAGGGCCTATTTTCAGAACTTTTTGGAAAAATTGCAGAATTGACTTTAACATGTTAATTGCATCATTTATCATCCTATGAACATGAAATGAGTATGAATTAAAGTAAAGAAGCTTAGATTGAGCATGCTATGAATATGAACGAATGTAAAAGAAGAAAGGAAATGGCATGAATTATGTGAGTTAATGATGATATGTATTGAGAAATATGTTATACTGTTAATGCTTGCAGGTCAAGAAGTGAAGACCGTGCAGTCGGTATTGGGAAAACATTGTAAGTACATTTCTGTAAATGGCATGTTCTTATAAGGTATGTTTCAAATGCGATATGTTAAGCTATGTTAATATAAAAGATATTTGAAATGTCATATGAACTGTTATATGATATGATATGTTTTGAGTGATACCTTAAGCTATGTTGATATAAAAGATATTGGAAATGTTATATGGAATGTTATATGATAAGATATGTTTCGAAATGTAATTTTAAACTGTGAACGAATATCCTATAACGGCATGCATAGATGGTTAGGTCCTGGGTGCGACATGAACATGCAGGGCCATGATGTGAAACATGGTAGAGCATGAAGATGAAGGCTCAGGGCCAGTCATAGATAGTAGGTCGTGGGTGCGACATGAACATGCAGGGCCATGATATGAAACATGGTAGAACATGAAGATGAAGGCCCATGGCCAGTTACGAGATCTCGTAGATTGTAAAATGTTATGAAAAGGTTATGAAAATGTGATGAAAAGGTTATGTGTTTAATCGGTGTACGGGCCGGTTACTCTAGTCGTTATTCGACGTTATGAAAATGTGTAAAAGATTATGAAAAGATTATGAAATGGCTACGAAATGGTTATGAAAAGGTTCTATGAAATATGCCAATACGTATGTTCTTGTATGATTACTGTTGACTGCTTATGTTATGAATGTTTTATTATGGATTTATAAAATGTTGGACTTGTTCACTAAACTCCTTTACTTAAATGTTACTTGCTGAGCTTTAGCTCATTATTTGTATTTATGCATTATAGGTGAGCATTCAGGGAGTCAAGCCTAGCAGAGTCTCGAGCCGAGCTGCCGTTTTGAAGCCTACCAGTTTTGAGAGCCTCCGAGTTGAGGCTAGGCCTGGAAGGCCGTTGTGAGTCTCTGTTTTGTTTTGATTGTACAGTTGTAACCGTATGAGATGAGTTGTATATGGTTTGATGATCACATGTTATGTAATGTACAGTTGTGGGTAATTAACTTCATGTTGGCATGCAAATGTATGTTCATATCTATGCACAGCTCTTGGACTATTAGTTTCTTATTTCGCTTCCGCGAGCCCCTGTTTATTTATGTTATGTACTGGAAGGCCTTTGGTAATCTTGGATTACTGGCCGGTCTCGTCACCGAACTTTTAGGGGCGGGTTCGGGGCGTGACAGAGTGGTATCAGAGCGCACGAGTTAATTACCCACACACGTGTCCATATGAGCTGTTAGGTGCATTAGAAAAGAAATAGAGCATGGTATAAACATGTGCATGTGTGAATGTGTCTTCATGAATATATGGAAATGAGAACAGTGAATGATGAGACAAGAACAGTAATGATAAGGCAACGGAGAAATGATTATGTTGAAAAGGAAATGCTCTATCTGCTATGAGTTATAGATCAACGAAAGACACCAATGCACGGAATGTAAATGAGACAGAATCAGTGATTGATTAAGGAAGGAAAATGGTACAGGTAATTTCTTCGCTGTGTGAACAAGTTATGTAACTTTGATTGCTCCATGATTGAACACGTTACATGATATACTTGGAATGAAGCATTCCCATGGAGAACTTTTCAAATGTGGATTTCATATTGATTATTAGAAGATGAATTTCTTTTATGATAATATGACAATGGAACTTGGACTTGCTTCCGTACATGTCTTTCCAGAATGATTGTTATGATATGATATTGTTTTCAAGAATTGTTTTGTCATGTTGAATAATAGAATAGAACCGTTGAATTGTTCTTTTTATATGATGACACTTCTGTGAACTATTGAATGGCTACGGGGTGACTAATAACATGTAACTGAGATGTCTGATGGAGATTTTGCCAGGATAAGTAAAGTTTGGAGGACCAAACTTCTTAAGGTGGGGAGAGTGTAATGACCCCAACACGTATGACGTCATTATCTGTGATTAATTATGTGTTTATGTGATTGGATGATTTAATTGAAAAATATCTGTTGAATTAGAAAATTATCTGTTGAAACCACGAATTCGGGACTGAAATTGATGACCATAATGGGTTCAGAAAATGAAATTGAAAATGTCTATGGGATACGAGAATTTTTAGAACCTATTGGGAAAATAAATTGAGGACTGAATTTCGTCTGAATCGTAAGTCTTGTTTGGCTCAAGTATTTGGCCTAATTTGATTTATATGTTATATATATATATATATATATATAAAGAGATAAGGGTTGTGGACCATTTGACTCAAAAGGGAAAAGAAAAATCTAGAGAAAGAGAGAGAAGGGAGAGTTCGGGGAGAGAGAGAGATCGAGGAAGAAAAGGGAAGAAAAGAAGAGAAAGAGAAGGGAAATCAAGCTTAGTTCTCTAAATCATCAGGTAAGAATTCATGGAATTGATTGTTGCTTTTTGGCATCTAGTATGTTAAACTCAAGACTATGGCATAAGATTATAGAATTTATGTTTTGAATCATGATTCTTTACATGTCGGTCTCATGTGAGAGAGAACCTCCATGGCTATAGAGATAGAAGCTTGTATATATAAGTTCATGGTTTTTCATCTTAATTTATGAGTTTGATCTTGTCTATGAGCTATGTGGGATTTGAATTGAAGATATAATAGTTAAATTCTGATGTTTATCAAGTGTCTTGAGACTTTGATTTCATGAAATTGGAAGTGGTTTTGCAAAAGGGAAAAAAAAGGATGAAGCTAAGAAGAAGAACCAGAGTTTCGTAGTTTTGCATGGTCCGCTCGAGCGGAGGGAAGCCAGCTCGAGCGTAGATATCGACCCTCAGCAGTTTTGAGGAAATTGTACTGGCCGCTCGAGCGGCCAAAGTTGCGCTCGAGCGTAAGGGCCTATTTTCAGAACTTTTTGGAAAAATTGCAGAATTGACTTTAACATGTTAATTGCATCATTTATCATCCTATGAACATGAAATGAGTATGAATTAAAGTAAAGAAGCTTAGATTGAGCATGCTATGAATATGAACGAATGTAAAAGAAGAAAGGAAATGGCATGAATTATGTGAGTTAATGATGATATGTATTGAGAAATATGTTATACTGTTAATGCTTGCAGGTCAAGAAGTGAAGACCGTGCAGTCGGTATTGGGAAAACATTGTAAGTACATTCTGTAAATGGCATGTTCTTATAAGGTATGTTTCAAATGCGATACGTTAAGCTATGTTAAATAAAAGATATTTGAAATGTCATATGAACTGTTATATGATATGATATGTTTTGAGTGATACCTTAAGCTATGTTGATATAAAAGATATTGGAAATGTTATATGGAATGTTATATGATAAGATATGTTTCGAAATGTAATTTTAAACTGTGAACGAATATCCTATACGGCATGCATAGATGGTTAGGTCCTGGGTGCGACATGAACATGCAGGGCCATGATGTGAAACATGGTAGAGCATGAAGATGAAGGCTCAGGGCCAGTCATAGATAGTAGGTCGTGGGTGCGACATGAACATGCAGGGCCATGATATGAAACATGGTAGAACATGAAGATGAAGGCCCATGGCCAGTTACGAGATCTCGTAGATTGTAAAATGTTATGAAAAGGTTATGTGTTTAATCGGTGTACGGACCGGTTACTCTAGTCGTTATTCGACGTTATGAAAATGTGTAAAAGATTATGAAAAGATTATGAAATGGCTACGAAATGGTTATGAAATGGTTATGAAAAGGTTCTATGAAATATGCCAATACGTATGTTCTTGTATGATTACTGTTGACTGCTTATGTTATGAATGTTTTATTATGGATTTATAAAACGTTGGACTTGTTCACTAAACTCCTTTACTTAAATGTTACTTGCTGAGCTTTAGCTCATTATTTGTATTTATGCATTATAGGTGAGCATTCAGGGAGTCAAGCCTAGGCAGAGTCTCGAGCCGAGCTGCCGTTTTGAAGCCTACCAGTTTTGAGAGCCTCCGAGTTGAGGCTAGGCCTGGAAGGCCGTTGTGAGTCTCTGTTTTGTTTTGATTGTACAGTTGTAACCGTATGAGATGAGTTGTATATGGTTTGATGATCACATGTTATGTAATGTACAGTTGTGGGTAATTAACTTCATGTTGGCATGCAAATGTATGTTCATATCTATGCACAGCTCTTGGACTATTAGTTTCTTATTTCGCTTCCGCGAGCCCCTGTTTATTTATGTTATGTACTGGAAGGCCTTTGGTAATCTTGGATTACTGGCCGGTCTCGTCACCGAACTTTTAGGGGCGGGTTCGGGGCGTGACAGATCATGTGTTCCTATTATATTGTACTTGTAAAAATCTCTCTTTTGTGCAAGCACGATATTGTATGTACGGTTCATTTGAAGTTGGTGAAACCAGACGATATTGTATGTACAGTTCATTCAAGAGAAGTTCCGGTTCAGTTTGATTGCTGTCTATCATGCATGTTCGCGTATGGCACGCATTCGGTTACCTTTCTCCACTCGCGTTTGACATGCGTTTGGACGTACCATTCTCCACTCGCGTTTGACATGCGTTTGGACGTATTTTTCTCCTTTTGCGTTTGACACGCGTTTGGATGACCTTCTCCTCTCGCGCTTGACACGCGTTTGGATGACTATGCTTTTTGCACAGTCCTTCTCTTTTTGCATTTGATACGCTATAAGGTGTTTCGTTTGAGACTTTGGGTGTTCCCGATAGTCGCCTTTAGTCTTTCTTGCATGAGCCGTAGTTAAGATCGCATAATTTTCTTACATCCTTTCTGCATGAGATGTAGTTTGGTTCGTGTTTACTTGCTCATGTACGAGTTTCCGGTAGCATTCCTTTTCATAACATTTGCTTAAAATGTTGTATTTATTTTGCATAAATGCTTCATTACAGTCCTCGTTGCATAATCATAAGTTATGTTCTGCATTATGCATGTCATTTGCATTTTGCCCCTGCCTGCGAGCACATCTCTTTGGTATCTTGCCTATTTGTCTAAGTCTTCAGCCTTGTTAAAAATGGGTCGTCTCTGGGCTTTGACATTCACTCCCGTCATTTCATGACTTCCAAGTTCTGTCAAAAAGGGGCAACTGTAGACACCCAATTTTTTGCCGACCTTAAGACTCAGATGTCATCATCTGTGCACTCGGTGATTGTGCATGTTTGTGCTCGTTTCGAGTTTCCGGAGCCTTCGGCTGAGCGCCTTGTCTCGGGACCTCTTAACTTCCTCATCTTGGCCTAGTTTTTGGACCATGCCTTGTTGCCTTTGCCTAGAGGGAAACAGAGGCCTGTAGGCCACTTTTTGTAGCCGTAGACTACCTTTCCCTCTCGTAGGCCACTTTTTGTACCCGTAGACTAGTTTTCAAGGCTTCCGACTGGGTGCCTCGCCTTGCGGACTCTTGTCTTGCTTCCTTTTTGGTTTGTTTTTGAACCAAACCTTGTTTTCTTTGCCTGGAGGTGGAACAAGGGTGTAGACAGTTTCTCCCCCTGTAGACCACTTTTCTTCCCTACCAGCCACTTTTTGTGGTCAGCCAGCTAGGGTGGGTGGTCTGTGGACCACCTAAGGTGGTCGGCAGCCTGCCACCACCTTCTACTCTCTGTGCAAACCCTCTCTCCCCCTTGCCGACCACTTTTCTTCTCTGTAGACCACTTTTTCTGGTCGGTCGACTAGTGGGAGTGGTCGGCCGATCACTTTAACTGGTCGGCGGCCATCCTGCATTTTCTGTAGATATTTTCCTTGCTAGCTGTGCCAGCTGTTGGGCACAAAAGGCATCCTCCATACATGTGGGATTGCTTCAAGTCTCTAGCTTGTTCAACAAGTTTGAGACTTGGATTTCTATAAGGGGAGGCTCCTCTCGCTTTTAGAGGTTCAAAAAAAATTGGCTGAGGGCTATACATATCCTTCTATCTCTATGTTGCTCCCTTTCTCTCTATATTTGTTCCATTTTGTGCTCAAAAGTGCCATTTCTTCACACTTTTGCACACAAATACCTAGTGAAACACCTTCACTCTTGGGCTGAGGTTCTTGGAGGTTTGTTTGAAGCTCAAAAGCTTGGTTTTTCCCTCTGATGTTGTTGCTTTGAAGTGGTTCTTCAAGGGTGAGTCTTCATCCTCTTTAAAGCTTTGTTTATATTGCTTATTGGACCCTATTTGCATGATGTTTTAGGCCTAACTTTAAACTGCCAAAAGCTTCATTTTCAAGTGCTTAAAGTGTTTGTTTAAGGCCTCTTTGGTGTTGGGGGTGGTCTACCCCCTTTTGTGCCTTATTTTGCCTTGTTTTGAGCCATCTCTTTAGGCCTTTGAGATCGCCTTCTCTTGGCCTTTTAACCATTGAATTTCAGGGGAATTTTAGTGGTGGAAAGTATGTTTTGAGGCCCCAAATGGGTGGGGGTTGTCCCCTCTCCTCTTCTCTTGTGTGCCTATGTTGATGGCTCACCAAGTTAGCATGTTTTTCTACCTTCTTGGGCTCCTATCTTAGCATGTTTCAGGCCTTATTTTGCCATATATAGCTCTGTTTTGGGTCGGTTTGATTGCCTCTTGCATGCTTCATATCCTTGTAGTGCAATCCTCCCTATAGCCTTAACATGCATCATGCTTTGGACCATCATTTTAGCATGTTTTTGGCTCCACTCCACAAGCTTTTACTCATGTTTTGCCATGCTTAAGCTCTGTTTTAAGTGTTCTTGATCATTCAGACCTTGCTTTGTATAGCCATAGTTCAATCTTACTCACTAGTTTTGAGTTTCAAAGTATCTAGCATGCTTTACTTGAGTTGTTTGCATGCTTTGGCCTCATTTCTAACATGATTTCAGTGTGTGTAGTATAGTCATACTCCCTCATGTTTCACACATTCAATGCTTTTGGAGGGTTATGCTTTATGCCTCAATCATGAGCCAATTGGCATGCATGCTTGCCTAAGCTTTTTGGGCTACCATCTCATTATGTTTTTGGTGTTATTTTACCATGTTAGAACTCTGATTTTTTTTTGGTAAAGTCACCTCATGCTTGGTTTTGGTAGGTGTAGTGCAATCATGCTCATTGGCCTTGCATGCGTCATGCTTTATGCCTCCCATTCGAGCATATATTGGCTATGTTCAAGCATGTTTCTAGCATTGTTTTGACCTGCCTTGGGACTAATTTGAGTCCATCTTGGCCCTTTGGGGCTTGCTTAATACGGCTATGGTGCAAGTGCCTTTGCTAGCCTTAAGCTTTGAGCCTCCTAGCATGCTCTATTTGTGATATATGCATGATATGGCATCATTTCTCACATGATTTCAGAGCATATAGTCTTCCTAAACTCTCATGTTATTACTCTTTAATTGTGTTTAAGAGTTATGCCTTATGCCTTATTTATGGGCCAATGCATGAACATGCATTTTCTTGCTTTCAATGCTATCATTTCAGGTGTTTTGGCCACTATTTTGGCATGCATGAGGTCTGTTTGGGCTGGTGTAATCCATTGAGCATTGTATTGCATAGTCCTAGTGTTGTGTACCTCACTACCTTTCATGCTTTAGGACTCTAGTATGCCATACTTGTGTTGCTTGCATGATATGTCATCCTTTAGCACATGATTTCAGTGCTTGTACCTATGTTATGCTCTCATATATGTTGTTCTTTCAATGTGTTTGAAAAGTGAGCTTTGTGCCTTACTTAAGAGCAAACGAATGAGCATGTGTTCTTTGCCTTTTTGTGCCTAAGTTTTGGTGTTTTGGTCATTGTTTGGGCATGCATGAGGTTTTTTTGGGGTTGGTTTAAGTCCATTGAGCATTGTATTGCATGCCTCTTGTATGATGCTCTTTACTTACTTTGATGCTTTAGCCTCCAAACATACCATGCATGCATTGCTTATATGATGGAACCTTGTGCATGCCACATTAGCATTGGTGGATTGCATGTTGTTGCATTGTATGTTGTTTGCATGTTATTGCATTGCATTGTGTTTGGAATGTTGTTGCATTGCATTGTGTTTGGATCGGATGTTGATCCAAACACAAGAAACGAGAGGCGCTTTATACTTGAAGTGATGAAACGCGCCTTATTTCTCGGTCGCCGACCCTCTTGATCAAGTATGATAGAGGTGGAGGCCCTTATGTGTTATTTGTGGATTCATTGACATTAACTCATGCAAACTTGGCTTCTCGGCCATCATGCATTGCGATGCTCGGTTGGTGGCCCAAGAGTCGAGTACCGCACTCCCTTGAGCTTGAGAAATGATAGGGAGGGTGGTTGTGCACTATAGACGTCCCCGAACGTCCCGGGAGGGAATCCCGTTTTGTTCATTTGGGCTTACTATAGTTCAGGACTCAATGTCACGGTCCTGTATCTAATCTCGCAGAGTGCAATGCAAGACCAATGAATCATCAAAGAGTCCAAATCCGGCAAATCGTTTTTGAAAAACTGATTTTTAGAAAGAAGTGCCAAACATGGACTGCTTTGCCAGATACAGAGTCACCACCTAAATATTTATTTTGGGGGAATTTAAGAAATCCTGACTCGTTGCCTAAGGCCACGTGTCCGTCATCACCAAAGTTGCCTCGGCTCGAGAACTTGGGTACGATTGGGGAAGGTCAGCTATGAGCACCCCCGCTCACCCGATCAAAAATCGGCCACTACCAAGCATGCTATCAAGTTTTGAAAACATATGTGCTCTTATTCTGGTTATTAGCCTAGAATTACTATGTGATGCGCACAGCATACAAGTATAGACTAGGTCGCCTGAATTGGAACAAAACATCTCATGTTCGTTTTGAAAAACGGTTTGAAGGTGCTACTCGCAAGTAGGCTAAGACGTGGATTTTGCCACCCTCAGGTGGGCTTAGAAAACATGATTTTGCCACTCCCAAGTGAGCTTAAAACTCTCAATTGGTGAATTGTTCCAATTCAAATAACCCAACATTCACCCACAGGCATTCAGCCAGTTATATCACATAAGCAAATAGCCTCATGGTAAGCATGCTATCATGGCAGTCACTCACACGCATGTAAGGATGCTAAAGCATAAACACTCATCGAGTAATCCAAGCCAAAACAGAAACTAGTTAGTAATCAATGCATGATCCTAGTTCATGTTAAGATGGCTGATGCAACACATGCAAAATGCAACTAAGATAGGCTCGGCTATTCTAAACATGGCATATGAAATGCAACAGATAACATGTATTCAACTTGGAATTGAAATACAATGCAGTTAGTATGATGCGCTGAGCCTAGTGCATATAAGACAGATGAATAGATGCAAACATGCGAGCATATAGATGCTAATTGAAACATGCCCTAAACTAACCATTATAAGCTGGTAAATAAAAGGGAGAAAGACGTGGGGTTGGAAGACATACATCACACACACGCACACTTATTACAACATTGCCCTTTCTCGGAGGGTCCGAAGAAATAATACACAACCAAATGAATAACGAATTACAACTAATTATTACACAACCCTAATTAATTAATAAATTAACTAAAATAAATAAGCTAGCATGCAAATTAAACAAAATGGACTGCCTCAGCTCTGTTTCGAATGATAGGGATGCATGCATGCTCAAGTCGCCTTGTCGGGAAATCCATCGCGATGCCCCGATTTGCCTCTGTTTGCAACTGGTCCCAGAACACTATACAAAGCTCCAGAAAGCTGCTGACCAGTTTTTGCTGCTGGTTTCTGGTTTTCTGCAACAGAGAGCGAGAAAGGGGCATGGTAAAGTATTTTCAACATATGTGTGCATGACCACTCTCCCCATCATTGCACAAGCTCCAGGGAGTGTAGTCCTCGATCCTCGTGCCACCAATCACGCATCTCGATGCATGATGGCCGAGGAGTCGGATTGCACGACTCGATGTAAAATGAATGCACATATAAACACAACAAGGCCTAAACTCCATCATGGGTAATCCGGAGTGTCGACGACCGAGAATCGAGGCACGTTTCATCACTTTGAGTACGAAACGTCCCTCGTTTTCCGTGTTTGGACTAAACCCTACTCCAAACACTATGCAACAACTAGAATGGCATGACATGCAAA
This sequence comes from Camellia japonica, assembly GCA_030407325.1. Lineage (NCBI taxonomy): Eukaryota > Viridiplantae > Streptophyta > Magnoliopsida > Ericales > Theaceae > Camellia > Camellia japonica. Next base: position 2,678,631 of record JAPPVO010000016.1, read on the forward strand.
CACAATGCAACAACTAGCATGCAATCCTAAACGAAATGCAACTACGACATGTAAACATGCAAGGAATGACATGCAAAGGTGCAACTAGCATACGCAATGCTATGAACTATGAATGGCATACTCAATGCACATGACGCTATATGGCATACACAACGCACATATGACGATGGACATACACAAAAGCATAATCAAGGCATACACAATGCGACGATCAAGCATGTGACAACATGGACATGGCATACACAATGCAAGATGGACTTAAACTAAAATGAATGGGCCTCAGCCAAACTCAAATCAGTGGCCAATACATGATGAAAATGAAGCAACAACACACATGCAAACATGCACAAATGCAAGGGACCAAACCTAAGGCACCAAATGCAACTCTACCAAAGCATGGCAAGGGATGGAATATGACATATAATCACACATTTTTCAGCTCTGAAATGTCATGCAAAATGGTCCCGAATCATGCAAACACCTCACATAATACATGCTAGATGGCCTGAATACTGAAACTAGTGAAGTGCATTACACTAGAGGTACACAAAGCAATGCTCAAATGACCCAACCAGCCCCAAATAGTCCCTATGCAGGTCCAAGACAGTGGGAAAATGGTCTAAAATGATGGCTCAAAATGCATGGAAATGAAGCTCATGTAATGGTCCATAAATGAGGTATTCATGCACAACTCTCAAACACATTTAAAGAGTGGAAAACATGGGAATATGGCATATATGTAAGCTCTGAAATATGATGCACAATGGCCCCAAAACATGGAAACACCTCAACATAAGCATGCAATAGGCTCCAAAGCTCAAAGCTAGGCAAGGGTATTGAACTACAACCATGCATAGCAAGCATCATTCGACCATGAGGCATAAAAACAGAGCTAAGGCAGTCCAAAACATGCACAAAATCAGTTTAAAGCATGGCCAAAAGGTGCTAGAATCAAAGGCCAAAATAGCATGCAATGTAAGCTAGTAAAGAGGATTTGCACTACAAGCATGTGAGGAAATCAAGAGGCCACCAAACCAGCAAAAGTCAGAGGTATGACATGCCAAATAAAGCCCAAAAACCCACTGAAACATGGTCTATGAATGCAAGAATGATAGGCTCCTTTGATATGCTATGAAGAGGGTTATTCTACACATGCAAGATGGACATCCAATATGGCAAAACAAGCTCTAGATAGAGCCTATGCAGGTCCTAAAACTCACCAAAAATGGCCTGAAACATGGCTTGGAATCATGCAAATAAGGACTCTTTTGTTAGGCCAAATATGCTAGTAAACAAGACAAGGGGTGAGAAGGTCACCCCTCTCTGATTTTGGTGCTCAAAATAGCATTCTAGCCACTGAAAATCCACTGGATTTCAGTGGCTAAGAGACCAAACAAAGGTCAATGCAAAGGCCCTAAGGCATGGCTCAAAATAAGATGAAATGAAGCATGCAAAGGGGGTAGATGACCCCCAACAGAAAAATGGTCTTAAACACACATGTTAAGGACCTCAAAATAAGACTTTTTTCAGTTTACACCAAAGCTCAAATATGCTTTCAAGTATAGCTAAAAGATGAAGCAAAATAAAGCTCAAAAGAGGGAATAGGGTATTACCCTTGTAGCTCAGCAACTCCAGCAGCTTCTGGACCAAAAATGCAACTCCTTAGCCTCTGAAAACAAGCTCCAAGGTGCTTAGGTTGATATTGGAGGTGTTGTGCTAGGAGATGGTATGCAAAGGGGTCAAGCACTTCAACCTTTCAAGGCCTAAAGGGAGAGATATAGGGGGATATGTATATATGAGCCTCAACCAACTCTAGAACCCTTGCAAAGGAAGAGGAGCCCTTCCTTTATAGAGCCAAGGATCCAAAGCTTCTCCTAGAAGCTTAAAACCAAGAGTGAAGATCCTCCACACACGTGTATGGAGGATCTAGTCTGTGCCCTCCAGCTGGCACAACTGGAATCAACTCAGTGAGGCAGAAAAGGGGGAAACTGGCCGACCAGTTCAAGTGGTCGCCCGACCACTTGCCCTGGTCGGCCGACCAGGGTCAAAAGGGTCAATGCACAAAAGCTGGTCAGCAGCCTCTATTGATGGTCTCCACGTGAAATGCAAGCAAGTATTATGGTGGGAGACCCACAAATGTGGCTCAAAAATCAATGAGACCAGCTTCCTGACAAGAAAACCGACCAGTGGGAGAAAAGGTGGTCTCCAAGAGAAAAGGTGGTCTCCCACCCTTGTACCACCTTCCAAACAATGAAAACAAGGTCCATGCCAAAAATGAACCAAGACGGATGCAAAACGAGGGTTCGGGGGCCAAAACGCGCAGCTAGGTGCCCCAAAAACTGACTGTTAAGCATCGAAAGTGGCGTGCGACCACGAAGGTGGTCTGCCGAGCCACAGTGTCCCTCTAGACAGAGGAAATAAGGTGTGTGCCAAAAACCGGAGCAAACGGAGAAAGTTAAGTGGTCCCGAACCGAAGCGCACGGCCGATGGCTCCGAAAATCGGAAACTGGTCTCCAAACGGGAATAGTGGTCTACGACCACGAAAAGTAGCCTACGGCCACTGAGAGATGATCTACAAGACCTCTCCCTCCTTTCAGGAAGAGAAAACAGAACCTGGTTCGCAAACCGAGGCAAAGCACAAAAGAGTCTCGAAGTCCGGAGGTAAGGCTCTCAGCCAAGACTCCGTAACCTCAGACCGAGCACAACATGCGCAATCACCGAGCATTCAATTGATGACGTTTGAGTCTTAAGTTCGGTCAAAAATGGGGTGTCTACATGCACACATATCTTGCAAACACACTACTATGCCCCTTCTTGTTCTCTATTGCAGCAAAACTGGAGTTTGGCAGATTTTCTGATCGGCAGACCAGTAAAGGTGGTCGGCCGACCAATTTTTCTGGTCTACAACCAGTTTTTCTTGTCTACACCTGGTCTACACCCCTATTTTCTGGTCGGCAGCCCACCAGGAGGTCCCCATGTTGGAGCAGAAGCAATTTGGAGGTTTGTGCAACTTTCAGAGAACAAATCAAATGCAAACAGAGGCAATTCTGGACATGATAATGGATTTCCGAGCGAAGCTGACCGAGCATGCATATCCCCCCTCGCTTCCCGAGGCCATTTGTTTAAATTGCTTAGCTAAACTAGTTCATTAGCCTAGTTATTATATAATTAATTAGTTAAGTGTTTAATTAATTAATTTGGTTTGTACTTAATTAACAATAGTTAGTTGATTCAATTTGTGTTGTAATAATTAATTAGCTAGTTAGTTAATTAGTTTGGTTTGTAATAGTTAGCTTAATTAGCGTAGCTAGTTAGCTTTCATTTTATTCGGACCCTCCTTTGCGAGGGCAAATGTTGTAATAAGGGTACGTGCGTGTGTGCATGTCTTCTAACCCCCATTTCTTTCTTCCTTTTATTTAACCGCTTTCGATGGTTAGTTTAGGGCATGTTTTGATTAGCATCCTTATGCTTGCATGCGTGCATCATTTATTTGTCTTGCATGCACCGGGCTTGGCGCATCATTCAAACTACATCGCATTTCAATACACTTACTTGAATACGTGTTTAATAGCATGTTATCAAGTGTTGTATTCATATGCCATCTTAGATAGCCGAGCCTATTTTAGTTGTATTTTTGCATGTGTTGCATTAGGCATCTTAACGTAGCTAGGATCATGCATGATTACTAATTAGCTTTTGTTTTGGCTCAGAGTACACTGTAAGTGTTTACGCTTTAGCATCTTGCATGAGTGTGAATGCTGCCATATATAGCATGCTTGCCATGAGGCTATTTGCTTGAATGCTAACTGCATCAATGCCTGTGGGTGAAGGCTTTATTGCTTGAATTGGAACAATTCATCGAAATGTGAGTTTTAAGCCCACTTGAAGTGGTAAATCATGTTTTTTTCTATGCCCACCTTGTTTGGTGGCAAATCCGCGTTTTAGCCTACTTGTGAGTAGCATCTTCAAATCATTTTCGAAAAACAAACATGAGATGTTTTGTTCCAAATTTAGTGATTTAATCTATACTTGTGTGCTGTGCGCATCACATAGTAATTCTAGATTAATAACCGGAATAAGAACACATGTGTTTATAAAAATAACATATCATGTTAATAGAGGCCGATCCTTTGATCGGGCGAGCGGGGGTGCTCATTTCAGGACCTTCCCCTCTCGTACCTAAGTTCCCGAGCCGAGGCAACTTTGGTGATGATGGACACGTGGCATTAGGCACGAGTCAGGGTTTCCTAAATTTCCCAAAAACTAAATATTTAGGTGGCGACTCTGAAATCTGGCAAAGCAATCCATGTTTGGCGCTTTTTGACTCAAAATTGATTTTTCAAACCAATTTTCGGATTTGGACTCTTTGGTGATTTATCAGCCTTACATTGCACTTTGTGAGATTAGATTCAGAACCGTGACAGGAGTCCGAACTGTAGTAGCTATGAACCCAATTCGCGCCCTCGCGCGCGGAGCAGAGTTCGGGCGGTCTACATTCGAGCGAAGACTCTCTCGCTCGAGCGAAAACACTTATGCGCAAGGGGTCGCTCAAGCCAAGATCTTGTCGCTCGATCCTAAAAAGCACTCTCAGAATCTAAGCCATCTGCAGAAGCACGCTCGAGCGTACACTCCCTCGCTCGAGCGAAGAAGGAAAAAAACAAAACTTTCTGAGCAAAAACACAATACTCACACTATGAAGTGGAACCTGAAACACAAGTAAATGAGCACAATAGTATGAAAGTGATACTAAGATTAAATAATCTACAAACCATGAAGCCCGCAAACTTGCAATTATAATAATATAAAGGATATAATCTTGAGCAAATCAGATAAAATTTAATCAATGATCATAAGCTACATGAGAATGCACAACTCAAAAACCAACATGAGAGCTCACAATATGAATGTGTGTGTGTGCAATCCTTGAGAGGCCACAGAGCTAGAGTTAATCCTCGTAGTGATCGGATGGCTGGACCTCTGGCAAGAGTAACTAAACATCACAGAGAAAAGTCAAACCACTAGAAATCACGGGATACTTGTTGAGTAAACACGGAGGCTTCCTCTCAATCAATGAGTCCCTTTTTTTTTTTTTTTAACTTTTCTTTCTTGTGGGCACTCACTGGTAGCATACACACTCAAGAGTATGGAGACTAAACTAGAGAAGTATGAAATCAAAAAGGATGGCTTGGTTGGTGCCTCAGAGGTAGCCTTTTCCTAATGCCCGGACTTCAATGAACTGATGAAGAAATCGTGGAAGTGAAAAAACGATGGTAGATGGTTAAGAGACTCAACATCACCCATGATATACTAGTATAGGTCAATTCCTCTGAAAAAGTATAAGAAACACTGGTAGTGGTCCATAGAGAACTTTGATCACTTGTGCGGAAACCCTTGCAACAGTTTATCTCAAGAATGTGTACAGAATGAGTTCATGAAGTCTATGAGCAGGGCATTCAGTATTAGCTATGAACAAAGAAGAATATGATCTTGTAAGCAGCATGAGCAGTGTTCATATAAATTTGGATGCAAGATGACAGGAATCAATATCAATGAGATTATCGCATCCAAGCACAACGAAAGCCAAACATTAACACATACTTAACGAACAGGTAACACCCTAGTGACTGAGCACAACACCCAAGGTCTTTCTAAGGAACTCAAACCGAAGAAGATCAAGGGGTTTTGTAAAAATATCAGCTGTTTGATGCCCAGTTGGAACATGTTCAAGAACAACAATGCCTTCTTCTACTAACTCTCGAATAAAATGATAACGAATGTCAATGTGTTTGGTGCGAGAGTGTTGGACAGGATTTTTTGAAATATTAATAGCCCTTGTATTATCACAGAAAAGAGTGAGAGTGTTCTGGTCTATTCCATAATCATGAAGCATTTGCTTCATCCACAACATTTGTACACAACAACTCCCTGCAACAATGTACTCAGCCTCAGCAATCAAAAGAGAGATGGCATTTTGTTTTTTGCTATGCCATGCAACCAAATTATTCTTAAGGTAAAATCACCTCCCGGATGTACTCTTCCTATCATTAGCACACCCTACCCAGTCAGCATCAGAAAAACCAATAATTTCAGTTGTAGTATCGGTAGAAAACCAAACCCCATACCCAATGTCCCATTAACACATTTAATGATACGTTTGACCGCAAGAAGATGAGACTCTTTAGAACTGGCTTGGTAACGGGCATAGACACCTACACTAAATGCAATGTCAGGACGACTGGCTATGAGGTAAAGAAGACTCCCTATCATACTCCGATAAAGGGTAGGATCAACATCAGTACCAAATGAATCTTTAGAAAGGTGAAGACTGGTGCTCATGGGAGTGCGTGCATGTTTAACTGACTTAAGACCAAACTTTGACACAAGATTTTTGGCATACTTGGTCTGAGAAACAAACATACTCAAAGGAGATTGTTTAATTTGAAGACCCAAGAAATAAGACAACTCTCCCATTATGCTCATCTCAAACTCATGTGTCGTGTAATTCGAAAAATATTTCAGAAGATGATCAGCAGTGGATCCAAACATAATATCATCAACATAAATCTGAGCAACAAGAATATGGGACTTAGTATGTTTCACAAATAAAGTCTTATCCACACTACCCCTTTGAAAGTCATTATCAATAAGAAATATAGTGAGTCTATCATACCAAGCCCGAAGGGCTTGTTTCAACCCATACAAAGCCTGGTCTAGCTTGTAGACATGATTTGGACATTTAGGGTCCTCAAACCCTTTTGGTTGCTCAACTAAGCCTCTTCTTTTAAGTACCCATTCAGAAAGACACTTTTTACATCCATTTGAAACAATTTGAAACCAAGAAAGCATGCAACACCAAGTAAAATACGAATAGATTCGAGACGTGCAACTGGAGCAAACGTCTCATCATAGTTAACACCCTCTACTTGTGTGTAGCCTTGAGCAACCAACTTAGCTTTATTTCTAACCACAGTACCATTCTCATCAGATTTATTCTTAAAGATCCACTTGGCACCTATCACATTCATGTCTCTGGGTCTAGGAACTAGAGTCCAAACATTGTTACGTTTAAATTGACCTAATTCTTCATGCATAGCATTGACCCAACTATCATCTAGTAAGGCCTCTTTTATATTCTTAGGTTCAATTAATGAAACATAACACATATGAGATACCTCATCCCGAATTTGTCTTCGGGTTTTCATTCGATTCGAGACACTTCCAATCACCTGTTGAGCTGGATGATTCAGTTTCACCCTTGCTGATGGTTTGAACTCAGGACTTGTGGTGACAAAGGCATCAGAAGTGGTGTCTCTCTGTGCACTCTTTGGACTCTGACTTACCTGAGAAGTTGGTGTTGTCTCAACTTCTTGTGCTTGGACCTCAGCTTCTTTTTGACTCTGTGGTTCAGTATCCAGGATTGGAGGCTCATTATTTTCTTCCTCATTTGTCGTTGAAGTAGGAGAACCTGTGTCATCTATAACCACATTGATTGATTCCATTAAAGATGAAGTTCGTAGGTTATAGACTCGAAAAGCCCTACTAGTGGTTCAATACCCTAGAAAAATACTTTCATCACTTCGGGAGTCAAATTTGCCCAAAGGCTCTCTATCTTTGAAAATGTAACACTTACTCCCAAAAGTTTTGAAGTATTTTACATTAGGTTTCAATCCCTTCCACAATTCATATGGAGTTTGTAAAGTGCCGGGCCTTAAATACACGCGATTTATGACATAAACAGCAATATTTAGGGTTTCAGCCCAAAACTTTTGAGGAACTTTCTTATTAAGGAGCATGACCCTAGCCATCTTTTGAATAACCCTATTCTTCCTCTCAACAACTCCATTTTGTTGTGGAGTAATAAGTGCAGAAAATTCATGCTTAATTCCATGCATATCACAAAAATGCGAAAATGAACTGTTTTCAAACTCACGACCATGATCAGTTCAGATTCTTATGATACGCCTAATGGAAACACCCTGTTCATTTTGGATTTTAAGGACTAAAGCCTGGAAAGCATCAAACGTATCAGATTTTTCTCTTAAAAATTTTACCTATGAAAAACAAGTAAAATCATCAACAGTTAAAAAAATATATCTTTTACCTCTAATGCTTTCGGTGTGAATAGGTCCCATTAAATCCATATGAACTAATTCAAGAGAACGTTTGGTTGTAAAGTTGTTCACCTTTTTATGAGGGGCACGAGTTTGCTTTCCAAGTTGACATGGTCCACGCACATGGTTCAAATTCTTACCCAGTTAGGTACGCCTCTCACAAGCTCTTTGTTGGCTATCTTAGTTAGGTCTTTGAAATTCATGTGACCTAATCTTTGATGCCACAGATCAATGTTACTTATGATGGTTGAATGGAAAGTGAGATCATTAGTTGTAACAATCCCGTAGGAGTTATCAGATGTGTGAACCCCATGCATGACAGTATTTCCCTTTTTATCCAAAATTTCACATTTATTTTTTGAAAACAATACTTCATGGTGGGAATCACACATTTGACTGATGCTCAAAAGATTTGCTTTAAGGCCATCAACAAGTAATGCATTTTCAAGCTTGGGAAGACCAGCCACACTTATAGAGCCCTTACCAATGACTCTAAAAGTGCCACCATCTCCAAAGGTAACAATTCCACCTTCATATTTTTCAAGGGAGGTGAAGTAGGATTTATCACCTGACATGTGATGAGAGCACCCACTATCAAGATACCACATGTGTGAGTCACGTGCTTTTAGAGCAGTGTGAACAACTAAACAAGTCAAGTCATCTTTTCTTGCCTATATCTTTTTGGTCCTAACAAAATTAGGACTGGCGGTCTTGGTAAATGTCTTAGCATTGTGAACACCCCCATGTATCTTGGTGTTCCGCCTAGACATGTAAGGTTGTCTCCTAACCCAAAAGTATTAGAATTTCTACCTTTTTGAGACACCTTACCAAACAATTCAAAGCAATAAGGACAAATGTGGCCACACCTACCATAATGATGACAAATAAAAGCAGGTTTTATCTCCCTTTTGTTGATCTTACCCCGTTAGGTAGATGAAGAGAGGGATCACCCTGGTACACCTTCAGCTTTCCCTTTGCTTGAGTCTTCAGGTCATGAGATGTAGAGGCCTGTCCCTTGTGAGCTGTCGCATTACCATAACCTAGCCCACTTTTGTCACAACCCATTTGTTGAGACCCGATGATGTCTTCTAATGATTTAGAACCTTTGTTCCACATGGCAATTGTGGCTCTAGCAATTCTGAGTTCTTTATCTTTATGACAAACCATCTATTCCAATGTAGCTTGTGACATCTCAAGGCTTTCAATCTTCTCTTCATATGTGGAATATACTTTCAGGAGTTCATTCTTTTCAGTCTCACAAGATAGAAGTTTCCTACATAGGTCTTGCCTATCACTAAAGATCTTGATGACATTCTGCTTTGCTGTTACAAGTTCTCCTTTTAGCTTGACATTCTCGCTTTCACATGCTTTGAGCTTGAGAGTGAGTTTGTCATTGATCTTGGACAAATTCAGAGATTCATCGTAAAGCTTTTCGTAAGCTTGTTGTAGCTTATCACCATCAATCTCATCATTGTCTTCTGATGTTTCATCGTCTTCTTTTTGCTCTTTTTTCTCCTTGACCTCATCCAGTTGAGCAACTAAGGCAGGAAAGGTGATAGATGGTGGTGAAGATGACTCTCATTTTTCATGAAATTGGCTCAGAAAGTCCCATGCATCTTTGGCCTTTGTGCAGTGAGCAATCCGTTGCTGTTCTTCATCAGAAATTGTTTCACGAATAATAATCAGAACTCTCTAATTGCTCGGATTGTCATCACTTTCAACATCCTCTTCTATGGCTTGCCAGCCTTTCGGGTCGAAAGCTCTCAGAAACACCCTCATTCTAATCTTCCAATACAAGTAATTACTCCCATAAAAAATGGAAGCACGGTGCAGATTTTGACCACGAGCAAATTCCACTGGCTTCGGAAGAGGTTGAGTGAAAGTGGACTAGAATGCCATGAAAGCACTATCCCCGTCTTCACCGGATTCAATTTCTTCAGGTTCTTGCTCCGACCCGCTTTTATCATCCTAAGTCACTGTATAGACTTTTTTCCGATTCTTTTTCGATGGACATTCAAGAGCAATATGTCCAAACCCTTGACATTCATAACACTTGACCCCTTGTCCCTTTACCATCTTTTTTTCAGTTTTTGGAGCAAGTTTTGGTGGAAATGTTTTAGGCTTATCATTACTCTTGTCTTTTGAAATAGGGTCTCTGAAATAAGGCTTTTTTTTAAAAAAAATTTTTTTTGAACTGTTTAGTAAACATAGCCGTCATCTTGGACTCTAGATCAAACTCAGTCTCAAGAGTTTTTGCAGTCTCATGAGCACTAGTGAAAGCCACACTATCTTTTTGTTTTTTCTTAGAAATCTAGTGGGCTTCATAAGTTTGCAAGTTTCTAACCAACAGATCAAGTTTGAGGGTATCAACATTTTGAGCCTCCTCAATAGTTGTCACTTTTGATTGGAACCTCTCGGGTAAAGACCTCAAAATTTTTCCAACAACCTTAGCTTCAGGGATTTTTTCACCGAGTGTGAAACAGGAATTCACGATGTCACTAAGTTTAGCATAGAAATCATCAAACGTCTCATCATCAAGCATAAAAAGGGTTTCAAAGGCAGAGGTGAGATGTTGAAGTTTTAACCTTTTAACATAAGTAGTACCCTCGTGAATCGTTTCAAGAATGTCCCAAGCCTCTTTTGCTACCTCACATGTGCAAATACGACGAAACTCTTCAGGTGTGACAAAGAAAAAAAGGGAATTAAGAGCATTACTGTTCCAACTCGAGTTTTGATAATCGAATACATCCCATTTATCAAGGGGTTTGGGAATATCAACACCACAATGGTGACAATAGGTTCACTCCATTCATAGATCACACAGTGCCAAACGTTTTCATCGATAGATTTTAAAAACGCTCTCATACGAGCTTTTCAATAAGAATAGTTTGTACTGTCAAGTAACGGAGGTCTATGGGTCGAGTTACCTTCACGAATTGAATCCATATCACCAATCACACAAAATCACACTCCTACAGTTTTGATAAAAACAAAGAGTGACCCGCTCTAATACCAATTGAAAAACCTAAGTGATTCGTGATTAGATCAAGATTTAATTATTCCAATTCCCAATCAAATAAAACTCACAATCTAAATCATCAAGCACTTACGAAAGTGATTTAGATTGTTGTTTTTGAAAAATAATAAATCGACACAAACGATTTTTACGTGGAAAAACCACAATTGAAGCACCTTCAATTGTGATCAAAAAACCACAGGCGAAATGCCACTAATCAATCCACTATTGAAGAAAGAAAGATTACAAAGATACAAACAAATTACCCAAACGCTTCCAATTTGTCTTCAAATCTTCTATATATCTTTCATCGCAACCTTCGTCTCGGAATTGATTATATTGAAGTTGAATCCACAACTTCTATTGTTGAATCAACGACCACGCACAGTATCAAACTCCTTTAATACTCCACGCTTGAATCTCCAGATTCCACCGAAGAAGAACACTCTTGAATATGAACAATCAACCTCCTTGATGTGTGCTTATTAAAACATGAGTTTAATACTCAATCAAATCATCAAGGAAAACTAGTAAACAACCTCAAAAGAAAACCCTAAAAACCTTAAAGTGGATCTCTAAAACGTAATCCTAGATTAGGACTGAAACAAGTATTTATAGAAAACAGAGACTGCGAAGCTCGCTCGAGCGAAGACTCTCTCGCTCAAGCGAGGAACCAAAAATGCGTGTTTTCCTCAAGTGTCGTCGCTCGAGCCAAGCTTCTTTCGCTTGAGCGTACAATTTGCCTTCTCAGGTTTTAGGCATACAGACGCAGCTTCTGAAAACAAGACTCCTTCGCTCGAGCGAGAACTCCTTCGCTTGAGTGTACAAGACAAAACAACTAGGAAATTTACAACTCGATAACACAAGTTTGTTCATGGGATTGACGAGACTAAGGGACCTAACAACTTCCACCACAAAACTCCAACAATGGAGGCGCTGCAACAATCTTGTAAAGGCATGGCTTTTCAATTCAATCTCGAAGGACATTAAAGCAAGCGTAATATACAATGAGAGTGCTCATGAAATCTGGTCTGATTTGAAAGAACGTTTTTCATGAGCACTCTCATTGTATATTACGCTTGCTTTAATGTCCTCCGAGATTGAATTGAAAAGCCATGCCTTTACAAGATTGTTACATCCGAAACCGAACCATCCTCTTTTGCACAAGCAGTTCGTGATTTTAAATGGCATCTTGATATGCAACAAGAGCTTGTTGCTCTCTAATCTAATGGCACATGGTCTCTTCAAGCCCTCCCTCTTGGGAAGAAACCGATTGGATGCAAATGGGTATACAAGATCAAATTCAAATTTGATGGTACTATCAAACGTTACAAAGCTCGATTGGTAGCAAAAGGATACCACCAAATTGAATGATTCGATTACCATGAGCTTTTTCTCCAGTTGCAAAGCTTGTGATTGTCCGTCTCCTTTTCATTGTGGCATCAACCCAACATTGGCACCTTCACCAACTCGATGTCAATAATGCCTTCTTACATGGCGATCTTAATGAATATATCTACATGTCTTTACCTCCTGGTTTTGGACGAAAGGTGGAGACACGAGTTTGCAAACTCCACAAATCATTGTACGGTCTCAAACAAGCTTCCCGTCAATGGTTTATCAAACTCTTAACTGCTCTCAAACAAGCTAACTACAAACAATCAAAGGCTGATTATTCCTTGTTTGTCTGATCCCAAGATGGTAAATTTACTGCTCTCTTCATTTATGTAGATGATGTCATTATAGCAGGAACAATCTACAAGACATTGAAGACACTAAGTCGTTTATGAAGGATCAATTTAAATTGAAAGATCTTGGACAATTAAAATATTTCCTAGGCATAGAAGTTGCTCGATCCAACAAAGGCATTGCTCTTTCACATCGGAAATATGCTCTTGAAATTCTTGAAGACGTTGGATATCTTGGTGCGAAACAAACTTCTTTTCCCATGGAACAGAATTTATCTCTCAGTAATTTTGACGATGACTACATTACTGACCTTTCCTCATATCGAAGACTTGTTGGGCGGCTGATTTATTTGACTATCACTCGACCCGACTTGGCATATGCAGTCCATTTTCTAAGTCAATTTATGGACAAACCACGGGTTCCACATTTAGAGGCAGCTCATCATGTCTTGCGTTATGTGAAACAAATGCCCGGTTAAGGAATTTTTCTTCCTACAACTAGATCAATTCAATTAAATGCATTTTGTGATGCAGATTGGGCTAGATGTTGTGATACTCGACGATCCGTTACTGGGTACTACATACTTCTTGGCAATTCATTAGTTTCCTAGAAAGCCAAGAAACAAACTACGGTGTCACGATCTAGCGTAGAAGCTGAACATCGATCTATGGCTACAACTTGTTATGAAATTACCTAGTTAAAATACATTCTACAAGATTTGGGCATCAAGCATCCATACCCTGCCAACCTATATTGTGACAATCAAGCAACACTCCATATTGCTTCAAACCCAGTTTTTCATAAGCAAACAAAACATATAGAAATTGATTGTCATCTTATAGGAGAAAAGATTCAAGAAGGAATTATCAAAATGATTCACATATCCACATCACACCAGCCCACCGACATTTTTACAAAGCCATTGAGTTCTTCACAATTCTCGACCTTACTTGGCAAGTTAGGAATTATCAACATACATTCCAAACTTGAGAGGGAGTGTTAAGGAATGTAAAGTTGAGTAATGCACTAAATTTAGGATCTCCTACAGGTTTAGACAGTCAATCCTCATTCTTCTTTCACTTGATTTGTTTTACATTTTCATAGGAATGTAAATAGGCAATGAAAATAGGATCTAAATTAGGTTATGTATTGTGTATATATATATCCTCTCTTTCAATGAATACACACAGAGAAAGTTTACTGCTTCACAGGCTGTACAACACAGGCATTATATATATCCTGGCCATGGTACACCACATATGTCTGTGTACAAAGACATTATTGAGGTCTCATTTGACATGCAACTGTTTTAGCTTAAAAGTCAAAAAATTTGTTGGCACTATAAATTTGTAATTTCATTATTATTTATTATTTATATAATTGCAGGACATGTGGCACTCTCATACTCATTTGGAGGTTATGAGAAGTTATGAAATGTGGAAAGATGATGGAGAACAAAGTGGAGAACATAGAGCATGAAGTGGAGGTTAAAGGAAGTTATGGAAGATCATAGAGTATGAAATGGAGGAGATGGAAGAATATGGTAGTTATTAAGTAGTTTTTTTCTACAAATATTTACCTATAAATAGTCATTCATGGCTACATTGTAAAAGATTCAGCACTCAAATCAAAGATAATTGATTTATATTTTTCTTGTCATTTATATTTCCTGCAATTTATTTTACGACTTCCTTTTCGAAGAATTTATTTTCAACACTTCATTTTCGAAGTATTTTATGCACTTCCTTTTCAAAGCATATGAGTAGAGATAAGTAATTGTTACTTTGATTGTTCACTCAATCATCTTTCTCTGTCTCCTTCCTTCTTTTGTTAATTTTTCTTTTTTCTACACTTGGCAATTTTGAAGTCCTCTTCATTGAGGCAAAAGAACCGTCAACACAATCGCTTGATAATTTGCTTGAATTTAATCTGTAAGGATTTTTCAATTCTTGTTGGCACGCTCGCATTTATGATATTTTAAATAAGCCAACAATTTTTGGCACGCTCAGTGGGATATCAAGTGTAAGAAATGAAAAATAAATTGGATTCGTCTATTCTAAATAGCCTAGATGAAATCTTTTGGCGTAAGTAAAAAATTTTGAATCTTTAAGAAGAGATCCATTTTCTTGATGAAACAAACTTCCATCCATTACAATATTGTTTGGTAGAAGAAAAAACACACCATTTAATTAGAGTAATTCATCAATTTGATATGGAAATTTGCCAATGGAGACATGAGTTATCAACCCTTCTTGTCAAGTCTCCAATGACTGAATTTTGTGGGGTTTTACAAAATATTTTCAAGTAATTTGTGATTGAAATTAGTGAAAATATAATTTCATCAATGGCTCAGAGGGTTCAAGAGCCCATTTTTAAAAAGCTAATTTATGAAATTGACATAACAAAAAGCATGTTCTTGAGCCAAATTTGGCTAAGAATGATGTTTCATGCATGGCTCGGGGGGTCCAAAAATCAATTTTAAGAGAGTCAAGTCATGAAAATAACATACTTATGGGGGATTTTCATAAGCCATTAATAGCTAACATGGAAAAACAGCTTACTTTGCCAAATAATTATGAAAATTAATTCTACGAAAGTCATGTTTTTAAACCAAACATGATCAAGAATAATGAACAAGCCACTGTTCATAAATTCAAAATTTTTATCATTTTTCAAAGTGTCAAAAAGTATAAATTTTCATGATCACACTTTACCATGACTTTTGTTGTTCAAAATCGATTTTGGACTTGTGGATCACATCAAACATTGACTTTGATGGTATGGCTAACAAATAATATTTCGTTATTGCAATATATTGGGTCAAAAATATAATTATTAGTTGATCCTTAAAACCATCACCATTTGGTTTTGTGGTTACCTTCAAAGCATGTCACAAGACACTTCGAAGCATGTTATTAAAAACATGTGAGGGTTTTTAAACCTCTTTTCAAAGGATAAATGATTTTGCTGTTATATGTATTCATTGAAATATCATTTTATAGCCATTAATGGCTAGTTAAAATGTCAAACTAATTTCATTGTAATCCAACTCTTTGGATTTGGTTCGAAGAGATGTCGTGAGCACTTTCGAAGGACGACTTTGATCCTTTAGTAACATATGTGACTTTTGAAGGGTGGTTTTGTCATCAATAAACACCTTCGAAATGTAACATGGGACGAAAAAGCTTTCGAAATCTGTTCCTCCTTTCAAATATATATAAAATGACAATTAATTAATTATCAAATAATGCCTATTTTTGGCATAATAATTAGTGGCTTTATTGATAAACATTTTTATAGCCATTTGTTAAATGAAAATGTAACTAGTATTCTACAAAAGTTGGTTCGAAGAACAACGCTTTTGGTGTCTTCGGAGAATTAATAATTGGTTCGAAGCACAAAATTAATATTTTCATTAATTATATGTGAACCAGAATATACAAAATTTAAATAACCACAATGTTGGCCAAAAGTTGCTTTGAAAACCCTTTTGCCATAATTTTGTAAGCTTCGAAGCACTCCATTTTGCATCAACAACAGTTTCGAAGAAACAATAATGGTGGTTGTGAACCTTCGAAGCTTTGCCAAGTATTTCCAAGAATGTAATTCGTCCTTTGTCTGTACTTTCGACCTTCAAAGGATGATTTTGGTCCTCTATACCACCTTCAAAGCTTGTTACTAGTCCATAATAGCTAGCATGTGTAACAGTCTGTTAAGGTGAATCATGTTTGGATATTGGCTTTGCTATGAAAATATGAGATTCTAAATGATTCTAAGTGCAAGCAATATCAACCTAAGTTTTCTAAATTTTTGAAGTACAAGTAAAATAAAATTGTTTAATTTCCTTCGAAGGATTGATGCTGATTCGAAGTACATATATAATATCCCTTCAAGGCATATATTTATATACATAATTCGAGACATTTAGTCATAATTTAATGCTCGTTCGAAGCACCTTATTGGTGCTATTATGTCATTCGAAACACTTTATTAGTGCTATTATATTATTTGAAGCACTTTGTTGATATTATTCGAAACATTTTATTACTTAGATTAGTCATATGCTTGGTTCGGCCCTTTAAAAATTCAAGTAAACATCATTTTTAAGGGCCGCAGGGGATAATGTTGGCGTCATAAATTTGCAATTTTATTATTATTTATTATTTATATAGTTGTAGGACATGTGACACTCTCCTACTCATTGGAGGTTATTAGAAGTTATGAAATATGGAAAGATGAT
Source organism: Camellia japonica (assembly GCA_030407325.1). Taxonomy (NCBI): domain Eukaryota; kingdom Viridiplantae; phylum Streptophyta; class Magnoliopsida; order Ericales; family Theaceae; genus Camellia; species Camellia japonica. The sequence goes on from JAPPVO010000016.1 coordinate 2,695,687, forward strand.
GGAGAACAAAGTGAAAAATATGGAGCATGAAATGGAGGTTAAAGGAAGTTATAGAAGATCATGGAGTATGAAATGGAGGAGATGGATGAATAAAGTAGTTATTATGGATGAATAGAGTAGTTATTAGGTAGTTTTTTTCTACAAATATTTGCCTATAAATAGCCATTCATGGTTTCATTGTAAAAGATCCAGAACTCAAATCAAAGACAATTGATTTATATTTTTCTTGTCATTTATATTTCCTGTAGTTTATTTTACACACTTTCTTTTCGAAGCATTTTATGTACTTCCTTTTCAAAGCATATGAGTCGAAGTAAGTAATTGTTACTTTGATTGTTCACTCAATCACCCCGATTGTTCACTCAATCATCTTTCTTCGTCTCCCTCATTCTTTTGTTAATTTTTCTTTTCTCTACACTTAGCAATTTTGAAATTCTCTTTATTGAGGCAAAAGAACCGTCAACACAATTGCTTGATAATTGACTTGAATTTAATCTGTAAGGATTTTTCAATTTTTATTGGCACGCTGGCATTTATGATATTTTCCTTCGTAGGAAAAATAAGCCAACAAAGTTACTAAAAAAAATCAAAAAGCTTATAACCTATACTAAAAAATCTAAGATTTTTTTTTCTTTACTTTTTGTATATCTTTTCATAAAAAATTAAACAATTATTCCAAATATATTAATTTTTTATTTTATATTTTAATTAAAAAATTAAAAAATTATTAAAAAAGTCTATTTCTAAACGTGGTCTGAATTTCTGTATTTCATTAACGCTTGCACAGCAAAAACCGATCCTCATCGACCAAAGAAGTCTCTATTTCTACAGTTGTCAATCTGGATCTGCTCGAAAGTGGGGTCTAATCTTTTTAGGATAATGTTTGAGAGCTCAAATTCCTCCCCCCCTAATCTCCCGAATGCCCAAAACGACATCGTTTTGGGCATTCTTTTTTTTTTTTCTTCATCTTCTTCATGCAGCTCTGAGACAGAGGGAGAGGGAGAGGGAGAGAAAGAGAAAGAGGGAGAGGGAGAGAAGAGAGGCAGGTCGCAGCTCGTCGCAGGGAAGAGCTCGTCGCCGTCGCAGGGAAGAGCTCGTCGCCTGCCGTCGCAGGTCGTCGTCGCAACCCCTGCCTCTGCCTCCGCCTCCGCCCCCCACCTCCGCCTCCACACCCCGATTTATTTGGCCCCCTCTAGTCCTTGTCTTCCTCCTCCTCCTCCTTCCTTCTCTCCTCCTCCTCCTTCGTCCTCCTTCTTCTTCTGTTTTCTGCAAATTCGGGGGATTCGGGGGTAGCTCTTTCGAGCTACCAACCATGACCCATCTTTTTATTTGGTTTCTTAGGGCTTGTTTAATTTTTGTGTTGGGATAAAAAATCACAAAAGGATAATAAAAAAAAATCAAAAAATTATAAAAAGTCAAAATCACAAAAAAAAAATAAAATAAAATAAAAAAATGTACCATTCCAAAATTAAAAAGTTAAAAAAGCCAATCAAAAATATCAAACAAACAAAAAAGTCACAGGTTAAAAAAATTAAAAAAGTCAAAAAGCCAGCTAAAAAAGTTATTGTCAAACGAAGGCTTAGTGGTGGCCTAGAGCATTATGGTGTTATTTGGTTTAACTCTCAAAATATAATTTTTAAAATTTGTTTGGTTATAAATTTTTTTTAAAAAATTCAAAATCACTTTTTCTCTCCTACACATCAATCAACCACTTTCTCTCTCTCCTCTCTCCTTCTCAATCACTTTTTCTCTTATACATATCTACTCAATTATAACAAAATATCAAATCATCCCAAACTCTCATATTCCAAAACTATTTCCAAAATATGCAACCAAACAAATTAAAAAATTTCTAAACTCTTTTCTCAAGATTTTTTTTAAAAAATTTATCTCCCAAAACCAAACCAAACACACCTTATATCTCTAATTCCTTCCCATGACTAATCACATTAAACACACAGAGTCTACACCTTTTTGTTTTGAACCAAACTGGTATACATTAAAATTGATCATTTGTCCCCATTCATTTTTAATTCTTCTAAGACAGTGTTTAGTTTATGAATTTGTCGAGGGATTTAAAAAATAAAAGAAAAAAATGTGTGTAAAATATAAATATATTTTATTTATATTTCACACACTATTTTCCTTTTCTTTTTTAAATTTCTTCTCAAATCCATAAATTAAACACATCCTACTAGTTTAAGAGCATTGCACTACCTAAAAGCATCTCCACTCAAAAGAGATAAATGAAAATTTTCTTTTGAGATAAATGAAAACATATTTATCTTTGCTGTAGAATTGAATAAATTTTGTTACTGTCTACATTTTTTAAAAGTAAAAAACACCAAACAAATATTTTGATTCCAAATTTCAATTTTTTTCTTTTTATAAATAAAAAAAAAAAATTATAAACATATATACACTCCCAAACAAGACCTACGCTCATGGCTCTCCATGTAAGTAGTGTGTGGGCATATTGCCTTGTGATGAGATTTTTGAAAAGCCCAGAAAAGAAAATTATGGTGGGCACTATATTAATTATTTACACACACAGGAAGGCCCAGGCAAGGACATGATATATATATCCACCTGAACCTCCTTTTGGGTTTTACTTTAATAATCTATATTTTTTTCTTCTCATTGAAAGTTTCATACACTTTCCAATTGATATTACACTTCTATTGGGTCCTTTTACACAATTACCCTCTTAAATTTGTATTATTATGGGATTGTTCGATAAATTTATTAAAATACTAATTTGAGGGCTTAATTAATTTGGTTCGTAGGAGATTTTGTCTCCAATAGTTAGCAAGTGGACTTAAAATTTTAAGTGCACGTAATTGGATGATAGAAATAGACACAATTCTCTTACATAAGATGAGCTCCAACAATATGTGAATTCCACTTTATATAAGAAGGTTGTATCTAATCTTATAATTGAATCAAATTGATTTTGCTTTAAAAAATTAAACAGTTTATTTTTAAAATCATACTCATCTTCTATTTTTATGAAGACAAAGATGATAAATTATATGATTACGATTATTAAATCAATATATATATATATATATATATTTTTGTAATGATCTATAACTTAAAAACTAAACAAAATGGATTATCTAAATAAGTCTAGTGATAGACATTATAGGTTGGACTAAATGATTCAGACTATTTTAATGTATTGGAGAGTAACTAAATTCTTAATTAGTTAATAAATGATTTTGGCAATGTAATTAAAACATGAGAAACAATATATAAGAACATAATTATACATGAATTGAAGCATGATAGGACGAGTCCAAGGATAGCAAGTACTGAAATGATGGGAGGCAGATATGCATCATGCTTGTTAAGTTGTTGGCCATTTTTACTCTTAACAAAAACTTAAAAACGAAAACAAAAAAGGTCGTTTATCATGCTGCCATTGGATACTGTCTGTTTCGTGCTTGCTGGCTATGTTATCATTTTATAAAATTCCATTTAAAAAAAAAAAAAAATTACTATTATTATTTTTATTTTTTTATTACGGTACTCATTATATTTAAAAACTAGTCACTCTCTTTGGTTTTAATTTTCAAAATTCATTTTTTTTAAAATTTTGGACTTGTTTAGTGTAAGAGGAGCTAATTTGAGCCCATTAAATTAATTAGGCCCAATAGTCCAAAATTGGTGGGCCCGAATTTATCGCAAATCCAAGGTTAGTGGGCCTGGATTTATCGCCATCAAACGGGCTGAATCGCTCTAAGCCTCGAAGGGGTTCGGATCCACGAATTTAGAGACTTAGAGATTTACTCGGGCCCGGACTCGAAAGGGTATTGAACGAGCCTAGAGATCCGAGGCACTCGAACTTGAAAGGGTTCGGATCCACGAACCTAGAGATCCGAAGCACTTGGCTTCGAATGGATTCAGACGCAATCTAGAAGCCACTCCGTTAATGAGTCGCAGAACACTTGCGGGCTCGGAGCTTTCCGGGATCTACGCACCAAAACCATGGGCGTAATGGAATTCGAACAAAGGACCCGATTCCGAGGACGGCGAGTGGAGATAAATTCACTCTTCGGTTAAACTAAGCCTATACCCGGGTTGAGGTGGCACGACTTCGGGGGGTCCATGAGAATCGGCAATATTTTGCGGCAGGACGTCCTCTGGGACTACCCCTGACCCTTTAGGATGATTGGAGATCATTGGTTAGGTGTGGCTAAGAAGAAGGGTTTGCCGAGGGATTGATTTCCTCTTCGGGGTTTTTCTTATCCTCGGAGAGGTCACCTCCTCGAACAAGGTGATTAGAGAGAATATTCCCCATGTGCCTTGCACATGGGCTCCATCCTACATTATGAGGTGCCTATAAATAGCACCCACCCATAGCTTTACAAGGGATGGATTTTGGAGATTTTTCAACTTGAGGAAAGAACTAATTTCCCTTCTCCATTATCAACCTTAAGAGTGAAAGTGGGAGATCCATGGGAGAGCCTTGCCATTATTCTCTCTCTAGCCATTTTGCCTTCTTCTTCACCCAATCTCTTATCTCCATCATCTCCTTTACTCTTGTGTTCTTGAGTTGAGACTATTGAAGAATCTAAGCCTCTCATAATCTTCTAGAGAATTCGAAGTTGTTCTTCAAGGATCTTCGAAGATCTTCGAATTTTCTAACTACTTTCTTGAACCCTTTCATACATTTAGTATGTATCTGAAGATATAATTTTTGAAATTTTTTTTCAAAATTTTGTTTGGTTCAAATTTTTTAATTTTTTTTTTCAAAATCACTTTCTCTTTTCTACACATCAATCAATCATTTTTTATCCCTCATCTCTCCTCCTCAATCACTTTTTTTCTCACACACATCTACTCAACTATAGCAAAATATCAAATCATCCAAAACTCCTATTCCAAAACTATTTTCAAAATATACAACCAAATAAACCAAAAAAATTTCTAAACTCTCTCCCTAAATTTTTTTATAAAAATTTATCTCAAAACACAAACCAAACACACCCTTTACTTTTTCGTTTTCTGTATTTTTTTATTTTCACTGATTTTTTTAAATATTTTAAGCAGTTTTTTTAATTTTTAGACACACCTAATATAAATACACTTAAAAAGTATAATATTTATAAAAAAAAATCTTTAAAAAATTTACTAAATACCAAAAATAAAAAAAATGAAAATTCATTATTTTTTTTAGTATTTTTGTTTATTTATTAATTTTTAAAAATATTTTTTCACAAATATTTTATTATTTAGATATATCTAAGTAAGGTACATATAAAAAAGTAAAAAAAATTGCTTAAAATTTTAAAAATATTCACTAAAAATAAAAAAATACGAAAAATAAAAATTTCAATTTTCAAAAAACTGAAACCAAACAAACTGAGTGATTTTTGTTTTTTAAATTAGATTCTACACATACACATTGTTTATACGGTAAATTTTTATAAAAATAAAAGAATGGAGATTTTTTTTAAGGTACCTGATATTAAGATTTTATAATATAAAAGACATTCAATATTTTCATAATGTCTAAGGTCCCTCAACATTGATCTAGAGAAATTTGAACCCAGAGAAATTCTGGACTTCCAAAAGAATTTTTCCAGGTTCAAACCAAAGAAAATTGAAATTTCTCTGAGTTCAAACTAGAGAAATCCAGTTCAAAAAAAAAAAAAAAGCTAGAGAAATCCAAAGAAAATTGAACAACACAGAGAAAATTACCCAGGGCAGAGAAAATTGAAATTTCTCTGAGTTCAAACCAAAGAAATTCAGAAAAAAATTAAACAGCACTCAGAGAAAATTACGTAGAGAAAATTGATTAGAACAAAATACTAACAAGTCGGAGACCGTCAATTGCCATGACACATACACAGAACCACATCTTGAGTTCTTGCTGATGTTTTAACTAAAACCCTCTCATCTCTCTCTCTCACACACACACACACACACACACACACACACACACACACGCAGCTCAATTGCTATGACTGTTGAATGCTCAGAAACTAAAGGTGTGTTCCATTTTCTTTCTCTTTCTCTCTCTCTCTCTCTCTCTCCGTGATTGTTACAATCTAGACGACTTTGATCATTTTCATCGTATGTCAGATATGAAGGAGAGAGAGAGAGAGAGAATGAGGGGCTTTGGTCAATCTCAGATTTGAGGTGATGATGGAGATGCTGGCGGCAGTAGTGAGGGACGCTGTTAGTGGTTGGAGAAGAGAGAAGAAGCGGAGACGATGATTGAGACGGCGACAGTGATGGCGATCGTGATCTGAGGCGATGATGGTGGTGGCGATCTGAGGCGATGATAGAGACGGCGATAGCGGTGAGAAGCCGAAGATGATAGAAGAGGAAGAGAGAGATAAATTTAGGGAATGAGAGAGAGAAAGATCTAGGGTTTTGAACTGGTAGATGGAGATAAATTTGATAAAGATTGACGGGAAAACAAACGTGATCTCGTCGTTAAAATCGATGAGTGAGAGAGAGAGAGAGAGAGAGAGAAGAGCAGCGAGAAGAGAGAAAAGAGGAGGCGTGAGTCTGGCACAGAGAAAGAGAGAGAGAGATGTGAGGGTTTGAAGCCGTGAAATATATCAAATTTCTCTGTGATACATAGGTCTGGGGTTAAGGGACATTAGACATCATAAAATAATATTGTGAATCTTTTTCATTATTAAAAATAAGAGAAAGATCTTAAACTAATTTTTTCTAAAAGAATTAATCAAATTTATGCGCTTTGACTATATCATTTTCTTATTGGGATATTTGTTATAGGCGATTAGTTGTAATAGAAAACAGTTAGCCAATTAATATGGCAATTGGTCTATTCATTCTTCGTCACACTCAACCAAATTCGCTATAGATCATCCGCCTTTAAAATTTCAGTTCTTATATATAAAATTAGATACAATTCTTACATATAAAATGGAACTTGCCTGCTAATTATTGCAGACTAAATCCCTTACCAACCAAATATATCACAATGTGTAGTCATCCTTTAAGTCTCAAAAATTATTTCCCCCCTTTCCTTTCTTTTGTACCTGAAGAGAAGAAGAAAAAAAAAGAGAAGAAAAAAAAAAAAAAAAAAAAGGTGAATTACACTAATAAAAAAAGAAATTGGTATAATAATATCAAAATTATCGAGATTTTTTTGAAATCTCTTAAAGGGTTAGTATAACTTACTCAGGAAAAGAAATTAAACAATTGTGGGCTTGTTTGGTTTGTTTTTCAAAAAAAATTTTGGAAAAAATTCTCTACAAACAAATTTTCAAGAGTAACCAAACCAAACAAATTTTTCCAAAAAAAATCTCAAAATTTTGTTTGGTTACCTACTTTCTAAAATTACTCTCTCTCTCATACACATCAGATCAATCACTTTTTTTAAAACTCTTTTCCTAAAATAATTTTTCAAAATCATTTCTGAAAAAAAACAAACCAATAAAATTTTCATAATTTGTATCTCAAAAACTACTCTACAAACACAAATCAAACACCAACCAAACAATCACTCTTTTGTTTCTCTCCTCCACATAGAGTGGTGCTGGGTCAGTGCACGATGGCTGTTATGATTATAGAGAAAAGTTTGTCTCATGGCAGGAGAATCATTTCCAAATGGTAAATAAACATAAAAGTTATTGGGAATGAGTTCTCTCCAATTTAGTAGTGTTTTGAAAAATTAATTAAAAAATTAATTTTTTAATTTTTTAAAATTTATTTTGTCTTTTTATGAGTAAAAAATATGAGAGATAATATGATCCAAAATGAATAAAAAGTTAAAAACTAACTTTTTATTTACTTCCCAAAACACCCCTTAATTACGGACGGATTGACAAATTAGAAGGTATTGTTTGGTTTGTAAAAGCTTATCACGGGTCCCGTTTTGAAAATTCGAACCGTTTAATATGTAGAATTCGTCAAGTACTACATACCTGTAAAAAATCACGTTGATTGAATATGAATAACTATGTGACCAAATCAATTTTATAAAACAAAAATGAACAATAAAACATAAATAACTTATAAAAAACTAATTTGATCACATAAACGATTGAATTCATGTTATCAAACAATCACAATTGAATATGAGTTCATCCTTTTAAATCATTTATTTATTCCCTCAGACCCACCCACAAGGACCATATTAATATCCCTCCTTCTTCCTTACTATATCTATACCTTCATTTTATTTTTTCTATTATTATTAGCATAAACTCTAATGTGGCCTCAAGGGACAATGTAGCACATAACTTGAATTATTAAAATATTTTTAACTTGTGAATTGTCTATATATAAAAAGGTTCAGATCAAGCTAATCACTAAATTGTAGTAAGTCCTAGTTAGTACATCATCAATGATGTACATTCCTGGAAGATGCATGCATGTGAGGTAACCCCTTCACCAGAAAGATAATATATTATATAGTACATCAAGATTATCTTTTCAAATTCTATCTACCTTCTATTATACCTGGTTAGAGGGTGCTTAGGACTTGTTTGGGAACAAGTTTTTTTAATAATTTTTTAGTTTTTTAGTTAAAATGTGATATTAAAAAAATTAGTATGTTTGAGATAATTTCTTGAATTTTTACAAAAAGATGTGTAAAAAATAGAGAGAAAATAAAATTTTTGACTTTTTGGTATGAATTGTTGGCTTTTTGATTTTTTTAGTGACTTTTTGATTTTTTAACTAAAAAAATCACTTGCCAAACGAGGCTTTGTTATGTAAAAACTTGGACCAAATTAAATTTTACTCCTTTTCTAAGCTAAAATGTAGCATGCTTGATGTATCATCACACCATTTGATCTCTACTCTAGTACCACATTTGAAGGAACTAAGGCCTCATTTGGGAATAAGTTATTTTAGTAATTTTTTGATTTTTTGACTAAAATATGAAAGAAAAAAACTAGTATGTTTGGGATGATTTTTTGATTTTTTACGAAAAGATGTGCAAAAAATAGAAAGAAAAGGAAATTTTTGACTTTTTAGTATAAGTTGTTGGCCTTTTGATTTTTTTAGTAATTTTTTGATTTTTAAGCTAAAACAATCACTTGCCAAACGAGACCTAAGTGACAATAACATCAATCACACTATATTGATCTACAATAACAATGCTTTGTTTCCCAAAAAAAAATAAAAAAAATGTTCATAATTAGAAATGTATGATTCAGATTCATTTTAAGTGTATCTCATTGTACACCAAATTTAATATATACTCTTAATTTTTTGTGAATTTCATTAAATAGATAATAGAAGGATAAATATATTGTAATATATGTATGAGTAAGGCTAAGTGTGACAAGTTGAAAAAAAGTCAAAAAGTTACATAAAAAGTTAAAAAGTTATCACTATTCACCAAAAGTCAAAAATTACGGCTGCACAATTCTAAATCCTAATTTTTTCTTACACACTAATTTATACAATTTTTTAATACACATTTTTCCATAAAAAGTTAAAAAATTAACCCAAATATTTATATTTTTTTCTTAATTTTTTAATAAAAAAATATATATATATTTATTTAAGACACCCTAAACGACTCCTAAATAAACTCTAGATTTGCCCAAATCGTTAATAAGTACAATAAATGGTCAAAATGGCATAGATATTAATCTATATTTATTGGTCACTGTCATTAAAACCTATGGGATACCATGTTGACACAAATCTTAATGTGAAATAATCAATTCACCTATGTTGTCCTTGTATATATATATATTATTTTTCCCCTCCTAAATCTCTCCACTCCTATCTCTCTTCTTCACCATCTTCTCTCATTAAACCAATCCTCAACAAGTCATCAAGATGTTCACTGCTAGTAGCCCAGAGCTTCCCCAAAAGTCCCTCCAAATAAAGCAGGATGATAAGTTCTTTTCCAGGCTTCTATCCAAGGAAAAAAGCTCCAACATGGCTAGCCCTTCTTTTAGAGTCTACTATGGTGGTGTCTCTGGTTCAGTCCCATTCATGTGGGAGTCTCAGCCTGGTACTCCTAAACATGCACTTTCTGACACTTCTCTCCCTCCTCTCACTCCTCCTCCCTCCTACTACTCCCAAAACCCTAAACAACCCACAAAGAAACACTCAAGATCCAAACTTTTAAACACTTTATTTTTGAGGATCAATCTCAAAAAACCCTCCACGCGATCGTCACCGCCATCTTCTTCACCATCTTTGTCATCGTTGTCGTGGTCATCGTCATCGCATTCCTCGTTGTCTGTTCCAGTGACACCCTCCAATAACTTCCATGGGCGAAGAAGCCAGTTTTCAAGTGCGGGTTCAATGTCATTTGATGAGAGGGAAGATGAGGAAGAAGTGTCCATCGGATCGCCTAATTCAACTCTTTGTTTTGGTATTGGTAGAGAAGTCAGTCGCGATGGGCTTCGAAGTGGTGGATATTCAGTTATGATCATGAAGAAAGCTTTGATGGCTATGGTTGGTCGTAAATCTGGTTAAGGTATTGTAAACTTAGTTAGAGATCTCTCATTTGTTGTTTGTGTTTATGTTTGAGAGAAGTTATTGGTTAGTAATTTTCTAGTTCATGTGTATGGTAGTAACCTCAACTACCAAAACTAGCAATTATAATGTTCATGTTTGGTGTTACTAAGCTGTTGTTGATCGAAAGGGATGACTTAACTATTGCAAATCATCTTGTTAAGTACTCAACCATTTGTCTTCTTCTCCTTCTTCTTCTTCCATATGTTTTGCATTTAGCACCCTTGAAAATTAGGGACGAATTTGGTGAATTACTTGAACATAAACGAATTATAGAATTGAGCACAACTTTTTCAGATGGGTGTAAAACTCATCTCGTGCAAAAGTTGTGTTTGATTATGTAACCAGTAACTGTGTTCTTGTTTTTTTTTTAAAAAAAATATATAAGTCAAATATAAATTAATTTTAAAAAAAGACAATCCAATACACAAATCTCCCCTAACATATAGTTTAAAAGGACAAGAGATGGTTTAAGTAATAAAGTAAATACTATATATCAAATTTGAATAATGTCACATATTATGAAAAAAATATCATAAAAATGATCATGAAAGATTTTCTACCGTTAACACATACAAGAAAACACCACACATTAATCAATGGATGAAAAATCTTTATAAAACATTTCATGTTTTTTTTTCATGATCCATAATATTATTCATTAAATTTTTCATAAATTAGGATTATAGTTCAAGTGGCATGAATCCATGACAATTTTTTTTTTTCTTTCATATGTAGCATTATTGGTATAAATTAAAACTATATATTATTACATTATATAATGTAATTTTGTTATCCAACAAAATGTAGACTTCAAGTTGAGTAGGAGATATACATGCTCTGTTCAATACGGATGACGTAGGTTAAATTTGATATTTTTTAAAAAAAAATTAAAAATTAAAAAATTATTATTCTATTTAAGTTATATTATCTTATTTAAATCATATCATCACCTACCATATTACTTTAAACTTAACTCATATTTTATAAAAAAAATTAAAAAATATACTTATTAAAAATATTCCAAATAACCTCCTACTTTATAGGGAAATAACATAGTTTTGGGGTGGAGGTGACATTAGTAGCCGATTGGTGGAAGTGAGTAGAGAAGAGAGATCTGTCTTTTTGTGTGATTATTTAATGCAAAGAGAAAAGATCGGTTGTGGTTCTGTAGCTCAGCAATTGCTGTTGCATCATGATGAATGTCCTTGTTTTTGACATGTCCTCTTCACTTAAGCAAGGAGAGAGAGAGAGAGATCTCTGCATTTATAATCTCTGTCCGTCCTGAATTATTTTGAGACTGAGAGTTAAAAGTTGAAATTTTAATTTATTTTTAAAAATATAAAAATTATAAGAAATGATAGTCCCGTTTGATAAAAATGTAAAAAAGTGATTATAGATTAACATATTATGACTTATAATTGGAAACATAAGTTGTTAATCTGTTTGATGTAGCTGTGGAATTATAGATTTAAGCAGCAGAGTAGTGTTTGATTAATAAGCTGTAAAATAACTTTTTACTGTATAATTGTCCTTTCTACCCTTATATGATATAAAAATGATTATTTTGTTATTTTTTTCAGTTTTAATTTTCATCAATAAAAGTTAATATAACTAGTATTAAATAGTATCAATTAATATAAAAAATTGATACATTTGCTAAAAATGAATGGAAGTATTATTGTCACAATTATTTTCCATTATAAATTAATTAGTATTAATTAATTGCTTAATTAGTATCAATTAATACTAAAATTATTAATTAGTATCAATTAATGGCTTAATTAGTCTTAATTAATACTAAAATTATTAATTAGTATAAATTAATATTAATATTTAATTTTTATTACTATCAATTAATATTAATAATCAACAATTGTTATTAATTAATATCAATTAATAATTAATTCATTACAAAAGTATACAATATTAATTTATTAATAATTAATAGCAATTAATATTGATTTTTTTTTCTTCAGATATATACAATTTTTTATTTTTTAATTAATATAAAAATATACAATATGAATTTATTAATAATTAATACCAATTAATTTTTCAATTAATATCGATTTTTTTCTTTTTCTTCATAAATATACAATTTTTTATTTTTTAATTAATATTAATATTTGAGTATTGACGAGAGCATTTAAGTAATTTTAACCCCCCACACCAGCTGCGCGCTTAAGTCAAAAATTTAAGCACCCCCTGACCAGCTTTTGAGATAAGCTGAAAAATAGCTTGATTTAAACTATAAGCTGATTAACTTAAACTGCACCAAACACAATATTTTAGCTTAAATTAAGATAAAAGCTGAAATAAACAACTTATAAGCTCTACCAAACAGGCATGACATAATTTAAAATGAATTAAAAATTAAAAAATAATTTTTAATTGTCTTTCAAAATATTGCTATATATTTATAGGAAAATATTTAAGATCCCCACAAAAGAAGACTTGCATAACCTTTATTGATGTATTGACTATTGATATATTTAAATTTCTTTTTAAAATTATGTATGGCAAAAACATTAATGATTCAAATCATTTTAAAAATTGTGTTTTGTAAAGGATATTTGGGTTACATGACTTATTAAAGTGTAACCTCTGACTAGTTTTTGTTTTTTTTTTTTTAACGTTGTCTTTTCAATGACTGAAGCTGTATCGTCATTATTTTTATTCTCCAAAATATATCATTGACCTCGTTAAGAAATGATTTGAAATGTTATAAATAATTATACTTTATAATTTTTATAAAAAAATGTGTAAAAAAATAAAAATAAATAAATAATAAATAAAATGTTAATTAATGTGACAAATAAATATATATATATATATATATGTAAAAAAGTACACTTTTTAATATAAACCAAACAAACACTAAATTTAATAATTTTTTACAAATTATCCTAGTGGCCCTTATAATTTCTCTTATGGTAAATTAAACCCTATCATTTTTGTAGCCTGAACAGCATCCTGTAGGAAACACCTCACTTGCCAAATTACAGATCTTCCTCTTCTCTCACTCCCTCCTCATTCAGTCACAAATATCATTTTTTTTGCAACAAAATGAAACGTACATTAAATTTCATATCAAACCCTGTTAAGCACATCATCGTCCCATTAGAATTACCCTGATTTCTATATTTTTCGTACCCAACAGAAGATCTTTCTTTAAATGTACCCAAAAATAAATGATTTTTCTTAAACCTTTCAATTAATGAGGTTACATGGACTGATGGAGATCCGTATCAAAAAGGGAAGAATGAAAAGGATCCATAACTAACAACCTTGAATGTGTGGGTGTTTCTGGTTAAAGGCATCTTCTTCCCTGCTTTCAATCATTAACTGCCGACAAATTCGATGCATTGAAGCATGTCTTCTCTTCATTCATTTAACTCAGTATCTACTAACTTCATGTATTGCATTTGCCAAATAATCCACATTTCTTGTAGTTACTCCTGCCATGCTGTGCCCACAATGCATTAACCACTATCATAGATATTCAAAATAAAAGAAAATGGAAAACATTCAATTCAAAAGCTAATTTCAAATGAAAAAACCTTATGCGGCCGTCACAAGTCATGTATATATGGAATTCCCTCACTAACTGATCAACCTGTTCAGGGGATAAGCCAGAGAAGCAAAACATTCCAACCTGCAATATTGTTGATCAATGGATGGATTAACAACGGGCCAAATTCAAAACTACCCAAACCAACCTTCAATCATCAAACTACTAACCTGGTTAGTTATGTGCTCCCAGTTGAGACAAGAACCCAATTTCTCAAGACTACGATGTAAAGCAGCTCGCATTCTGATAATGCGATCAGCCATTACCTTGAAAACAAGAAAGCACATCGGAAGCAATTTTTTCATTTTTATTTAAGGTAACAAAAAATAGGAAGGAAAGATTAAATGGGTGGGAAAAAAATGACATCTCACCTTCACTTCTTCTTCCCAAAGTGCCTTTAACTCTGGATCTCCGAGGATTGTGGAGACTAACAAGCTGCCGTGAACAGGAGGGCTGCCATACATTGCCCTGGCAATCTGCTGAAGCTGGCTTCTGATTGCAATTGCTTGCTTCTCATCCACAGAAAGAATACTAAAATATTTATATAGAGGTAAGATTGACAAGAGTTAATATACAATAGATTTAGATGGTCGGGAGCATCTTGTGCAAATATTGCTAAAGAACTCAGGACCGCATTTGGATGAATAAATTTGAAATCAACAGATTTTGGGTTTAAATTTGCAAATGCATCTGAGTTACTGGTTGGAGTTGGATTAAAGACCTTTGGGGCTAGGGGAAGCCTTGAAGTTGTGATATTTTAGTAGGATGATATCCTTGTAATAATGGATTTGAAATAACTATTTTTTCACCTTATCATTTGAAATCCACAAGCAATAAGACACTCAAATCCTTGCATATGTCGGTTTTCTAAAACGTAAATTACCCAATATAAATTGAAGGCATATTTCTTTGATAATTAAATTCAAATCGATTCGTTTTGAATCCATGAATAAAAACGCAACCTCAGGTGTGCAGCAAGAAAATCACACTGAAGTTTTAATCATGCTTTCTGACCATCAGCAAGGATAAGAGTCAATTATGCCTGGCAGCACTTCTTACAGGACACAGTTAACTTGCCTCTTTCTGGTTTATGTTCCAATATGTTAGCTATACCACTTATCATTACAACTATACTGACGAATGGATTTTAGTCTTTTGACAACTTAAAAAAGTATACATTAATTAGTATGAAGTAGCTAATACAACTACTCAGTTTAAATAGAAATCTTTCCCTCAGGTGCAGGGTACAGTTCTGAGCTTTCTTGCATTTCTAACTGGTCCCCCTCAAGGGGCAAAAATGACAGTTCTTTGGAATATTGGCTTACCTAAGACAACCCACTCGGTGCCCATAGAGTCCCATGATTTTTGCGAATGACTGAGCACAACCTATCAAATGTCCATCTTCATGAAATATCCGGATAGCCTTGGCATCCCTGTCAAGATCCCCACTAGCAAGACCTTGATAAGCCGTATCAAAGAAAGGGAAATGGTTCTTCACCTGATAGGATCAAAGTAAGAATTAGAATTATAGAGATCCAAGACATGTGATAGATAACCGAACTTTTCCATATTCACCTTGAATTGATGCGAAATTTCTCTCCACTGTTCCTCAGTAGGGTCAACACCAGTTGGGTTGTGAGCACAAGGATGGAGTAAGAAGAATGAATGTTCTGGGGCATTCTTTAAAAAATAAATAAATAAATAAAAATTGAAAGAAAAAAAAGGAAAAAGAAAAATTGAGCCAGAGTTGGTTAATCAGTTTTGTAACTACATTAGCATGAAGTATCACAGACATGCTCTAATGCAAAAACTCATGTAGGCTAGACAAATACAACTTGTTTTTAAAATAAAAATTAAAAAAAAACTCATTTTTTATAAGGAGGCCATAAAGATGCTTGTGAATCATTGATGGAAGACAAATATGCTTTTCTCCGTTTCAGTCAAACCTTTATATCATCCATGAGTGCTGCAAAATGTAAGCCCTTGGAATCAGGATGGTAGTAGTGGAAGGTTCTTACTGGAACTTGGGCAGCTCTCCAAATGTTGTGGTGGCTAAGCAATTAACAGAGTTGAAATTTCAGTAAAGTTGATAAAAAAATAAAAAACCAGCTATAAGAAGAAACTGAAAGGATGCAGAATACACTTTACTTGGACCAAGTAGGAACAGGTAAATAGATATGTGATTCAGGATAAAAATGATGCTGGAACTCAGCAAAGAGCCGACATGCACCAGTGCCTGAAAGAGCCTGGAGCCCGGTAAACCTCCTTTCTTTGACAATATCTGAATCCTTTCCATATACCAATTGTACACTATCCTCAACTAATTTGGTACTCGCTGCACTTGAAAGTGACTCCCTGGTAGTGAATTACCAAAATTCAGACTACTTGGGCAGGGAAAGAAAGAACACAACTGGTGAAAAAGTTTGCACATCTAAAGATCACAGATAAGACCGAAAACTGGGAGACAGAAATGGTAATAATGAGCATAGAAAATGCGACGAATATAGAATCACAAAGGGTTCACTCCCGAAGGTTATAAGGATCCATATTAACTCAAATGTATAGAATAAGCTCTTCTTAGGCCATCTCCAAATTCAAATTTGGTGAAAAAGTTACTGCTCCAATGGTTTCATCAAATCTATATCAAATTGAGAATATACAAAATATTTCACCAAACTAAGGATGCTTTGTGCCTTTCATCAAATCACTGTTCATTACCGTTGTATTTTCACCACTGGATGTCCCTCCGGATGTCCTCCTGGATGACCATCCCAAAGCAAAATTTTGTAAAAATTTTACATTGGAAGGACGACCCCCTGGATGACCCCTTATCATTTTGGTCACTGATATTGTTCCTTGTCCCATTGTGAAAATTTTACATTGGTCGGTTGACTGACCGGTCAATCACCTGGTCGTCCATCCGATCGACCATTGATTTGATGAAAAGACAAATCTTTCCGTTGGAGTGGACGATATCAAAGAGAGTTTTTACTCAAATTTGGTGAAAAAAGTAATGCACCGTTGGAGATGCCCTTATTCTTCCATTTGCTAACCAACCAACTAATTGTTGGTGCAAATTTGGTATATACGATGTAAGAAGATAAAACAAAAAATAATTAGTATTGCTTCAAGGTGCGTTACAACATCGCTTTCCTTAAGAAAATATTCACCCCCACCAATTCTGTCGAATATGGTGTGCACCGAATTACCTGTGAATCCGCCTTCAGGATACAATGAAATCCAGTCTAAAGATTGATGTCCGATTGCGTTATGCACGAACAAAATCATATATCGAACACTTTTGAATTTTTCTAATCCACCAAGTATAGAGGAAAATAACAATATGAATGTTAGAGAGAAATTCCATAGATTTGATATGGATGATTTCTATCCAATTTCCAACCCATTCTACCTTTATAGGCATGGGTTTGTGTTCCTTAGACCAAAAGTCGTGTTTTTTAAATTCAAAAGTGACACCCTTTAAATCTAACAATCATGTCCTTTGGTTTAAATCCAATAGTTCACCTCATGGTTTAAATCCAAAAGACACACCTTTTTGTTTAAACTCAATGGTTACACTCTTTCGTTTAAGCCCAAAAGTCACATCTCTTTAATCATTCATATAATTATATTATATATTTAAATATATATAAATATATTATGAAAATGTTCCAACACCAATGATGTGAAGCACATAATCTTGTAGGTTTGTCTTGTGCAACTTGAACAAAGATATCAAATGCAGATTCTAGCTAACCACCACATTTTGATTGAAATTAAATTAAGGGGGAGTTACAGGCCGGTCCTATGGACCGGTTTTATTACCCAATAGGTCCTATCCAAAAAAATCAAACAGTGTTTTCTATTTTTACCCCTAGCCTCAACACTGCAAATTTACCACTGGTTTAAACAAATTTATCACTGATTTAAACAAATTTATCATTGATTTATCACTAGTTTAAATAAATTTATCACTAGTTTATTACTAATTTAAACAAATTTATCACTGGTTTAAACAGATTTATCACTGGGATCTTCCCCAATATACAGAGAGAGAGAGAGAGAGAGAAGACCCAGCGACAAAGAGCGGTGGAAGCAATGGTGAAAGTGGAAGAAGATGCCGGTTGAGGTCGCCAACAATGACGACAATGGAGGTGGCGGTGGTCTTTAAAAAGTCTTGATCTCACTGGAAACCATGTACAGTACCAGATTGGAGCTGAAGATAGTAGATCTGCATTGAAAATACTTAGATCTGAAGCCATCGATGAAGTTCTTCATCAAAGACAATAGATTGGTAATGGAGGATTGTGGCAACAGCGGTGATGTCGATGGCAATCAGTGAGGGAGGATGACAGTGGTGTGGGGTGAGCGATGATGGCAACGAGGGAGGAGGACAAGGACGGTGGTTGATGCGAGCACCATTGATGCCAACAGAGAAGGACTTAATGGTGTTAGTAGGTGTAGTGAGGGTAATATGGACAGTTGAGGACTTAATGGTGTATTTAAAATGTCAACAGGACTTATGAGTAATTAATTTCATTTAATGGAACTGGCTGGTAGATATCCCTTAAATTAATCACCATAAAAACAATTGGCCATTCTTTTCTTTCCTTCTTTAACACATTTTTCTCTTCAATTATGCGAACAAAAAGGCAAGAGACTAGTATTTTTTCCTTCTCAACCACCTAATTAATTTTCTTTTCTTATTATTATTGACATCCAAGAGCAGAGAGAAGTCATAAAAGAATAATATTAGGGATCATGAAAAAAAATATCATGAAATGCTTTATGAAGGAGAAGGTGACTTGCGAATGAATGGAGATCCTTGAAAGCTCTACCCGGAAGTTTTCACTTCACTTGCTCGATGCAACATCGACTTCAGTGGTCTTTATCTTTCCGTTTCGGAGAGTGCGCAGTTGTGCGCCTAAGACGAAAAGGGATTGATTGCAAGTCTGACTCCTCCGCTCAATCTTGACTATAACTTTGGTAGGGACAAACTAGCCCATATAAGGTACAACCTAAGACGGAACGATTTTCATCGAGATGTATTTTGATTTTTCATCCATTGATTAATGTGTGGTGTTTTTTTATATGTGTAATCTAACGGTGGAGAATCTTTCATGATCATTTTCATGATATTTTTTTCATGATACCTAACATTACTTGTCATAAAAAGGGGGAGAAAAATCGAAATTAACCCCCAAAGAGAAAAACACTCACAAGAATTGGGTACCAGAAATCTTGGCCTCAGCAGCTCGAACGCACTGAAGAATCACAGGTTTCCCCTCATCATCTCTGTAAGCTCCCTAAAACCCACAATCATACAAAGGCATATATGCATTTAACTTGTAAAGAACATGATAATTAACCCAAAATTTAACAATGAATTAACAAACAAAGAAAGAAAATTGAAGTGCTATAACAATTACCACACCAAGGTTGATCTTGAGAGGACTAGAATCAGCAAGAAAAGCCTCGGAGACAGCCAAGATTGGGTCTTTAGGGGCTGGTCCCACTCGTTCCCACCATCGAAGGCCTCCGATTGTTGTCGCGGACGACGAGGTGGACATGGATCTTGTCATCAGATATCTCCTCCATATCAACATGATGATGAGGAAAGTGGGGTGTTTTTGTGCTAATAAGTTGGGGATACCCAGGGTTTAGTGTGGATTTCTGAAGAAGAAGAAGAAGAAGAAGAAGAAGGGGGATATATGGAGCTGAGAAAACTCTTCTCATCTGTTTCTTCCATGGTTTTATTTCTTTTTGGTCGTTGCTCTGCTCTTTTTGCAGTGTAATCCTAATTCCAGTGTGCTCTCCTGGTATTTCTTTGCATTGCACCTGGTAAAAGCAGAGGCATTTGACCATTTCTTTGCATTTCTTTGTATTGATTGCTCTCCTGTGGGCGGATTTGACCATTTGGGAGATTTTTTTTTTTTTATTATTATTATTATTATTTATTTTTATAGCTATTTTAGGTTTGTTAAAAAAATTTCCTTCACAATGAATTTTTGATTTTTTTTTATAATTTTGTGAGAATTGTTTGGGGTGTGCTTTATACACATATTTTTTATATTTTTATTTTATTTTTTTGGATCAAATCACTTTTTTATTTTTTTATATATCTTTTCGTATAAAATTAAAAAGTGTACTTATTTAAATCATCTTAAACAACTAATGATTATAATTTATATATTATATTTTGTCTTATTAACTTTAAACTTATTTTGTTTTTTAGTAGATTAAATTAGTCCCAACTATGCTGCCAAACAACAACTTTAAACTTATTTTCTACGTTTTAAAAGATGGTCAACACGGAAATAGATAAGTCATATTTGAATCTATAGATAGCATCATAGCAATCGAATAACTATAGATAATATGATCTTTCACCTTATTATTTTCTTTATAATCTCAACAAATTTAAATATGAATTTTTGTATTGAACTTTTAAAAAAATATATAAGCTATTAACATTACTGTTAAAAGGGGTGTACACAATTCTCGCTAAAATTTATAATTAGTAATATTTTTTATGATAAATTTTTTAAACTGTGGTTAAAATTTAGAATTAGTGACATTTTTTGTCATAATTTTCACATTGTAGTTGAAAATTAACAATTAATGATATTTTTTAATAGTGTTTGACAAAAAATATCATTGATTCTTACCGGACCTATTGAACAATAAATACATTTATTAACCTATACGTGATAATCTATTTTGACTTTTGGTAAAAGAGAAATGAGATCATTCTCATCACCCACTACAACAAAAAAAATACATTTGGCGACCAAAAAATTGGTCACCAAAAATATAAATTTCGTTGCGAAAAGAATCGGCGACAAGTACCCAATTGGTCGCCAAAGGCCGCACTAAAAATATTGGCGACCAAATAATAAATTGTCACCGTAGGTAGACATTTAGAGACAAGCAAAATTAGTCGCTAAAAATCATATATTTTGTCGCTGTAAAATTCTAATTTGTCGCTAAAAGGTTAAGATTTGGATAGGCTATGTAGTTTTAGCGACAAATAAATTCATCGCCAAAAGTACTATTTAGCGACAAAATTAATTTGGTCGCTAAAAATCAACTTTTTAACAATGACTAAGTTTTGGTTGCTAAAAGTTCTTGGAATAGCCACTAACTTCTAGCGACAAAACAATATGTTGTCACCAAATATATTAACAGCGACCAAAATATCACATGTCACTAAAAATTCACTGCACAAATTTGGATTTTAATAATTTTCCTGTTCAAAATAATCCAAAACACCTATTTTTCTATATACAATATATACACAAATGCAATGTAAATAGTAATACACATGTGCAAGATATTCATAATAATTCAAAATTAATAACTATTAAACATCCCAATAAACATAATTACAATTCTCTATCAATTTGAAACATACATACCAAAGTACATACAAACTATTAATATCAAACCCACAAATCTATTACCAAATCCTACGTCAAAATATTTTCAAAAACACAAAACTAAATATTTTGATGCTAAACATCTAACCCACAAGTCATTTACCAAAATCCTATGTCAAAATATTTGCAAAAAGACAAAACTAAATATTTTGTTGCTAAACATCTAACCCATAAGTCATTTACTAAAATCTTATGTCAAAATATTTTCGAAAATACAAAATCAAATCTTCTGATGTACCCCGAACTATTTTTCACCATTGCTAATCTATCACATGAAAAAGAAAAAACAATATTAGATTAACAAGAAAAAAAAGAAAAAAGAAACTCGGTATGAATTTCATAATTTTGATTTTAATTTTGTAACAGGAAGTCCAATCGGGGTGCCATTTGCTCATACAAGTTTATTTAGTCTTGAGCAAGCTACCCGTACTAAGTTTCGGCAGTTTCGGTGGTCATTCCATAATTTCGCCCCTCAAACGAGCCTTTTAAGTCTTGTGTTTTACAATTTTCCTTCTAATTTTCCTTCTAATTTTCTAACTGGAAATCCAATCGAGGTCTTGTTTGCTCTTACAACTCTATTTAGGCTTAAGCAAGCTGCCTGTACTAAGCTTCGGCGGTTTCAGTGGGCATTTCACAATTTTGCCCCCCAAATGGGCATTTTAAGTCTTGTGTTTTACAATTTTCCTTCTAATTTTCTAATTAGAAATCCAATCGAGGTCTCGTTTGTTTCTACAAGTCTATTTAGGCTTAAATATGCTGCCCGTGCTAAGTTTCGACAGTTTCGGTGGTCATTTCGCAATTTTGGCCCTCGAACGGGCCTTTTAAGACTTGTGTTTTCCAATTTTCTTCTAATTTGCTAATCGGAAATCCAATCGAGGTCCCGTTTGTTCCTACAAGTCTATTTAGGCTTGAGCAAGTTGCTGTGCCAAGTTTCGTCAATTTGATGATCATTTCGCAATTTTGCCACCCAAACGGGCATTTTAAGTCTTGTGTTTTACAATTTTCCTTCTAATTTTCTAACCAAAAATCCAATTGAGGTCCCGTTTGTTCTTACAAGTCTATTTAGGCTTAAGCGAGCTGCCCGTGCTAAGTTTTGGCAGTTTCAGTGGTCATTTCACAATTTCGCCCCCCAAACGGGCCTTTTAAGTCTTGTGTTTTACAATTTTCCTTATAATTTTCTAACTAGAAATCCAATCGAGGTCCCGTTTGTTCCTACAAGTTTATTTAGGCTTAAACATGTTGCTTATGCTAAGTTTCAGCGGTTTCAGTGGTCATTTCGCAATTTCAGCCCCTGAACGGGCCTTTTAAGTCATGTGTTTTACAATTTTCCTTCTAATTTTCTAACTGGAAATCTAATCAAGGTCCCGTTTGCTTCTATAAGTCTATTTAGGCTTAAGCAAGTTGCCGTGCCAAGTTTTGGCAATTTCGGTGGTCATTTCGCAATTTTGGTCCCCGAACGGGCCTTTTAAGTCTTGTGTTTTACAATTTTCCTTCTAATTTTCTAACCCGAAATCCAATCGAGGTCTTGTTTGTTCCTACAGGTCTATTTAGGCTTGAGCAAGCTACTCGGGCCAAGTTTTGACAATTTCGGTGGTCATTTCGCAATTTCGACCTCCGAACGGGCCTTTTAAGTCTTGTGTTTTATAATTTTCCTTCTAATTTTCTAACTGGAAATCCAATCGAGGTCTCGTTTGTTCCTACAAGTCTATTTAGGCTTGAGCAAGCTGGCCGTGCCAAGTTTTGGCAGTTTCGATAGACATTTAGCAATTTTGTCCCCTAAACGGGCCTTTTAAGTCTTGTGTTTTCGCACAATACATGAAATTAATAGAGAGTTATGGGCATGAAATGAATATCAAATAACATACAAGGATACTCGTGTCCTGTCTTCTTTTTTTTTTTTCCTTTTCTTTTCTACGAAAGAAGCCACAATTACAATAGTGAATTGTGTAAAACAAAGTAGCTAAAACAAAAACTAGAAGTGGAAAAGAAATTCAGCAAAGTGGAAAGCAACAATTGGATAGCAGCAAAAGAAAAGAAAGGATGAGAATTCTTGAGTGTAAATCAAATGTTAGATAACAAGATGTGAATATTTAATTTAGCGATTTCTTTTGCAGATGATACAAGAAATTAGGCTATTTTGGGCCAGAAAAGAAAGCTATAGTTTGTGAAAGACTTCAATAGCAGAAACAGTTTTAGCTAATTTCTTTAAAAGATGAAACTAATGCCTTATTTCTCATCATGTCAACATTAAGTCGTATGATTTTTGTTCTTCAAAATTATAATTGTGTTGCCAAAAGAAGTAAAAACCTTAATAAGAAAACTTTACCATAAATGAACAATTAATATGACGATGGAATTTTGAAATAGGATCAAATTTAGAATTGTATTGATGGGCATCAAAACACTAATCCTTAAAAAGTATAGCTCAAAAAATTCTTGCATTTAATTTCATAAAGAGATAATTTTTACAATATAATGCACTCAAACTATACAACAGAATATACTCTCTAATAAATAATAGCCCAAGTTATGAGATTGGGACTAATTATATCTGTTTCTCATTTTGAGATTATTTAGAGCCTTTTTATTTTATTTATATTATTGTCTGTATCATGTGAGATGGGCTTTTTTATTTCCTTCATGGATTCTTTGGTGAGAGGGCAATTTATGTCTAAATACGGCCGAGCTAAGGCCATCTATTTCACTCTTGGTCATTGGGCCGCGCTGTAGGCGGAAATGAGAATGGATTAAGCTCGGTCGTGGACTGGACGGGTATTCGGCCCAAGGCTTGAACCAAGGTGGTTATATCAAAGCAGGACCAGGGTACGATGGTGCGGGGTTCCGGAGTGGTTATCTCAGCTAAAGACTGCCCTGGTTCTGTTTGGCGTGGAGCAAGGCCTTCCTAGCTCGGTTGAGCTACTATTGAGCCGAGGTAATGAGGTTTGGACCATCTCATTTGGGTTGATAATGAGAAGGGTGTCATCAGGATAGGTATTATCTTGATGAATGTGATTCCTAGGAGGACTCTGCTGAGGAGAGTTGGAGTCCTACTAGGATTGTGCCAAGTGGAATCTATAAAAGCTCATGATAGGACCTATGTATAGGTATCACAATTTTTACTCTCAAATACACAGAGCTTTTGTGTCTGTTGTCTATTTGCTGACTTAGGCATCAGAGAGGTTTCCGGTACACACCTGTCGGCTAGCTCACGTTTATGTTTTCAGGTAACAAAGCGATGACGTTTGGAGGAGTGCAAACTTGATCAACAGGATTATACGATAACATTATTTCGTGCTTGTACAATTGGCGCCGTTTGTGGGAATTACAATCACAAAGAACGAACCTCTTGATTAAGTTTTCTTTCAACTGATTTCAATGGTGCACAATAAAGACTTGCCACACTCTGCCATTGATGGGTAAACCCCGGAGAGGGGCGGAAGGTGTGAAGGCTTACTTTTTATCCCACCCATGACAGAGTTAGATCCCCAGCGACAGAACTTGCGGAGGGATACCTGTGAAAGACGGGGATCCAGTCCTCGTTGCTCCCAAAGCCTTGAAAGGCAGAGGTAAATGTTGGATCCTCAGGTTCTAGAAGATCGGGTAAGGGAGCAGGACGAATTGATACGGAGGATGGCGGCAGACATGGAGACAATGAAGCGCTAGATAAAAGGCAAATGGGTGGCAACGGAAGAGGGGCGCAGAGGCAACACAAGCTTTTACTACTCAGAAGATCGTGACAGACATGTCACACCATCACAAGCTGAAAGTAAAAGCCTCAGGACAGGCGATACACAATCAAGGACTTTCAGGACTCGTTACTCCAGGTTTGAGAGAACGAGGACTGAAAGGTCTTACATGGAAAGAAGCAGTTATCGACCCTCGCACATACACCAAACGACATCCAAGCACATGGAGTTGCCTGGGTCGGCAAACCTGCATACAGTGCTAGAGGAGAGGGCCCGATGGAAGGAGGTCACCCAGGCCCGCGACCCTCGTAGAGTTTCAGTTCTACAGTGATTGGCTCCTAAGACACATGGGAGTGTCGAGGTAGGGATGCCAATACCACGCTTTACTTACAAACTAGTAGATAAAGTGTTAGCAAGGTTGCAGAGCTCACCGTTCGTTCCGGCAATTGAGAACGCACCATTACCCTCAGGCTTCCACCAGCCCAAATTCACTACTTATGAGGGGAAGTCAGACCTCTACATGCACTTAAGCCACTTTCGCTAGGTTATGGCCGTGTATCAACGAAACGAGGCCCTAATGTGTATCTTGTTTCCTTCCAGCCTTGGTGACCTAGGTCTAACATGGTTTGAAAGGTTTCTAGAAGGTAGCATAGCTTCATGGGCGCAGTTGGTAGAGGCATTTGTGACTAGATTTAGAACCAACACCAAGACGCCAGTAGAGCTTGACTAGCTACTCTTCATTGACATGGGTGAGAGGAGGAAACGTTGAAGTCTTACAACAGTCGATATTGGGAGACTTTCAATTAGATTGGGGATTGCCTCACAAATCTCACCATCGCACTGTACAAACGGGGTTTACTGACAGGTAACAAGTTGAGGGACTCAATGATGATGATGCCACCCCTCACAATGGAGGCCCTAATGGAGAGAGTACATCAGCACATCTGGGTAGAAGGAGACAGCGCCCGCGCTAAAGCAAAATCTGGTACAACCGCGATGCCAGATAGAAAGACTGTAGCAAAAGTCAACACGGTAGAACAATTGAGCAAGAATGGGCAAGGCAGATGAGCCAATAGAGAGGACCCCAAAGCAAAGAAGTTGAGAGTCCGCACTGCCATTACCATGGTATTTAACAAACCTATCTACCGGATTCTTAGTGACGAACCCTTCATTTGGCACCCAGCCAAGTTGGGAGAAGCACAAAGGGGCTACGATGATAGGTACCGTTGCACCTTCCATGATGAAAAGGGGCACCAAACTGAAAATTGTACACCGTTGAGGCAACATCTGAAGGAGTTAGTGGCTGCTGGTCACTTGGACCGGTATATAGAGGGGGGAACACAGCTAGCTCCCCAGGACTGCAACAGACCAAATGGGATGCCAGTCGACGATCCACCCCAAGGCATAATCAACGTGATACATGGGATCGTCGAACCCGAGCGGGTATGTGAGCTCAGAGGGATGATCAAAAAGGCTGAGCACTTGAGAGAGGTACTAAGTACACAACCTACTGTCAAAAGGGAAAAAATGGAGGCAACAAATGTCATCTCTTTTTTTGACAAAGACTTGGCAAGGTTACAATGCCCTCACAACGACGCACTGGTGGTCATTTTTCGCGTCAAGAACTTCGACATCAAGTGAATCCTAATTAACCAAGGGAGCTCCTGCGAGATAATGTACTACGAGACCTTCAAACAACTGAAATTGGAAGATAGAGACTTGGCACCCGTAACATCTCCTTTAGTCGGCTTCAACTCAATGCCTGAATTGCCGGTGGACAAGATAATTCTGCCGGTCAAAGTAGGATGATGAAACAGGTGGAATTTTGGGTATTGAAAGTCCCGTCCACTTACAACATAATCTTGGGAAGAGCATGGTTACACGCCATGCGATTAGTAGCATCAACCTACCATCAAGTGTTACGGTTTCCCAACGAAACCGAAGTGATTGAAGAAGTCTTAGGGGACCAAATCATGTCAAAACAGTGCTTTGTCACAATAAATGGCAGCCGGACTGCAAAAGGGTTTGTATAGATTGTAGAAGAACTAGAAAGCAACGAATTGTTTACAGATGTCGGTAAAACAGCCGAACAGAAGGCAGTGGAAGACTTGGTAGAGGTAAGGATAGATGAAAAGAACCTAAAAAAATTCTTTTTGCTCGGCTCGTCTCTGTCCAGCATTGAGAGAATAGAGGTCATGGAATTTTTGACCTCTAACATCGAAGTGTTCGCTTGGACGCCGTATGACAAGCCTGACATTGACCTTAATTTCATCTACCATCAACTTAATGTCCATCCAACTGCCAGACCAATTATACAACGAACTCGTCGATCGGCACTCCACCATGTAGAGATAGTGGCGAAAGAAGTGAGAAACTTGTTGGAGGCAGGAGCAATCAGAGAAGTACACTATCCTAGGTGGATTTCCAACACTGTAGTGGTGCCAAAAAAGAACGGCAAATAGCCCGTTTGCATGGACTACAAAACAGTTAACAAAGCATGCCCAAAAGACAGCTTTCCCCTACCACGAATAGACCAACTGGTGGACCTGACAGCAGGGCACAACCGACTTAGCTTTCTTGATGCGTATCGCGGTTACTATCAGATCGCTATGTATGAACTGGATCAAGAGGTCACATCGTTTACAAGACCTAGAGGACTATATTGCTACAAGGTTATGCCCTTTAGCCTAAAAAATGCAGGAGCTACATTTCAACGGATGATCACCAAAATGTTTGAACTATTATTAGGCAAAACAATGGAGGTTTACATAGATGATATGGTGGTCAAAAGTAGAGATGAGAGGGACCATCTCAGGGACCTAGAGGAAATGTTCCAAATTTTGAAGTCCCACAAGTTGCATCTGAACGCATCTAAATGCGCATTTGGCGTAGGGTCAGGCAAATTCCTGGGCTTTCTAGTGACCAACCAAGGTATAGAAGCTGATCCTTCTCAGATCAAAGCCATCCAAGATCTGGAGAGGCCCAACACGATCAAGGAGGTACAGTATCTCACTGGCCTAGCAGCCCCACTAAATCGATTTATAGGTCGGTCGTCAGACAGGTGTCGACCGTTCTTCCAGGCACTAAAGGCCAAGTTCGAGTGGGATGATGAGTATGACCGCGCCCTGAAAAGCTTGAAAGACTACATGATCTCTCCTCTGTTGTTAGTGACCCCAGTACCAGGAGATAAGCTTTTTTTGTACCTAGCAGTATCCTAGCATGCAGTTAGCGCACTGTTGGTGAGAGCTGAGGGAATACAACACTTGCCTATCTTTTATGTGAGCAAGACAATGTTGGACGCTGAAACAAGATACTTGCCATTGGAAAAGTTGGCCTCAGTTTTGATGATGGCCTCAAGAAAATTGTCACACTACTTCCATGCCCACACTGTAATTGTCTTAACGGCCTTCCCCTTAAAAGCCTTGTTTGAGAGGGCGGATTTTTCTAGACGAATTTTGAAGTGGGCAGTGGAGTTGGGGCAGTTCGACGTTAAGTTTCAACCAAGAACCGCAATAAAGGCCCAAGTTTTGGTAGACTTCGTGGCCGAGTTCGCACCAGGAAGTCATCATATTTACCCAATTGACTTGACCGAGGCAACCGAAAGAAAGGAAGGAAGTGCTGCAAGAATAGTGCAGCCCCCAAAGTAGGATGCCCAACTGCGTAGTAAGCCATTCAGGCCTAAAGAAAGGGAAGAGGGAATAGACCGCAACACTGCTAGCAAGGACTCATCCAAAAGCAAAGTCTTGAGACAGTTAGACAGTAAGGATCAAAGACCAATGAAAGACATTAACCTGGAAGAAGACATCAGCAACTCCTCCGATCTCAAGACATCATTCAATCCCTCAACTTGCTGGAAGTTATTCGTCGGAGAGATATGTAAACTCTTCATGGATAGAGCATCCAACAGGCACGGTGCAGGACTTGGCACAGTCTTCATCTCACTGGATGGCCTAATAATTGAACAGACAGTCAACTTTGGCTTCCCAGCATCTAACAACGAGGCGGAGTATAAAGCATTGCTAGTAGGTTTAAAATCAGCACTTCGCATGAAGGCCACCGAGCTGATGGTATACAGTGACTCCCAGCTGGTAATCAACCAGATTTCAGGCGACTACGAGGCGAAGGATGATAAGATGGCTAAGTACCAAGACTTGGTCAGAAAGGAAATCATGAAGTTTGAAGTAGTCCGAATAGAGCAAATCGGCTGGGAGGAAAATAGTAAAACAGATGAGCTGGCCGATTTTGCGTCAATGGCAGATATATCTATCCCACACCCATTGCTGATGGACCTCCCACCCAGACCAAGTATTGAAGAACCTGAAGTAGCCGAAGCATGTTGTGCCGAGCTAGGCCCTTTCTGGATGGACCCCATCATTGTATTTTTAAAAGATGGCATCTTACCTGAAGAAAAGAAAGAAGCCAACAAAATTAGAGCAAAATCACAGCAATTTTGGCTCTCTCCATCACTAGCATTATACAAAAAATCCTTCACAGGACCTTACTTGAAGTGTGTCCATCCCAGTAAGGTCGAGGCATTTTTATTTGAAATACATGAAGGCGTCTGTGGAAGCCACCAAGGGGGAAGATCGCTGGCCTATAGAGCAATTTCACAGGGATATTGGTGGCCGTACATACAAGTAGATTCAGATAAGTATGTCAAGAGATGTGAGAAATGTCAGAAGTTCGCACACCAAATACATCAACTAGCCAGAGAGCTTCTACCATTGACCAGCCCATGGCCCTTCGCAATGTGGGGCCTAGATATAGTAGGACCACTCCCAACTGCGCTCGACACACTACAACAAAAAAGGCCTTTGGTGACAGACTGATTTTGTCTCCAAACATCAAAATTTCGTCACTAAAGTGATCTGTGACGAAAAAAATTTGTCACCACGTTCGTGGCCTATAGGTCGTCACAGAAAGTACCTGGTGACGAAAAACAGTTTCGTCACCTATTTTTCATTTTTGGCGACGAAATATTTCGTCTCCAAATGTTGAATTTTTCGTCCTCTAAAACACCAATTTCGTCACCAAAACTAAATAATATTTTATTTTAATTGTTTTTTGCGACGAAATATTTCGTCACCAAATATATTTTAGTGACGAAAATTTTCCTCACCAATGATATGGATTAAGGTGACAAAAACATTCGTCACTAAAATGAGCAAAAAAGAAAATTATTCAATGACAAAAAACATTTTGTCACCAAATATTTCAATTTAGCGACGAAATATTCAGCAAATGTGACGAAATTATTTGTTTCGTACTATATCATTAGTGACAAAATTATTCGTCATGTTTTTTGAAAACTAATAGCGACATTTTTTATTTCGTCACTAATAAAAATTAAAAATTTTGAAAATGGTGATACTATTTTCTTCCGAAATTTTTTCTTTTCAGTAACAATTCCCTGCGCATTTCAATAACCTGCTCAATAAAATATCTATTACAAATCAATACAAAAATCTGTTCATTTTCATAAACATCACAATCGAATTTTAACACTATCCACAAAAATATAATATGAACTGCATGCGGATTATAAACATGTCTCCTAATATCCACAAAAAACGTCTACTAATATCCACAAAAATATAATATCAACCGTATGCAGATTACCAAACACATCTCCTAATATCCAACAAAAAACATGTCTACTAATATTAACAAAAATAAAATATCAAGGGCGGATTAAACACGTCCATATTCTACCATCGGCCCTTCAAATTACTAAACACGTCCATATCAAATCTCGAATCTGCAAAAAAATGAAACACAAAAAAAAAATGTCAGTTAGACAATTATTATCTTATCCATAACATATACAATTTAACATGCATTTTTTGACTTAGTTTTCAAACCGGGAGTCCCGTGCTAATTCCGTAAGTTTCCACAACTCACATTGGTCCATCCCGAGGTGTTTGAGGTGTTTCCCGGGCCGTCTCGTGACTGTTGCACGATTTTGGCCCCCGAAGGCGTATTTTCAAGCTTAAGTGTGAAAAAGTACATTTTTGCACTTAGTTTTCAAACCGGAAGTCCCGTGCTAGTTCCGTAAGTTTCCACAACTCACATTGGTCCATCCCGAGGTGTTTGAGGTGTTTCCCGGGCCTTCTCATGGCTATTGCACGATTTTGGCCCCCCAAGGCCTATTTTCAAGCTTAAGTGTGAAAAAGTGCATTTTTAGACTTAGTTGTCAAACCGAGAGTCCCGTGCTAGTTCCGTAAGTTTCCACAACTCACATTGGTCCATCCCGAAGTGTTTGAGGTGTTTCCCGGGCCGTCTCGTGGCTGTTGCACGATTTTGGCCCTCGAAGGCCTATTTTTAAGCTTAAGTGTAAAAAAATATATTTTTGGACTTAGTTTTCAAACCGGGAGTCCCGTGCTAGTTCCGTTAATTTCCACAACTCACATTGGCCCCTCCCGAGGTGTTTGAGGTGTTCCCCGGGCCGTCTCGTGGCTGTTGCACGATTTTGGCACCCGAAGGCCTATTTTCAAGCTTAAGTGTGGAAAAGTGCATTTTTGGACTTAGTTTTCAAACCGAGAGTCCCGTGCTAGTTCCGTAAGTTTCCACAACTCACATTGGTCCTTCCCGAGGTGTTTGAGGTGTTTCCCGGGCCGTCTCGTGGCTGTTGCACGATTTTGGCTCCCGAAGGCCTATTTTCAAGCTTAAATGTGGAAAAATGCATTTTTGGACTTAGTTTCAAACCGGGAGTCCTATGTTAGTTCCGTAAGTTTCCATAACTCACATTGGTCCTAGACTATCACATCATTTTTTATTCCAACCACTCATAATCGGCTACCTATGTACACAGAATTTGTACTATGAAAATTAATCCAAAAGTGAGGTATTCTGTGTAGATTTAAAGTTAGTGTGATATGAACCACACCTAAAATGAATGTAATCCATTGATGTAATTTTCTAAATACTTTTCGAGGTAATTTTTTTAGGTACATAGCATTAAGCATGTTTAGTGAAGCTTGTTGCAAGCTAAAAACTAATAATAATCATAAAGCAGAAGTTTAAATTATTTGTGCCTCATAAGCTGCAAGTAAAAGTTGCATCTACATTAAATTTTTTTAAAAAAAGCTATAAGCAGCCCCATGAATGATCTGGATCAAAATGGCATGGTGATCCCAGACTGCAAAATAATTTACCCATATATTACTACAGTGGGGAGGTGAGAAATATGTCGGTTTTTCCAATGCTTTGAGACTTTGGGACAAACCTCATCAACACAATGAGACATCAGCAGCTAGTTGTGATAAGATTCCAGCTACAAAAGCATCTCTGGCTCCTGTGGTGTCCACCGCATCCACCTTTAAACCTTTAACTCTGCCACTGAACTCCTGAAAGAATGTATAAACTCCAACAGTTACTGTTCTTGACTCAGAAAGATATAGTGGAGCCCAGCAATACAGAAAAGTTGGGACATTAGGATCACAAAAACAACAACAACAACAACAAAAAAGAAGGAAAAGAAAAAGAAAAATTGCATTTGCCAAGCATATCATCTCAAAATAAATTGGCTTATATGACAGATTGACCAAAAAGTGAGACCCATATATAACATCTCTAGTGGCTTTTGAAGAATCACAGTTGATATTTTGAAGGTCAAGAGGTTCACCTCAGAAATGCAATTTGATGATGAACTTGATTGTCCCCATACTCACTTCAAAAGAAGAATCCTTTTAGTTTTGTTTCAAAAAAGAAAAAATCTCTTTACTTTCGTTTCCTAAAGCAAGGAAAATATGTCAAAATGCAAGGTGAACGGAATGTAATGATCTCTTCAACCCAAGTGCATTTATCTTCATCCCACTGCAGTATGACTGAATATTTTCCCTCATCAAAGGTAAATGGAACATGCTAAATAAACAATTAAGAAACCAAAAAGAGTAGTGTTTCAGCATAGCTTATTCTACAAAATGATATATATTTGGAGGAATATTACCTTGGTGTAATACCTGCAACCGTCTGGGCCTTCAGTGACAGCAGTGAATATATTTTTGAAGTGAACAACAAAATTCTTGCATGTGGGCGTGTTTTACAATTCTTGTATTTTTGCTGTTCTCTATTTTTCGCGTCTCACCAATCCTAGATATGAGTTTCGGATTCCTAACACATGCAAGGATGTAACACAAACACATCAATGTGCTTATACCACCAACTAAAGACATTATGTGCAGTAGAAACTTGCAATTTGATGTCCAAAAATAACTAACAAATGAAATCCCCATCTCATGTTATCAACTTCAAGCAAAGCAGAACATCAACTATTACCATGATTATATTATATTCCAATAAAAATAAACCAAAACACAGAGAATGTGTGATTGTTCTTGATTGAAACCAGGCTCATAAAAAAGAAAAAGAAAAAATATCTGATATTGAGAGAAGGTTAGTTGTATCATCTGTCATGGAAAAGCTCTGTGCTGGTATTGGAAATGTGGGGTAAGGGAGGGATTGGGCCATGGACTTTATGTCCCATTGAAGGAATCTAACAAAAAAATGTGACAGAAGTGTTTTGCCTAGCATGCTAATAATTCACATCAAATCAAAACAATATCAAACATTAGCAGTTATAACCTAGCTACGACAGTGGAAGAAGCTAGGTCATGATTTTATCCAGTACTCCAAAGATAATGAAGTCAGATGTGACACCATATAGCATCTAATAGCCTACCTAACATGGTTCCACATACTTAAAAGGATTAAATTCACTCACCTTTGTGAAAGGTACATCACCTCCCAGTTTAATTCCTAACATCACCATACAGGCAACCCAGAAGAAGAGAATGTCATGCCCAGTTTCAAGAACTGAAGTTGGATAAAACGCCTTCAAATAATTTGTATCATCTGGCCAACCTAGTACAGATAATGGAAAAAGACCAGAAGAAAACCAGGTGTCCAGGACATCAGGATCTTGAGACATCTGAAGTTTCTTCCCAGGAAATATTCGGTTAGCCTCTGTTTGAGCCTCTTCCTCATGTCACACCCCAAATCCGGGCATGACCGACCGTGGCCCACAGGGACTTAGCCCAAGGCCTCAGGTAATGCCTCAGGTAATCAGAACAAGGTTTGCACCAGCTGCTACCACCTTTACACCCTCAGTGATAAGACCTCACGCAAGAACAATAGATGTGGTTGTCCCAACTCCAGCCAAGTCGTTGGTCCTCGCAGCTGCTTGTCTAACCAATTTAGCACCAATGTTCTCTACTGGATCTTCCTACTCAACCTCTCCAGCCATAGTCACCCCGTCATTAAAAATTTTTGGAGAGCCATACTTACTCTCTAGAACAACATTCCGGCCCTTCGGACCAAGAGTAACCCCAACAAGATCCGCAAGCCTGTTCACACCACTTTGCAGTCTCTTAACAGCAGACCCATCCTTGTTGAAATACAACTCCTATGGCATGCTGCACTATCCCAGCAGCACAGATAGATGCAAAGAGTAAAACTATTAGCAAAGGGCTAACCCAGATAAGAAACAGCAGCCAAAACCTTAACGAAGATCAACACTACCATTCTTGTTGTCAGAAGAAGAGAAATGCCTAGACCATCAAATGCCTCACTCCAAGTGTTTTCTGAAAGGGTTTTCCAGAGTCCTTTAGATTTCCCAAATTCACTTGTTTGCATCCTTGATGATGCTGTATCCAAAGGCTGTGTCACCACAACCGTACAAGCCCCAGCAGTGGCAGCAAGAACCAAATTAGCTTTCGTTCCAATAGATTTTGATCCACTTCTCTTTAAGTATAGCTTCTTAAAGAAGCTGTATCCATAGAAGTAGACAAAGGAAAAAATATGACAGACTGCAGGTTCTTTGTCCCAAGGCCCTGGTACAGTGAGAGAACTTGATGGTTAGAAATTGCTTCCCAAAACACATCAGAAGTGTTCCTGTACTTCTGCTGATTGTGAGCTCGAATTTCGGCTTGGTACTTAGTCTTGCAGGTATCCAAGGGGTAGAGTATGGTAGTGCTCACCAGTGCTCCAATGGCTCCTGAAGTTGCCTCTGTCAATGATTCCAGATTAAAGGCCATTCTCTCTCTCTCTCCCTCTCCCTCTCTCTAGAAAATATTCCTTACACTTTTTGACTCCACTTCAGCACCTCTTCTTTCTTTAATTATTTCTCCTCCACCTCGAAGATGCTCTTTGTCCCTCCACCGAATAGTCATCATCATATCCCACCTCCTCTATTTCTTTTATCATTGTGTGCTTCCCTTTTGTATCAAGAAGCATCTTCCCTCCTATTAAAATTAGTTGACAGCTCCATACACTAGTGCCCTCATTATTAATCGCCAACGAGTATATATATATATATATATTTTTGAGTCATTACACCTCATTTCTAGCAACCACCCAGTGATCATTGTATGCACCAAGTTCTTTCAATTCATCATCCTCAAGAGTCACATACCATGCAGGAATACGGTGACCCCACCAAAGCTGCCTTGAGAAACACCAATCACGAATGTTCTCAAGCCATCTGTGATGTTAAAAATGCATATTTATTATTTAATACTATATAAATGAATATTATCATACAGTTATAATGCTGAGAGATGTACACTCCAGCAGGAATAGCAAGGGCATGAAGAAATATACATTTAGTGTTAAAGGCACAAACTTAAAATTTTCCAAATTTGGTAAATAATATCTGACTTGGCTATATGGTTATAGACCAACTTCAATACATCATATGAACTAGTTAAGGACTCCGCTTAATATCAATTTCAAGATCTAAAGACAATCATCAAGTAAGAAACTGAATTATGGTCTCAAAGTGAAGTTGTGGAGTTAGAGAACAAAGTTTCAGAGATATGATTGCTTCATTACAAATTTATTTCATTGTTCCCTAAAATAGTGTGAAACACTTCATACTGACACAGGTGAGATCAGATGTAAGAGTACCTCTTCCATTCAGCAGCATATTGTTTTGGAATGATCTCCATTTTCCTATTTTTGTCGTCAAATACAGCATCAAGAGCTTGCTTGGCCATACTGTTGCAGTTTACATACCACTGAGGCTTTATTAGGGGCTCCACAACATCATTGCTTCTTGAACAAATGCCAAGGCGCATCTCATTATTTTTGGCACCTCTATACAGTCCCTAGATGAAAGGAGAATGAATATATCAATAAAGTCATAGTATTTTTTCGTTTAATATTAAAACAAATTTACTGCAGGCAAGCATATATTGCTTCTAGCAAGTTCATGTCTAAGTTATTTTGTTAAAAAAAAAAATTGAGTTTTTGATCCCTTAGTTACCGGTGGCAGATCAATACAGCCTATGTAGCAAGAATACCTTTCTCTGTATAGCTTCTGTCACAACCTCACGGGCTTTGAAACGCGGCATCCCTGCAAACTCGGAAAAAACAAGAGTAATCAACCCAAAGTGCTTAACTATCATGTACACTAACACCTGTCATGTACATCGAATGTCCAAAGTGCTTCTATAACTTAAGTATCGGAAGATATGTTGCTAGTAAGTCTAGTTCACTCACAAATAATAAGTTGCGTCAGAGGTGGTCAAATGTACTAAAGCAGTGTTGTCCAAGCTTCTAAGAAAAACTACGGAGATTTGATAAGGATGGTCTAAACAGTCCTATATTATTTTAATGTTACCTTAACAACATATTTTCTTAACCACAGATTACCAATTCAAATTAAAACATACTGGAATATTTTTCTGAAGAAAATTATCATTGCTTCCACATAAAAACCAAACCAGCCTCTTTACGTATACATGTATATATCCATCATAGAAGTACCAAAAAATAATCAATAAACTCCAAAGAAAGGAACTTTATAACCAAAAAATAGATTTGATCTAATCTTTCCTTATTGAATCTAGCATGACTCAACTTAATTACGAAAGTCAAACTAAAATTCTCATCACCATAAAATAGCTTCCAAGGATATAAACCCTGGCCTTGCATCAAATGCACTACCTGTTCTTCTTTGAGGTTGAACCTGGGAACTATTTTGCATAGAAGATGACATGGGCAGTTGAGACTGAGATTGTACATGTGGCATCAGAGCATTGGATGCAGCAAATTGCTGCTGATGTTGCTGCTGCAGCTGTAAACGCTGCTGCATTTGCCTCTCCTTTGCAATGCGCATTGCATAGGCTTGATGTTGGGTGCTCGCGGCATGATTTGGTCCTTGAAGGTAAGGATGATGAGAATTACTGAGCACATGAGCCTGCTGTGGGTGGAGTGGATATGTCTGAGCAGGTGGAGACGTCTGATTGGAGAAAGCAGAACTCAGCCCAACAAAAGGAGGGACTCCTTGGCTGTTCCCTTGGGCAACCTGCATCTGAAGCTCTGGCACCATCATTTGCCTTTGATGCTCTGGATTCTGGCCAGGCTAAATGACCATATAATCAATGTTATCAAAGAAACCAAAAGTGCAAAATGCAATTTTTAACTGTGTAAATTGTTAGAAATGCATTCTTACTCGTAAGATGACTGTTTGGCACCACGTAAGGGTGAACATGAAGTAGAAAAGAAACACCAAGTACACAACAATCATTTATTCTACACCTAGACCATTATTTTGACAGTTGCGAGCATACAATATTAAGAAAATCCACATTTACATGAGGTATGGAAGCTATGAGAAAACACTCAAGTTATAGCAGTAGCATGAGTGCAACAGATGGTCTAGAGTTGTAGAACAACCAACACTTGATTAAGCAATTTTCAGCATGCTTGGACTGCCTGTTCATAATCTAGATCCTGTAGACAGTATCATAGTAGCACAATCTACTATTAAGAAAAAAGAGAAGCTAGAGTGGTGGGGTGATTGGGCGAGGGGTTTGAGGATTTTTTATCTCAATCTATGATTTGACGATGTCAATCCACAATTACAAGTTGATTACACTGGACCACCCAGCAGGATAATAACATTCATTCTCACTATTGGAATAGGTCGGTGCTATGGATCTCAATACAATTATGTTCATATATAGATCCCTACCTCCTCTTAACTCCTATGATTAAAAATAGGCATAATAGACCAAGAAGAAGAAACATATCATCCACTCTTCCTCATTGCACATATAATTCAGATAATATTCTCTTCATTGAAGTAGAACATCAACAAGAAAATAGGTAGGGACAAATTTCCCATCATTTGTCTTTTTTACTTCCAAAACACAAAAATCGGAGTCATTGAAATCTCTATTGGATTAAAAGAGTATTACTCACTGGTCACTAGAATAAAATGGCTTTTAAAAATGAAGATATTCTCATTGCAAATATTAAAAACACATAGCATAACGACCTATAAAATAATTCCTTACCCACTTGCCAACACAAACCAATCATCCTGTATATGGTCAAGATTGACGTTAACAATATTCCATACCTGAGGGTGACTATATTCAATAAAATTCAACTATTTGTGTCCCCCACATTACTAAAATGCAATGAAAGTAAGCATGTGGCTATGATTCCACACTCATGGTACACATCAAATGCCTAAACCACACAAGGCACAAGACTCGGGGGAGCCACACCATTCAGTAATTATTTTCATGTAATTAAGGGTTTCTCAATCCATTCAAAAATCATGTTCACTCTAAGCATGTTTTAGATACAGCAGCAGCATACCTTCACAGCAGCAGCATATACCTCTACCAACTAAATTAACTCTCAACTAAACACACTAGCATGCCTTCACCAACTCAGTCAATTCTGCAAAATATGGCTTTTCCTCTTTACACATAACACTCATTCTTGAGTTCTCAGACAACCAACAAAATTGAACTTGACCCATAGCAGTCCTCAGCTAAATAGAGCAGACCAAAACATTTGATCTCTAAAACTCTTATATGTTGTAGTGGTGGAAAGTTAGGTTGTTCTTTGGGGGGCAAGGAGGTGGTTTAGTTTAAAATCCTTAATATTAAGATTTTATAAGATAAAAAAATATATAATATTTTTATAATAGTTTGGATTCCTCGACATTTTTACAAAGAAATTTTGGCATAGAAAAATTTCAGTTCTTTAAAGGAAAATTTTAGCTCGTTACAGAAAAATTTGTTACAGAGAAATTTAAAATTTCTCTATGACAAGTAAAAATTTCTTTAATAATATTATTGAACGACCTTAACTGATAAGAAAAAATATATTGAACCTCTCTTACTATCAAAAGTTAGAGAGATATTTCATTAATTTTTTTGTTTTTTTTTTACCTGATACAAAACAAAGCAAGGAATAAATTTTTTCCTGTCAATAAATTTTATTGACAAATCTTTATGGATGAAGTTTTGAATTAGGAGTTTTTTTATTTTTATTTTTATAAATGGTCTTATTCTGGATCGTCATTAATGACTCGAATGTCCTCACTAAAATTATTGTCAAAAAATATTTTTACTATTAAGATTTTATAAGATAAAAAAATATATAATATTTTTATAATAGTTCGGATTCCTCAACATTTTCATAGAGAAATTTTGACATAGAGAAATTTCAACAAAGAGAAATTTCAATTCTTTAAAGAAAAAGTTTTGTTCGTCATAGAAAAATTTGTCATAGAGAAATTTGAAATTTCTCTATGACAAGTTAAAATTTCTCTAATAATATCATTGAGGGACCTTAATTAATAAGAAAAAATATATTGAAGCTTTCCTACTATCAAAATTTAGAGAGAGATATTTCATTAATTTTTTTGTTTTGTTTTTTTTTTTTTTTTTATCTGATACAAAACAAAGCAAGGAATAAATTTGTTCCATGTTAATAAATTTTATTGACTAAATCTTGATGGATGAAGTTTTGAATTAGGAGGATTTTTTTTTTTTTTTTAAATTGTCTTAGTCTCTATCGTCATTAATGACTCGAATGTCCTCACTAAAATTATTGTCAAAAAATATTTTTAACCAAAAAAAATAATTTATTATATAAAAATTATGAATATTTTTGTAACTAGTCTAATTTTTAATTTTTTGAGGAAAAAAATAAAAAATAACAACAGAAAATAGATTTTAAAAACTCGCCAAACAGGGTAAATGTTTGTGGGAACTTATAACTCTCTACATAAATAAGAATATCTACATGGGTGGGAACTTATAATCACAATCTAAACCAGTACTTCCTCATCTTCATAATAATCATTTTATTTTACCTTATTTGAGCTACTTGTATTGTTTAAGTTATAGGCGGATTTACATCGAATGGTCTTACACAAGATCACAAAATAAAAAAAAGCCCATAAAAGACTTTTTAAGATGCATCAAACAAAATCAAATCGTTTT
This sequence comes from Camellia japonica, assembly GCA_030407325.1. Taxonomy (NCBI): domain Eukaryota; kingdom Viridiplantae; phylum Streptophyta; class Magnoliopsida; order Ericales; family Theaceae; genus Camellia; species Camellia japonica. The sequence continues at coordinate 2,736,107 of JAPPVO010000016.1, forward strand.
TAAGAATGTCATCATGAGATTGAGCTTTTTCATAAATTTAAAAGATTAAAAAAAAAAAATTGAAAAAAGAAGAACCAAAAAAAGAATAAGGTTACTATGGTAATTTTGCTGTGATTAAGATACCTGCAAGTTGCAGTTTTGCATGACTACTTCAATATTTTCTGTACTAATTCTCTATCTTGCATGCATAGGTTTTCCAAAGTCTAAGTTGATAACTACATGTTAGCTTCCTAGAACTGGTCTTCCTGGCCATGTCTAAGCCCTCATTCTTGTTGCCTGAGTCCAAGATATCTCACCTATAAATACAGGTATCATCACCTTACACAAATATCACCCAAAAAACATACAACAGATCATAATCACTACTTTTATTACTACCAAAAGAGTTATGGGTTATCACAGCTTCTCTCTCCTTGCCAGCTTTCTCTTGCTTTCTCTTGCAACCACAGCTTTCTCGTCAACACTTTCACCTTATTACTACTACAAAACATGTCCCCAAGCTTTACCCACCATCAGAAGAGTTGTGGAGGATGCTGTAAGGCAAGAGCGCCGCATGGGCGCTTCTTTGCTCCGCCTACACTTCCACGATTGTTTCGTTCAAGTATGACTATCCAACTCTTTTCTTTTCAAGATTTTGTTCAGTTGCTTTTTTTTTTTTTTGATAAGCAAAATAAAAATTTCATTCAAAACATAAAATAAATAATTTAATTACTTTTTTTTTTGCTTTGTTACCTTTGATGGGATAGTAGTTGATATAATCAATTGTGATATCTAAACTAATAGAGACTTGGTGTGATTCTAATGCAGGGCTGTGATGCTTCAATTCTTCTTGACAAAACCTCCACCATTGACAGTGAAAAGACTGCTCCTGCTAATAATAATTCTGCTAGAGGATTTGAAGTCATTGACAGAATCAAGTCGGAGGTCGACAAGGCATGTGGGCGCCCTGTGGTATCGTGTGCTGATATTTTGGCAGTTGCAGCTCGCGACTCTGTAGTTGCGGTATGTTATTATATGCTTACAATAATAATATAGTGATCACAAAATTATAACTACACATAATCCTGATCACAAAATTCAATTTTATATAAGAGAATTGTATCTAATTTTGTGATTAAATTTTTTTTTTTTATGAAGATATTTGTGTGCTAAAACATGTGTTTTACAAGCAGCTTGGGGGACCAACATGGAATGTGCAACTAGGGAGAAGAGACTCAACCACGGCCAGTAGGACTAAAGCCGAAAAGGACCTCCCCTCACCGTTGATGGACCTCCCCGCACTCATCGAAAACTTCAAAAATAAAGGCCTGGACGCCAAGGACCTCGTAGCTCTCTCTGGTGGCCACTCCATTGGGTTTGCACAGTGTTTTACCTTCAGAAAACATATTTACGAAGAATCCAACATCGACCCTACCTTTGCGCGTGATCGCCAATCTAGATGCCCGAAAAACGATGGGAACTCAAACCTAGCTCCTCTGGACCCAACAGCTGCCATTTTCGACACCAAGTATTTCTCCAACTTGGTGAAGAAGAAGGGGCTTTTGCATTCTGATCAAGCACTGTATAATGGTGGTGAGACAGATCAGTTGGTGAAGAGATATAGCACTGATGTTTGGTCATTCTGGAATGATTTTGCTAAGTCTATGGTTAAGATGGGTAATATAAAGCCATTAACTGGGAAGAAAGGCCAGATTAGATCAAACTGCAGATGGGTCAACTAGTTTTTTAGAGTCAGTTGTGTTTATTATTATTATTATTTTTTTGGGGTTCCAAATAGCATTGAATATTTTTTTTTAGATGGTATAGCATTAAATATTTAAGAAACAATTTGTTGGGTGATAAGGTTTTTTTTTTTTTTTTTTTTTCGATGTAACCAAAAAAAGGATGAGTTTTTTTTTTTTTTTTTTTTTCTTTTTCTTTTTCTCTTCCATGAGAAAGTAGAAGGAAGAGATGGTGTATGTAACTTTTTTTTTTACGAGGATTTGTTTGTTCAAGGCAATGTTTGTAATGAATGTACGTGATGAACAATCGTATCAAATATTTATAATTTTTCTTAATTCTTAATAAGATTGTCAGGATTTGTTTTTTTTTTTTTTTTCCTCTCTCTCTCAACGTGGAAAAAAAAATGGGCAAATTACCAAACCCCTCGAGGTTTGATTAAAATATAGATTTTTTTTTGAAATTTGAAAAATTACAAATTGCCCCTGAGTATTATATTTACATGACAAATGAGGGTGCAATTTGTTGTGCAAATATAAATTTCAGGGGGTAATTCGTTATGCAAATATAAATTTCAGGGGGCGGAATGTAATTTCTTAAACCTCAAGGAGGAAATCTATATTTTAATCAAACCTCGAGGAGGTGTTGGTAATTTGTCGAAAAAAAAATATTTAGTACACACTGCAACATATATAAAAAATAAATAAAAAAATTTAAAAAAACACATCTATACTATATATTAAGCAAAATGAGGTTTTTAATCCCAAACCTTGTAGGAGCTCCAATCTCCCAATCTAAATTTCTTGATTTTTTGATTTAAAAAAAAAAAACCTTAACATTTATTAACTTCTCTCAACCCCCAAGTCTTACCCTCATAATAACACTTTAATGCATTAAGAACAAGCATAAAAAAAAAAAATTTTGAAATCCAATGCATATGAATTTCTTGAAAAGTTTTAACACATATGATTATTATCCCTCATAATAACAATTTAATGTATTAAAAACAAACATAAAAAAAATTTCTTGAAAAGTTCAACACATATGATTATTATCAAAATATTAAATTTTAATCTAATATAATAAAAAAAAAAGACATTTAATTCCTTGAAAAGTCCAATACATATGATTATTATCAAAATATTAAACTTTAATATAATAAAAAAGGAAAAAAAGAGGACATTTAAAAAAAAAGACATTTAAAAATCGCAATTCACATATATAAATAATTGTAAATATATTAAGAAAAAGAGGGTTTCTAATCCCCAAGCCTTGTGGAGCTCAAATCTCTCAATCTTAATTTTCTAAATTTTTGATTTAAAAAAAAAAAAAACCTCAGCATTTATTGATTTGGTCAAAATTCCCTTATCAGCATTTATTAAATTTTTCCAATCTACATGCCTGTATTTATTGATTTGGTCAAAATCCTTGATTAACATTTAAAATCTCCTCATACAAATAATTATAGATATAGCCCGTGTATAGTTACTACAGTAGCCTTTTTAATTTCTCATGTACATTATGGTTAGTGATAAGATTGTTAAATTATTTTTATAAAAAATCTTAAAATATATAATTTATATATTAAAAAAATTAAAATAAATATAAATATTTATAATTATTCCGTGCATAGCACAGGTGATAGGCTGGTTTAATAAATGGGAAAGAGAATGCTCGGTAGATAGAGAGTTGCCCGTGGCTGCTAATCAAAAGAGGTGATCAAAACAGATGAGAAAGGGAGGAGGGAATCGAAAATTATTTTCAAAAAAAAAAAAAAGTAAAAAACAAAAAAATTCCCCCTAATTAAAAATATTTTCATTTTTTTAACATACTCTTCCGTTTGGCAAATAAATTAGAAAATGATACATAAACAAATTGATTATACATAAAACTTATCCAGAATGAAATGAACAAACATATCACGTGGACACAATATTAAGAAATTTTATCAAATCCTCCATAATAAAATTTTAATACATTAAAAACAACAATAAAAATTCTTCTTGAAAAGTCAAGCATACACTACGATTACCAAAATTTCCTTAATGACTAATTTAATATTTTAAACTTAAAAATGATATAACTTTTTATCTAGATGTCGATTTTTAATAAAATTAGTATTTTTAAAATTATTTCATCAAGATTTGTCAAACAATATCCAAATTGACTATGAAATTTTTTTTAAAAAATATTTACCATCAAAATTGAATTAAATAATAAATTTTTACTTTGTTTTATAATAAAATATCACTCTGATATAAAATAAAATTTTACTCTGTTTGACAATAACATTTTATTTTATTTCACAGTAAAATATTACTGACTATCAGAGTAACACTTTACTGTCTTCTTGAATAAGGTATCAATAACAAAAAAATAGAGTATGAATTAACGAAAATTTTACGAGTTCTTTCGCTACAAATTCACAAATAAATTAACAATAATTTAACAAATCAACAAGAATGATACATGTGCAATGTTATCCAACAGAGAAGAGTACATAGCGGCCTATGAAAGCAATAAGATCTCAATGTTTATCACAGGCTCATTTTATATGGCCAACATGATTCCATGTTCAGATGCCTGATAGAATTAAAAATGCTAAAGAAGAGTACCCAGGTTATTTATCCACCAAAACGTAAGTGGAAGCCTGACAGGAAATATACGATTTAAGTGAATAGCCTCCAGAAATGAAATCATCAATCAGATCAGGCGTTGAAGGGAAGAATGTTTCGTTCATCTTTTGCTGTATAATATATATTCAGGGCAAGATTATCCAGAAAAAAAAAGAAAAAATATTAGTCTATCATTCTTGAAAGAACATGCTTCCTACTGCCTTACACAATAATATGTTGGGCTTAGGAGATTTTGGCTAAATTTTCCCTCAATATGAGAGTTTCATTTTAAATGATGGATTTTGTAATACATGTCTTGAATCTTAATTAATATATTTGTTGGTATATTAATTTGTCCTTTTAGCATTATTGATAAGATTTTTGTATAAAAATTGTTTTGTACAACATCTACTACTACTATAAAAGTGTGAAGAACCTACTATATTTTTTACTTTTTTTAAATCTCAATTTTACCCTTTCAAATTTACTATATTTTTAAAAAATTATGAAGAGTCTTATATAAACTAACTATGTCTTTATTTTTGGATTTCAACACTCAAAAACAATATATCTGCTTCTAAGAGTCTTATATAAATATAAATAAGCCGTCTCCCTTTTATCTACTATCTACTACTATTATAAAAGTGTGAAGAGTCTGCCATATTTTTTACTTTTTTTAAATCCTAATTTTACTTTCTCAAATTTATAATATTTTCGAAAAATCATGAAGAGCCTTATATGAACCAACTATCTTTTTATTTTTGGAGTTAAACACTCAAAAATAATATATCTGCTTCCAAGAATCCTATATAAATATAAATAAACCGTCTCTCTTTTATCTACTACTATTATAAAAGTGTGAAGAGTCTGTCATATTTTTTTTACTTTTTTTAAATCCCAATTTTACCGTATCAAATTTATTATATTTTCTAAAAATCATGAAGAGACCTATATAAATCAACTATCTCTTCTTCTTCTTTTTTTTTTCTTTTTTTTTGATTGGCAAAAGAAATCTTTATTGATGAAACATACAAAGTATGGTAAAATACATCAATAAAAATGAGTTTGGAGCTAACACAAGCTCTATGCTCCAGTTGGTGAGAAACCAACAAGCAAGCAAAAGAAACAAAACTGACAAAAAAAGCAACCATAATGTAGCCCCAGCTGAGTAGAACAAAGCAAAACAGACCAAATGAAGAGCTTCTTCACACACCATAGTATTGATCAGCATATTCTTAGTCATCAGCATAGTAGACTAATAGATCAATTCAACCAAGACTAATAGATCAGATCAATTCACCAGATCAAACCAAGACTAACTGATCAGATCAATTCACCAAGCGCAATGTGCAAAACTCTGCTACCTAGAGGGTAATATGAGCATGAGACCTGTCCAAACCATTGCTGCCATGAACATCATCAATACCTCAGCATATTCTTAGTCATCAGCAAAGCAGACTAACAGATCAATTCAGACCAAGACTAACAGATCAGATCAAGTCACCAGATCAAACCAAGACTAACAGATCAGATTAATTCACCAAGCTCAATGTGTAAAACTCTGCAACCTAGAGGGTAATGTGAGCATGAGACCTGTGCAAACCACTGCTGTCACGAATATTATCAAAACCTCACAACAAATACACCTCATGAATGAAGACAGTGCCTCACACCTGATTAATGGATGGAGTGGAATTCCTTGGAAGACTTTGACCAAATTACAAGCCTTATGATTATGAGTTCCTATAACATCTGTATCTTTAGTTGGGAAGCTTAAAAGAAGCACTCATTTCTGAGCTTCCAAATGGACCAAAGAGTGACCAGTGGTATGGCACGCCAAATTCTCCTCTCTTTTTTCCTACAGGTGTACCCTGCCCACCACTGCAGTAGACCCTCAATAGAACCAGGAACCACCCAAAGAGCCCCCCATTGTAACAGCCCAGTCCAAATCCTCCACACAATAGAGCAGTGAATCAGTATATGCTGAATTGTTTCCTGTTGTGCTTTGCAAAGAGACATGAGATAGAGGCAGACCTATCCAACACACCAATCCGTTACAAGAATACAGATGTTTTAACCTTATGTTTCCATGTGAGCCAACCGAAAAATTGCACTTTGGGTGGTAGGTAATTGAGCCAAACCAAACTGTTACCCAAAAAGCAACCTAAGAGGGGGATGAATTAGGTTTCTACAAAATAAAATTAATAATACCCCAATAAAATTAACTACTAGTACAACAAATTATTAACAAGCACAATGATGAACTTAGCAGTAAATGATCAAACAAAATAACAATGAAGTATAACTAACATACAGGGTAAATCAAATGATTAACACATGAATGTTAGACAGCTATAGCAGTAGTAGGAAAGTAAAGAGATTAGGGAAGAGGAGACAAACAGATTTATAGTTGTTCGGCTTCAACCAAGCCTACATCCACTCCTCAAGCTTCACTTGAGATTTTCCACTATCTTCTAGCTTCACAGGGGTGCTAGCAACCTCCTTAAAAATGGAGCAATCCTCCACAGATTTTACACAGACTTCATAAGCCCAAACCCTTGCAAATCTTAGGTGATTCATAATCACTCTCAAGATTTCAAGAACATAGTATTTGCAACACTTTTACAAGATGAAATGGTATTTTTGCTTTCAAAGAAAGCTTACAATAAATCTCTCTCAAAGATAGATATATAAAATGAAGCTTTGATTTTGCTGTAAATCTCACAAAGGAAAGATGAGCTTAAAACTATAAGGCTCAGTGTCTAATTTCTGAGAATAGATGTGGGTGATTATAGATCAAAGAATATTTTCAGGTTTTTTTTGTTATGACTTGTTTACATTAGAGGCTTTGGTATATATAATGAAAATTATAGCCATTTATAGCCGTTGTATTCATTTGAATTTATAGTCGTTTATAACCGTTGTAGTCATTTGAATTTATAGCCGTTGTACTTCCATCATTACCAATTTGAATATCTTCCACTTAAACCTTTTGAACCTTTATAGCCGTTTATAACCGTTGTACTTCCATCATTACTAATTTGAATATCTTCCACTTGAACCTTTTGAACCTTTTGGCCTGCTGCTGTGCTAGGCTGTTTGAACCTTTGTTTTGGGCTGTTTGAACTCCTGATTTAATCAAATATTAAATACATTTTAACAACATTTAGGATAAAGGTTTATGTGAGAAATAGTGGGACAAAATAAATTTTGATTCTATTTTTCTCTTTCAAATAAATCATCAAAATAAATTTTAATCAAAATAAATTTTAATTAAAATATAATAAAATAAATCATCAAAATAAATTTTGGATTCTATTTTTCTCTTTCAAATAAATTAAAACATAATTAAATAAATTATCAAAATAAATAAGTTTAACAATCTCTCCCTTTTTAAGATGGCACACAATGATGTTTTGATTTGATTTTGGAGTAAGAAGAGCTCCCCCTCAAGTCATGCTCCCTGAATTCATTTCTAAATACATAGGTTAGCACATGTGTAATAAATAAGCTTTAATTGGAGACATGATATGAGATTAAGATATCAAATTATAAATACATAATCATCAGATTAGTTTTCAAATAATACTATAATTTGAAAATAATACCATAATACATAACATCATATAATTTCTCCCCCTGTGACATTATCAAAAGGAAATCATGGGTCAGAATTTGGAGGAGGATGAGGAGGAAAATGATAGTGATAAATGGCATCAAAAAATAGATAATCAAAACATAGATATACATATATATATACACACATACAACTCTCCCGCGTTTCTCTCTTTTTTCACAAAACGCGGTTGCTACGCGGCCTGACTTTTACTTCATTGGCCGACAAAAGCAGCTCTCCTCGATTGCCGTTTGCCTATCTGGCCCTTCTTGTTGTCTTCTCTTCAGCCTCTTCTCTTCAGCATTCTTCTTAATCACACTCTCTTCCATTTTCTTTTTCACTATTCTCTTCTATTTCTTCTTCACCACTCTCTTCTATTTTTTCTTCCTCATTGAGAGACAAAGAAACTGAACGGAGAAGGCCAAACCTCAATCTGTTCGCTTCTGTTTCTCTGCAACTCATTTCTTTGATACCTCTCACCTCTAATCCATGGCTTCCTCATCCCGTCCCCTCACATTGTTTCCGAACCTGAACAATCCCATAAGCTCTGCTAGACCGAGTGCCCTTACTCCTACTCTTCATGTCATTCCTCTGCCTAACCTTCCTATGATGTCGATTGAGCAAATCATGGCAGCTCAATCAGACATTGAAGCCAATCATTTCACACTAACGTCCTGTATGGAGACAGTGACTGCAGTCACAAAATTGGCTCACCGATTGCAGAACAAGACGAGTGAGCTCCATCAGGTCAATGCCCAACTCTCTCTACTTCAGCGCATGTACAAGGATGCGCGAGCAGAAATAGGCGCACTGAAGGTCGAAAATAAAGAGCTTAAACGGAAGACCACCTCCATGGCCCGATTTGGAGTAACGTCGTTCTTGGCCTTTGATAGTCAGCGGGGAGTCGTCGCTCTCGACGAAAGCACGGGGGCAAGGGCGTCAAGGGTCGCCTAAGGTGATAAAAAGAAGAAAAGAGTAGTGGAAGAAGCGAGTAAGTAAGATCGGCGTATGGCCGTAAAAAAAATGAAGGGGTTTTTTTTTTTATGTAAATATGTTTATGTTGATCGGCGGATGGCCGTAAAAAAATTGAAGGATGTTTTTTTTTTTTTATTATGTAAATATTGGTATTTTGATTTGGTGTTGTTTTTATGTTTAAGTATTAAAAAATGAAATTAAACAGCAGATAAAAAAAAATAAGAAAATTAAGCCCAAACAAAAAATAATAATGAGAGACCAAATTGTTAATGAGTATATGAGAAACATTGAGCATGATCTAATTCTCAATTTCTTAGAAGAGCATACCAATCTCAAGACTATAATAGACATAACAGTGCATAGATCAAGCAAGGTTGCCAAGCAAGATCATAAATATGGAGCTAAAGTTCAAATCACTCTTCCTTGAGGAAAACAATCTTCCTCTTACATTATCAACAACTAATCAGCTCAAAGGTCATGTTGTAAGAATTAAGATACCAAAAGTATAGAGATACCAAAATAATCAGAGATACTAAAATAATCAAGTCTCTTTTTCTCCCCCGATGACATTTTCAACAAAATCAAGCACAAGGAGGGAGTATGGTACAGCATATAAGATGAAAGAATGTAAGTCTCATTATAGCACAAATAATCATCCATATCAAGGTAGCTCTATGATACCAAAAAAATGATAGAACATAATGATCATACAATTGAAGCTCATACCATTTGACAATAATGGGCAAAGAAAATAGTAACATGTGAAGGTGCAAGCCCATAAGTTTGTGTAGACACCCCATTTTTGACCGACCTTAAGACTCAGACGTCACCGATTGAGCGCTCGGTGATGTTGCATGTTGTGCTCGTTCAGAAGTCTTAGAGTCGCGGCGTGCGCCCCGCCTCCGGACTTCCGAACCTTTTTTTGTGCCGTTCTCGGTTTGCGAACCAGACTCGGTTTTCTCTGTTTTCTTTCCTGCGGAAAGGGAGTAGTCCTGTAGACTATCTCTCGGTGGCCGTGAGCTACTTTTCGTGGCCGTAGCCATTTTGCCCATTTCGGAGCCCGGTTCCGATTTTCGGGACCGTCAGGCCGTGTGCCTCGGTTCGGGACCGCCAACCATCTCCGATTTCTCCGGTTTTTGTCAAGTGCCTCTGTTTTATCATACCGAGGAACACTGGGGCCCTGACCCCATGATGCCCACTTCGTGGCCGTATGCCACTTTCGGTGCTTATAGCCGGTTTTCGGGCCCCGAACCTCGCGGTTTGGCCCCCGAGCATTCATTTCGCATCGGTTTCCTCCGGTTCTTGGCAGGTACCTCTGTTTTATCATTAACAGGGCACACTGGGGCCCCTGATGCCCACTTCGTGGCCGTATGCCACTTTCGGTGCTATAGACGGTTTCGGGCCCCGAACCTCGCGGTTTGGCCCCCGAGCATTCATTTCGCATCGATTTTCTCCGGTTCTTGGCAGGTACCTCTGTTTCATCATTCCGAGGAACACTGGGGCCTCTGGTACCCACTTCGCTGCTGAACACCACTTCGGTGCCTGCAGCCCATTTCGGACCCCGAACTGGCGGTTTGGGCCCCGAGCGTTCATTTCTAATTAGTTTTTGTTCAATTTTGGCAGGAACCCCTGTTTCAACACTAGGAAGATCACTGGGGGGTAGGAGGCCAGTAATTATCCCAGATAACCAGTTTCGCTCCTCCGGCGCCCGTTTTGCTCACTTCCGAGCCAATGTTGAACACCCTGGGGATATTTTCTTCCAACCAAAGCTACATATCTGTGATCAGGGGACATGGGAGGACACAAAAACTACTGGTCGGCCAGCAATTGTGGAGTTCATTTTTGAGCCTCTTCTTCAAGCTCTATGTTGTGGCTCCTGCTTCAGTGTTGCCAATTTCCGACCTTGGAACCTTGTTCTACACATCTGGGAGGACCCTAAAAGTTGGTGGTCGGCCAGCAATTCAAAGTTTCATTTTGAGCCTCTCCTTCAAGCTCTATGTTGTGGCTCCTGCTTCAGAGTTGCCAGATTCCGACCCTGGGGCCTTACTCTACACACTTGGGAGGACACTACTGTATGGTGGTCGGCTAGAAATTCTTGAGTTCATTTTTTGGCATGGCCGGCCGGCCAGGGTGAGTGGTTGGCCGACCAGGTGGGGTGGCCGGCCGGCCACCTCCCAGAAATTCACCTGGCCGGCCAGCTTTCTGCTTTCCAGCTCTTTCCAGCTGTCCGGATATTTTTCAAAATATCCCGGGCATCCCGGGGATATTTTGGGAGGGAAAACTTGGATGCATTCCCTCCCCTTTTACACCCCCTTTCTTGCCTATTTAAAGGGCCCAACTCCTCCTTTGCTAGGGTTGGAAAATTTCATCTCAAGAAATCATCTTCCAAATCCTCCATTTCCAAAGCCAAAACCCTTAAAACTCTTCAAGCTTCCTAGGCCAATCCTTCATCAACCCTTAGCTCCACCATCCCCACTACCATTCCAGCAGCAAGGAAGTGTTCTCCAGTGGCTAAGAAGCAACAAATTCAGGCCAAGAGGTGGCAACAATTGGATCTTCAAGGGTAAGTCTCCAAATCTCTTTTGTAGCATAATTTTGCTTCCTATTTCTACCCTATTTCCTTTCAGTTTTTGGGCTTTGACCCCTACTGGTTTTAGGCTTATTTTGAGCCCCTCTACAACATTGTAGAAGGGCTCAATCCTGTTTGGTGTCTCCTTGATATACTTTCTTCAATATCACTCTTTAGGCCATTGTTTTGCATGCTTTATTTTCCTTATGAGTAATCTGATTTCGGGACTGATGTAAACTGTTAGTGGGCTTATATTGAGCCCCTCTTCAACATTGAAGAAGGGCTCCATCATGTTTGGTGACTCTAGCATGCACTTCCTTTGAAATGCTTCCATTTTACCGTAAAATTGCATGATTGTTTTGGCCTATTTGTGATCTGAGTTGGAACTTGTAACATACTGTGATTGTGCTTATTTTGACCCCCTATTCAACATTGAAGAAGGGCTCAACCTGGTTTTCTTGCTCTACATATCACTTGCTTTGAACTCTTGTTCCACTCCCATTTTGCATGCATTTTTAAGCTCACCATGCTTCGGATTTCAGCCTTCATCAGGCTTAGAGAGTGACTTATTTTGGTCCATCATTCATTCTTTGTTAAGGGTCTTAGGTAATTTGATGACTGGTTTTGGTACTTGTTTTGTAATCCTTCAATTTACCGTAAAATTGCATGTTTGTTTAGGCTTGCTTAGCCACTGATTTGAGTCTTCATCAGGCTTAGAAAGTGTCTTATAATTGTCTATTCTTCAAGTTTTATTAAGGATCTTAAGTTGTTTGGTCATTGCTTATGATACCTCTCTTTATAAACCTCTTTTGACCCTTGTTTTGCATGCCATGTATTGTATATCTACACACTGAATTTGGGATCTCATCTTCTGTAAAAATGCATATTTGTAGTCCCTCTCTAATTTTGTAGAACTGATTTTTTGGGTTTGAGCATTGTAGATATCACTTGCTTTGTAAATCCTCTCTTTTTCCGTATTTTTGCAAGCTATTGTTGTCATATCTATGCTTACAATTTGGCCATGTTTTGTACTGGAAAGATGCCATATTTGGGGCTGCCTTGCTACTGTTTTTGCTGTCATATATCAATTTTGCATATTTGGCATAGCCGTAGGCCATTTCGGGTGCATTATATCGCATTTCGGGCATTGGGTGCAATTTTGTCATAATTCGGGGGCTGTTTATGCATCATTTTAGCCGCTGAAATTTGCATTTTCCATATGCCATTTGTCGCATCTCATTTGCATGTCATTTCTGTGCCTTAGGGCCATGCCTCGGTTTGCGCGCTCGCGGATACGCACTTCGAGGCACTTCATTTTTATCCGACGGCCTCTTATGTGAGTGCGGCTGAGGCCCTCTCATGTTAGTGTAAGCCCAATTTGCATTTTCCATGTCATTTCATGCTCTAATCCATCGCCTCGGTTTGCGTGCCCGTGTGCACGCATTTCAAGGCGCTTTATTTTTATCCGACGGCCTCCCGTGTGAGAGTGGCTGAGGCTCTTTCATGTTGGTATAAGTCCATTCCACATTCCGTATGCCATTTCATTCTATTTCATCATCGCCTCGGTTTGCGTGCCTGTGGGCACACCTTTCGAGGCACTTCGATTTTATCCGATTTGCATTTCATATCATCGCCTCGGTTTGCGTGCCTGTGGGCACACATTTCGAGACACTTCAATTTTATCCGATTTGCATCTCATTTTCATCTCATTCTCCCAGTATAGTGCATACCAGGTTGTATCTTAGATTGCACACATTTCGAGACACTTCGGTTTTATCCGATTTGCATCTCATTTTCATCTGCATTGCACCCTATATTGAGTTGTGCAATCCGATTCCTCGGCCATCATGCATCGATATGCGTGATTGGTGGCACGAGGATCGAGGCATGCATATATTTGTGAAATACATTGCTATGCCCTTTCCCTGCTCTCCGTTGCAGCAAAATAGAGGATCAGCAACTTTTCAGAGTCAGGCACGCATTTCAAGAAACACTGCGAACAGAGGCTGAATCGGGCATCCCAGTGGATTTCCGCGCAACACAGTCCAGCATACATCATTCATCAGAAGCGAGGCAGCCCCCGGCTTGCAAACCGATTTACAGCTTTCTTAGTTTAATTGCTAATTACTTAGAAATCTGTAATATTCTTTTATTTCGGACTGTATTATTATTTATTCGGACCCTCTGCGCGAGGGCATACTGTAATAAGTGTGGGTGAGTGTGATGTATGTCTTCCAACCCCACGTCTTTCTTCCCTTTTATTTATCCGCTTATGATGGTTAGATATAGGGCATATTTAAATTAGCATACAGTATGATAGCATGTTGCATCATTCATCTGTTTCGCACGCACCGGGCTCGGCGCATCATACAAACTGCATTTGTATTTCAATTCCAAATTGAATACATGTTAGCTGTAGCATTTCATATGCCATTTAGAATAGCCGAGCCTGCTATAGTTGCATTTTGCATGTGTTGCATTAGGCATTCTGTATACTTAGGATCCATGCATGATTTCTAATCAGTTCCTGTTTTGGCTTGGAGTACTAGGTGAGTTTTATGCTTTAGCATCCTTGCATGCGTGTGAGTGTTGCCATGAATAGCATGCTTGCCATGAAACTAAGTGCTTACATGATATTACTGCCTTGAATGCCTGTGGGTGGAGGTTGAGTTATCTGAATTGGAACAATTCATCAATCATGTTTTCTAAGCCCACCTGAGGGTGGCAAATCCGCGTTTTTAGCCTACCTGCGGGTAGCACCATCAAACCATTTTCAAATGTTTTGTTCCAATTCAGGCGGCCCAGTCTATACTTGTTTGCTGCGAGCATCACATAGTAACCTAGGCTAATAATCGGAATAAGAGCATACAAGGTTTTCAAAAACAGATATCATGGTTAGTAGAGGCCGGTCTTTGACCGGGCGAGCGGGGGTGCTCACGATGTGACCTTCCCCAATCGTACCCAAGTTCCCGAGCCAACTTTGGTGATGACGGACACGTGGCCTTTGGCACCGAGTCAGGGTTTCCTAAATTTCCCATAAAAAAATATTTAGGTGGCGACTCTGTTATCTGGCAAAGCAGTCCATGTTTGGCACTTCTTTCAAAAAATCTGTTTTCAAAACGATTTGCCGGATTTGGACTCTTTGGTTCAAGATTAAGAACCGTGACATTTGAGTCCTTCGAACTGTAGTGACCCCAATATGAACAGAACGGGACCTAACCCTCCCGGGGCGTTCGGGGACGTCTACAGTTTGATATCAAAAACAGAATAGAAACTGAGGGGATTTTAAAAAATAATCAAGTTTAAATTCTTCCCCTTGTTTCATTTGGCAAAATCAATAAGAGATATGATAAATGAAAGCTCATAACTGAAATGTTCTCCTCAATAATATCAAATAGGATGCCAAATATTTCAAATAGGATGCCAAAATGATACCAACATGCAATCTACCAAGGATACCAATATGCAATCTAGAAGATTTAACAATCATAGCTCAAGCATTATGTAGAATACCAAATATTGCTCATAATAGGTTAAACTCAATATAATCTCATAGCGCTAATGTAATTCCAAAAAATGAAACATGTTCAAGGTATAGCAATCCATATGCCAAGAAAAATCATAAATTTTAATATATAGCACACATTTAAGTATATGCATGATTCTTAGGCAAGAGCATCGTCAAAGGGTATACATTGCAAATCATATGAAGCATAATCAATCTTTTTCATATCAAAGTAATAACAGTATTAGCTCAAAGGATATAAGATAGAATTTTTACCTCAAAAAGCTTAAGACAGTGTACGAGGCATACCTTTGATTCATGAGTTAGAAGCTTTTCAATCTTCAATTTTCTTTCATGAGGAATTCATCTCAAAAGGGTTTAACAAGTATGTCAGCAAAATGGTTTCTCCCCCAAGTTGGTGTTACCCTTTTCTAATATGATTTTGTGTAAATATAGTTTTCATAGAACAATCACTATTACTCAATAAAAATACAGCACAAATCATTTCTTATCACAAACTCAAAAGGTGAAAAATAATTCAATGATCAAACAAGAGTTTGAAATGCTATTTTTCAGAATTTTCAAGTTGTAGCACATAGCATAATATGCATAAGAAAATAGTTTTATGCTCTTTGTTTTATTAAGAAATGATGTAACAATCTCATTTAATCATATAACATTATCAAGAGGCATTTTCATCAATTCAATCCGCATGCTCAAGTGTTATGAAACATTTTACTCAATATGGAACACAGCATGAATGTTATAAATAATTAATTCAACAATTTATCAATCAAAAGCATTTCATGAGATGTATGCCAATATAATCCATATTCAAAAGATATTCAATAGGATAGATGCAATGTCTTTACAAACGTATGATACTTCTTTTCATTTAGACATTGTTGATGGATCATAATCAACGAATTTCATAACTCATTCAAATATTCCAATGTAAAGCATATAAGCATGAAATTTTCATATTGAGCATATTCTTGAGATCATAAATGTACAATTCAAAATATAGATAATATACATCTCAAAAACATGCTATGACATCAAAATTGATTTTACAAAGATATGACTCAAAAAGGAATTAACATATTAGTATGAAGTCATATATAAGATGTGAAAAGTATGCTCACAAAACATATTTATCACTTCTTATCTCTTTTTTATAGCAATGGATGACATGATATACAATATTAATGAATATATGAATCATTCATATTCTAATAGGCATTCATCAAAATAATATAATTCTCACTTTTGAGTTCAATGAATGTTTGAAAGAAACTAGCAGAACATGACTTAGCAAACTTAGTACAATTAGGTTACATGAAAACAATGATTAGACACAACCTATTGTACACAAATCACACCTTAAAGAATATAGAACTTTAAGCTTAAAGGTGTGTTAGGAGTTTTACATTCATTTACCTCTTTGGAATCTCCACCCATACATTACCTCTATTATTTATCTTGGTGATTTTCATTTCATCATTCTTCTTCTTGTATGAGCTATTTTGCTCTTTAGATTGAATACTCTTGTTGTGCATTTCCTCTTGAAGTCCTTGGTGTTCTTTGAGATTCCACCTATAAAATATCTTGATTTCTTTCTTGGTACCCATACTTTCTTGGGTCCATGGGGATTAGTCTAAAAAACATTTAATCTCATAAAAGGTTTAGGAGGATCAAAGCCAATGCCTACTTTGTCAAAAACACATCTTTTACTTCCAAGAAGCTTGTTGAATTTTTTTCCTTTTACAAAATTTTCAAGAGTTTTGTTTAAATCCTCAACATTTTTTTCAAAATGTTTTTTCATTGGCAATAGACGTAAAGTCATTTTTCAAAATAGCATTTTCCATTTTTAAAACATTCATATGATTTGAAAGAGAAGTAACTAACTTCTTTAATTTAGAATTCTCAACACAAATATTTCTAAATATGTTATGTAATTCATTGAAAGCACTTTCAAGTTCTACATAATTAGAAATTACCTCATCTTGAGTGAATTCTTCTTCTCCAAGAGCCATGAGACACAGGTTGGCTATTCCATCATTTTCTCCCCAAATAGCTTTCTTTTTGCTGTCATCCATCATTGAAAGTTCATGAGTCAGAGTGAGCCTAGAAGTTCTTCAATGCCTAATTTTGTAGGTCTTTTGCTTCTTGGATAGCTGTAACCTTAGCTTCTCATTCATTTGGCAAAGATCTAAGTATTTTTCTTACAAGCTCACCATTAGTATAAGATTTACCAAGAGATTTTAGAGCATTAATAATATTGGTAAATTTATAAAACATCTCAGAAATAGATTCAAATGATTCCATAGTAAAGAGTTCATAATTATGAATAAGCATGTCAATCCGAAACTCTTTTATTTGGCTAGTTCTTTCATAGGTAATTTCAAATTTATCCCAAATCTCTTTAGCAGTAATACACCCAGAAATTCTATTGTACTCATTTGGATCTAGTCCACACACAAGAATAAGCTTGGCTTTAGCATTAGCTTGAAGGAGTTTATAATCACGCTCATCAAATTCATCCTCAAGTTTAGGCACACTGATATGGTCTACTAGCTTGGTAGGGATTTTAGGACCTTTAGTGATAATGAGCCACAAAGCATAATTGGTAGCTTAAAGATACAAAGTCATTTTTTCTTTCCATCAAAGAGAGGTGGCCTATTACTAGCTTGTCCTATAGCAGAGTAAGTAGAATACATGGTTGCTATGGATCAAAAACTCAAGATTGTTAAATCTAAACAAGAGCCCCAGGCTCTGATACCAATTGTTACCCAAAAAGCAACCTAAGAGGTGGGTGAATTAGGTTTCTACAAAATAAAATTAATAATACCCCAATAAAATTAACTACTAGTACAATAAATTATTAACAAGCACAATGATAAACTTAGCAGTAAATGATCAAGCAAAATAACAATGAAGTATAACTAACATACAGGGTAAATCAAATGATTAACACATGAATATTAGATAGCTATAGCAGTAGTAGGAAAGTAAAGAGATTAGGGAAGAGGAGACAAACAGATTTATAGTTGTTCGGTTTCAACCAAGCCTACATCCACTCCTCAAGCTTCGCTTAAGATTTTCCACTATCTTCTAGCTTCACAGGGGTGCTAGCAACCTCTTTACAAATGGAGCAATCTTCCATGGATTTTACACAAATTTCACAAGCCCAAACCCTTGCAAATCTTAGGTGATTCACAATCACTCTCAAGATTTCAAGAGCACAGTGTTTGCAACACTTTTACAAGATAAAATGGTATTTTTGCTTTCAAAGAAAGCTTACAATAAATATCTCTCAAAGATAGATATATAAAATGAAGCTTTGATTTTTCTGTAAATCTCACAAAGGAAAGATGAGCTTAAAGCTATAAGGCTTAGTGTCTAATTTCTGAGAATAGATGTGTGATTATAGATCAAAGAATATTTTCAGGTTTTTTGTTGTGACTTGTTTATATTAGAGGCTTTGGTATATATAATGAAAATTACACCATTTATAGCCGTTGTATTCATTTGAATTTATAGTCATTTGAATTTATAGCCGTTGTACTTCATCATTACCAATTTGAATATCTTCCACTCTATCATTACAAATTTGAATATCTTCCGCTTGAACCTTTTGAACCTTTATAGCCTTGTACTTCCATCATTACTAATTTGAATATCTTCCACTTGAACCTTTTGAACCTTTTGCCTGCTGCTGTGCTAGGCTGTTTGAACTCCTGATTTAATCAAATATTAAATACATTCTAACAATTTAGGATAAAGGTGTAAGTGAGAAATAATGGGACAAAATAAATTTTGATTCTATTTTTCTCTTTCAAATAAATCATCAAAATAAATTTTGATTAAAATATAATTAAATAAATCATCAAAATAAATTTTGGATTCTATTTTTCTCTTTCAAATAAATTAAAACATAATTAAATAAATCATCAAAATAAATAAGTTTAACACAATCTACTAAAACTAACAATGTTTCCAAAGCCAAGATTAGTGTGGTTATATAGAATGGATACAAGAGACTGCCCAGGTTTTGACGCTAACCAAACTGCACTGTCTTTTACACCCAGATTCAAGGAAGGTGATGCTACTAAGATATCAATTAGTTTGAGGAGCTCCTCATTTTCCCATTCAAAAAGAGACCTCCTAAAAGTGAGCAACCAAATCTCAGTTGAGATAGTCACAAAATCCTTAAGTGATCTCTCCTTATCATTGGACAATTGAAAAAGACTAGGGAACTCATCTTTGAGGCAAAGAGCTCCACACAGTGATCATACCAAAACTTGATTCTACAACCATTCCCAACTTTTAATTGTAAGTTATTAACATAGTACAGTAAGAGAGACTCTTGCTGATCAGCTGCTGCCACAATGCCATCCCAGATTTTAGAGAAGATGTTGCTTGAGTTGAGATTTGGAAGCCATGCCCCTCATTGAAATTTGTATTTACTACATATGACCCTCTTCCATAAAGAATCATGGTCAGAAGCAAACCTCCACCACCATTTGAGTAGTAGGCACACATTCACATCCCTAATTCTTTTGACGCCCAACCCACCTTGTTTTATGCTCTTTGTTACCTCTAACCATTTCACAAGATGGATTTTCCTCTTTAAATCTGGGCCTCCCCATAAAAATGAAGCTTGAATTTTGTTTATCTCCTTAGCTATTCCTTCAGGTAACCTGAATAAAGACAAGTAATACACTGGCAGACATGACAGCACTACTTTCACTAAGGCCAACCAGCAAGCCTCAGTTTGAATTTTTCAATAACTGGCTTCCACATCCTCTTTCTTCTTGGATTAGCACCCAGAGGCAATCCTAGGTATTTAAGTGGTAAACTTTGAGTCTTGCAATTCAGCAGGGATGCAAACTTCTCAAGAACAGTGTCAGAGATACCAACCCCACAAACCACTCTTCTGATAGTTGATTTTGAGACCCGATGCTACTTCAAAACACCTGAGGATCCTTTTTAAACTAAGAACTTCTGATAACTCAGCTTCACAGAACAGAAGAGAGTCATCTGCAAATTGGAGATGGGAGAGCTGAACTTGATTGTTCCCAATGATAACCCCTTTTAGCAGACTCAACTCCCTAGCTCTCTGAAGAAGAATGTTTAGTGCTTCTACAACCAAGTTAAAGAGGAATAGGGATAAGAGATCACCTTACCTAAGGCCTTTTTGAGCATTAAACTCCTTAGTTGGTAAACCATTAACAATTACTGAAATTCTTACAGTAGAGACATATTCCTTAATCCATGAAATCCATTTGGATCTAAACCCAAAGTTTGCTAACATTGAAAAAAAGAAGTCCCAATTAATAGAGTCAAAAGCCTTTTCAAAATCTAGCTTGAACAGCAACCATGTTTTCTTAGATTTAAGCCAGCCATCTACAACTTCATTTGCAACCAACACTCAATCCAAAATATTTCTACCTCCCAGGAAAGTTGATTGTGAGTCACCAATAACCATGTGCATGACTTTTTTAAGTCTGGATGCAAGGACTTTAGAGAGTATTTTGTACACAGAACCAACTAGGCTTATAGGTCAAAACTCATTTAAAGTAACAGCTTTCTCCTTTTTTGGAATCAAAGTGATGAAGGTACTGTTCAATCCTGTTACTAATCTGCCACTGATGTGGAAATCCTTCATAAAGTTAAGCACTTCCTCCTTAAGCACCTTCTAATATTTTTGAAAAAACATCAGGTTGAATCCATCTGGCCCAAGAGCTTTGTTCTCATTGCAATCTATTACTGCTACCCAGATTTCTTCTTCAGTGAACTCTACTTCAAGCATATGAAAGTATTCACTAAGTCTTACACTCTTGAAATCCCCAACAAGTACTGGTCAAATTCTTCCAAACTTCAGAGAAGTGGTTTGAAAAGTGTGACCACACTTCATTTTTGACTTGATCTGGCTCCTCAAATACAACATCTCCCATAGTGATGGAGTTGAGAGTATTCCTATTTTGTCTACTAGTAGCCATGACATGAAAGAATCTTGTGTTCCTATCTCCCTTCAAATTCCAATATTGCCTAGACTTTTGAAGCCATTCTCATTCCAACTTCCTGCTCAACATCCACATTTTCATTTCTTTTCTCTCTTTGTTGCTTCAGTTCTTCCTCCTGCAAAGGTCTAGATTCAACTTTCCGATCATACTGATGAAACTCATATTCAGTCTTGTAATTTAGTTGAAACATTACCATATACCTCTCTACTCCATTTTTTTAAGCCAACTTGAGGGTATGCAATTTTGTTGTAGAATGAAACCAGCTGATCCTGAGAATTGTGAATCCCTCCAAGTTTGCTCCACAAAAGTTGCAAAATTCAAATGCAACATCCAAGCATTCAAGAACTTAAAAGGTTTAGGCCCCCAATCCCTAGCATCCTCTATGAGCACAATAGGGCAGTGATCAGATGCAATTCTAAGAAGACCCCACTGATTGAATTTAAATTTTTCTAGTCATTTAGGGCTAAGAAGAAACCTATCTATTCTGTTCCCATATTTTCATCAAAGGCATTGCACCAGATGTAGTTTCTGCTTAACATTGGTAGATCTACAATCTCACATCTATCTATGAAATTATTGAACTCCTTCATGCCCCTATCCTTACACCTACTTTTCCCTATATTCCTGATCTCATTGAAATCACCTCCAAGACACCAAGGCTTGGGAAAACAAGCTTTTAGATTTAACAGAGTCTCTCAGAAGTTCCTTCTTCTTATGATGTCATTGGGAGCATGAACATTAATAATTACACATTCAAAGGAGTTGTAAATCTTACCTAATAGGAGAATAAAATTTCTGTTGCAACAGCACTTTGTAAGCTCGAAGATGCCAGGGTCCCAGATACAGAGTAGACTACCTGCCAACCTTTTAGAATCTACATTCATGAACTCAAGCCTATCCCTAGGCCAGACATTTTTCACTACCAAACTGGTTAGGCTTGATTTTTTTGTTTCTTGGAACATAGCCATGTCAATCTTTCTTTCTAGCAACAATTTATTGATCTTGTTCATCTTTTCATGCCTTCCTAACCCTCTGATATTCCAACTCAGAGTCTCCATATGAACAAATATGACCCTGGTCTCTCCTAGTTGGAGCAGGTTATTCCACAATACCCTTCCATCTTTCCAATCTCTCCTTATCCTTCTTCTCTATGTGTGTTAATTCCCTGATAACCTCAGTTTCCTAACCCTTGAAGTCTAAACCCAATCTTTGCCCCAGTTGCAGTATTGATTGAGCTTCTTGAAAAAAACCATTACCAGAAGAGGGTTGCTGTAGTTCTGGACTATGGTTTGATGTAGGTACAGTTGCGGATCCTGACCTGGAGCCTTTAGTGATTCCCTTGCTTGAAGTTGCACCCTTCTGCCCAAGTCCTCTAACAAATCCAATAAACCTACTAGCTAGCAAGGAATGCTTGAATCCTTCACTTCTAATTCCTTTCCTCTTGCCTTTCTTTAAACGATGAGTAATGGAGCCTAAAATTGTTGGGCTGATACTAAGCTTGTTTTTGACTAAGAGCCCACTCTTGATGTTCCACAAACTAGCCTTACAGATGAAGGTTTAAGTCCAGCACTAGAAGGCCCAATAAGTTGTAGCCCAAATGGGTCATGGCCCAAAGCTACCTCCAAGCAGATACCAGGCCTTTCATTAAGAGGTTGGCTTAGGTTTTTAATAAAACCTGGGGTGAGAATTTGACCATGTACTATAGGTGCTACTACACCTATTTGAGTTTTATGAGTGCCCCCTACTCTCTGTTGCATGTTTCCTACAAACTGAGCTTCCATACCTTTCTAATCATCATGATTGCACTGTCTCGGTGCAAGCTTTCCGCTGGCCATTAGGACTTCACCACACTTGTGCCTTCTTCATTGAAATTCCTGCACAATCCTTGGTCTCTTCCACTGCGGAAGCATGACTCCAACTGCCTTCTTCGGCCAGCTCAGCTCTGACCTTCATTCGAGATGCCAAATCCCTTAGAGCCATATTAGATGTTGATCCCACATCAACTGCCTTGTCAACATCTTCGTTTACCAAGTTAGTTTCTACAGGAAAATGGAGTACCCCATTGATGTTAGAGTAAACATCTTTGTCTGTGGCATTAGAGTTTATTCTTTTGTAACTGATGCTAACCTCTTCTGTGATCTGCTCCTCAAAGACTCTTATTGGATAAACTCTTCCATCACACTTCAGGTTTAGGCTTGTACTAATCGGTTCCATAACACTTGTAACTATCTTAAACCGACCATAGCAGAATGATTTAGGCGTGCAGACATCGCCATCTAAGAGAACCACCTCTTCACAAAGCCTTCCTATCTTGCAGAAGGTATCTGAGTTCCATAGATTAAAGGCACCCCATAGTAGTTGATCCAAACACACCTCTCCTGCTGAAGGTACATACCTGTTCTCCATTCTGTGATATATTCACACCAGTCATGGAACCAAGACTTAAGCAGAGTCATTTTGCTTAACAACTCTTCCTTTGAGCTGAATGAGATGATAACATCTCGCCCACTTTCCTCTCTGACCAACACATTCTTCACCCCTCTTTTTATGAGTTCATTTTTCACCTGCTAAACAGAGTAATCTACTTTGAGTCTCATAACCATGCTTTCGTATAGCCAACCATTTCCAAGTTCATCTACTTTGATAGTTGTCAAAGGTGAACATCTGGGATCAACTCCCTTAATGACCTCTGCAAACGACCGATCATCAGTGTGTTGATGCCAAATCTGTTTGGGTGCCACAACAGAGGCCTTACTGGGTTCAAAATGTCTTCTTGGTAAGGGTTTCTGTCTCTGTTTATCCTTCATTCCTTTACCATACTCTGTGATTTTGACTGACAAAGATTTGTCATCTACCCACAAACCATTGGCCTTTTGTTCAGCTACATCAGCTGTAATAGAACAATCATAGCGCACAAACCCAAATTTGGTGTTGTTAATTTCCTCCTCTTTTGTGTATGAATACATCCTTCACCACACCAAACTTGTTAAACAGATCGTGCAACTTTCTAGATGCCATAGATTCAGTCAAGTTATCCACAAATAATGTAAACAGAGATGCTCTTCGATTTTCAAGTCGCGAATTAGGATGCATTTGTCTACCTCTTTGCTTGACCACTGGTATCTAGCCTCCCCGTCCTCCGTCCTCCATCTCTAGGGCCTTCAATTCCACTTGATCTTCCAACCGTTTCTATTGTTATCCCCTCAACGGCAACTTCTTGTGATGATCACATGCCATCACCTTAACCACCACTATTTATGTCTAGTGCATGTTTTATTTTTTTGGAGTTAAACACTCAAAAATAATATATCTGCTTCCAAGAGTCCTATATAAATATAAACAAACTGTCTCCCTTCTTATAAATAAAATAAAATAAAAATAAAGCCAGCTCATTTTTTTTTTACACTGATGATGATTGAAAAAACAAAAAACAACTACTCTTTCTTATTTCCTATGTCTACTTCTATACTGATATATATAATTTTTACAATTGTCTATCATGGATCAAATCACTATTTTATCATTTAAATTCGTTAGTCGAGTATGTATTTATTTATTATTTAGTTGTATTTTAGATACACATCAATTTATTTATAAAGTCGCCATACTCTTTTGGCAATTGGGTTAAAAACCAATTTATTGACTTTTTGGTTTTTTTGGATCACATCATCTCTCTACTTTTTACATATTTTTTTTTCAAAAAAAATAAAAATAAGTTAAAAAATCAACTTTTAACATACTTTCCAAAATAAGCTCACATATTAATTTAAGAGACACACAAAATTATAATACTAATAATTAATGAAAAATCAGATGTCACATGCAACGCCGTCCCAACCACTAGTTACTTTAAAAAACTGAACTAGGTTTGCTACTGCACAAAATTAGTGGCAAATAAATAATCAATACCAATTCCGTACACCCATATTTTTAAGAATAATGATAAAATAGAGTTCTTATCAAATTGCATTAATTAATCCAATTAGGCTATTTAATTATCAAAAGAGTGGTCCAACTTGACTATTTTACGCGTCTTAATAATTATATTAATTACACACAAAAAGTAAAGAAACAAAATACAAATAAATTAATAATAATAAAAATAAAAATAAAAACTTGATTAGATTACTTTATTTATACTCCTTTCCCCTTATAAAAAGTTTGAAAAGGTCTGGTGTTTTCAATGGCAGAATAATTTTAAAAATTAAATTATGCAGATATGCAAATGAAAAAAAATATGTAGTGTTTTTAAAATAAATACATGTAGCATCTCAATTTAATTTTTATTGATTTAAATTGTGAGATTAATTATTTTTATATTATTTTTTTGAAACAATTAGTTAAATGTCACAAAATCAATATTGTCAAGCATTACTAGAAGATCATCAAATAACCTTATGTGCAACCAATTATACTAGCTCAGTTAGCCACTCTTATTTATTCTTAACTGGGGATTAGGAGGCCAATTCTTGTTGTGGGAATTGAAAAATATTTATCTTAAATCAATTTCATAGAATAATATTGAAAGCAAAACAGATTCTTTTTAAATAGGTTTTCACAAATCAATATAAACTATACATACAAATATATAACAGTATAAGTAAAAGATGAAAGAATTCAGAAAGTAGCCTGTGTGATTGTGAGAGGCACGTCAAAGACGCTGTCCTAAAGTCATTATGCGCTCCCTCCGTGCAGGTTCTAACGATCACAAACGACTCCAAGATACAACCCAAGAATCCACAGGAATCTGATACAATGCACAGTTGTACTAGAAGAATTTGCCAAGAATGTATCAATTGTCCAGAAAATATGAAATATAAAATTGTAAAGAGAAGAAGAGAGAGAGAGAGAGAGAGAGAGAGAGATGAGTACGTTGTATTCTTTTCTCAATTAGAGTCCTATTTAAATAGGCTCTTTGGTATCTGTTGGAACAGACACACCTTTTGATTTAAAACAAAACCAAATTTAAAATTCAAATAAATAAGACTATAAAAGGAAATAAATAAATAATAAATATAATAATAATAAATAAAAATAATTAAAGTTTTGAAGCTTTTAGGAAATCTCCAACAATCCCCCACAAGATTCAAAACTTTGTAAAACAGTCAAAATAAAAAATAAATAAATAAAATAAAAATAATGGGCAACTTTAAAACCATACAATGGGTGTAGGTGTTTTTCAAACTTGAACCTCACTTAGTGTTAACAGTTTCATTCTGAAAGAATCTTAGTGAACTAGGTCTTGAACTAAATCCTTTTACCAGAATTCAACATGTCACACATATGGTATGATACATAACTGTGGCGCGGGTTAGCACTATTAGCAGCCATGTGCTCAATCTTGATTCTCATGAGAGTTTTAGGAAATAGCCCTATTTCCACGGTCGCGGCTTCACGACGCTCTCACTTAGGTGAATCCTCCAAAGATAGAAGTGACGGATGTCTATCTTGCGAGAGTTTGCTCGCCTCGGATTCATTTAGAGTAAAACTCTTCCTTAACCATCACATTTACATCAGCACTAATATCTTAGGGATGAGCAGGAGAATATAATTTAATAAAGTCTCCTTCTTTAAAGTGCTGGAAAACGAGTCACACTATAAGGATTGTTCCTACCCATTGAACTTCCTTCATGGGATCTCCAATCACAGAAGTTGGGTTACTTCCTTAGTTGACTCCTTATGGGCTTAGACCCATCCCCCTCGATAAATCTAAGACTACACTCTTAGATAAACCTTTTGTTAACTGATCAGCAATATTCTTTTCAGATTTCACAAAATTCAAAGATACAACATTTTTATTCACCAAACTTTTAATAGATTTATACCTCACTTGCATATGCCTATTCATCTTTTTATTAGTATGTGCTTGTCTCACAAGTTCTATTACAGCTCTATTATCACAATGTATAGAAATAGCAGGTATAGGATTTTTCACAAGTGAAATATCAAGGAGTAAATTTTTAATCCACTCAGCTTCAATACACGTAGTGTCTAAGGCTATAAGTTCTGATTCTGTTGTACTTCTAGAGATAACGGTTTGTTTTTTAGAACCCCATGATATTGCTGCTCCACCTAACATAAATATATACCCAGGTAGACTTAACATCTAAGTTATCTGTTATCCAATTAGCATCGCTATAACCTTCTACACATTAGGAAAACCACTAAAGCAAAGTGAATAATCTAGAGTTCCTCTTAAATATTTAAAAACTCTTTCCACAGCAATCCAATGATCTTTACTAGGATTATGAGTATGTCTACTTAATCTCCCAACAGCATAGCAATATCAGGTCTAGTCTTATTAGCAATATAGAGAAGTGATCCAATAATTTGAGAATATCTAAGTTGAGATACAGGTACACCATTATTTTTCTTCAAATTCATGCTAGGATCAAAAGGAGTTGAAACAGGTTTGAGATTATAATAATCAAACTTTTTTAACATTTTCTCTAGGATTCTAGATTGATTCAATGTAATACCTTTGGTTGTTTTCTCTAATTTCATACCCAAAATTATATAAGCTTCTCCTAAATCTTTCATATCAAATTTTGAAGATAAATAAGATTTCACATTTTTAATTATCTTTAAATTAGTTCCAAATAATAAGATATCATCAACATATAAACACAAAATAATACATTCTCCATTATCTTCTTTATAGTATACACATTTATCATGTTCATTGATCTTAAAACCAAATTCTAGAATTATCTTATCAAACTTTTCATGCCACTGTTTAGGAGCTTGCTTAAGTCCATACAAAGATTTAACCAACTTGCAAACTTTATGTTCTTGTCCTTTAACCACAAAACCTTCAGGTTGCTCCATATAAATTTCTTCATCTAAATCTCCATTCAAAAAAGCAGTTTTAACGTCCATTTGATGAATTTCTAAATTATAAATGGATGCTAGAGCAATTAAGATTCTAATGGTTGTGATCCTAGAAACAGGTGAATATGTATCGAAATAATCTATTCCTTTCTTTTGTGTAAATCCCTTGGCTACTAACCTTGCCTTATATTTTCTATACTTCCATCAGGTTTTAATTTCTTCCTAAATACCCATTTGCAACCGATAGCTTTACTCCCAGGAGGTAGGTTAGTCAACTCCCAAGTATTATTTTGAAGAATAGATTCAAACTCACTATTAATGGCTTCCTTCCAAAATGGTGCATCTAAAGATGATATAGCTTCTATAAAAGTATTTGGTTCTCCTCAGTTAAAAAAGTATAAAAATCATCTCCAAAGGTTTTCTCTATTCTAGTTCTCTTACTTCTTCTAGGTTCTATATTTAGATGTTCAGAATCATCTCTCAAAGGAATAACACTAGTACTAGCAGTAGAAGTTCTATTTACAACCTGATTTGATATCCTAGTTTTATATGGAAAAATATCTTCAAAAAATGTAGCTTCACGAGATTCAATTATTGTATTATTAGTAATTTCACTAATTTCAGAATTTATTACTAGAAATCTATTAGCACTACTATTTTGAGCATATCCTAAGAAAACGGTATCCACAGTTTTAGGTCCTATTTTCTTACGTTTAGGTTCTGGAATTGCTACTTTTGCTAAACACCCCCACACTCTTAACATTTTAAGATTAGGTACTCGTTTTTTCCAGATTTCATAAGGTGTTTTATCATTATCATTCACAATTACTCTATTTAATATAACACAAGCAGTGAGTATCGCTTCCCCCCACAAGCTCTCCGGTAAACCAGAACTAATAAGCATTGCATTTATCATATCCATAAGAGTTCTATTTTTCCTTTCAGCTATCCCATTAGATTGTGGAGAATAAGGTGGGGTTACTTCATGAATAATTCCATGTTCTTCACAAAAAGTACTAAGGGTACCTACATTATATTCACCTCCTCTATCAGATCTAAGTTTCTTAATCTTTCTTTCTAATTGATTTTCTACTTCAGCTTTATAAATTTTAAATTTACTAAACACTTCATCTTTGGTTTTAATTAAAATAAATAACAAAACTTAGAACAATCGTCTATAAAGTTACAAAATACTTATTTCCTGCTCTAGTTAGTGGTCTATTAGAATCACAAACGTCACTATGTATAAGGTCTAAGAGTTGTGAATTTCTTTGTACAGATTTATAAGGTTTCTTAGGTTGTTTTGCTTGCACACATATTTCACATTTGCGTTTAACATCAATAGATGATTTAGGTACTAATTCTAAATCCATCATTTTCCTAATTTTCCTTAAATTCACATGTCCAAGTCTTTTATGCCATAAATCACAAACTTCAATATTGAAAATATTATGAGAGATATAATTAACTTCAAAAAATACATTCAATTTAAATAAACCATCACATACAAAACCTTTACCAATAAAAATATCATTTTTACTTATTACAATTTTATTCGATTCCATTACAATTTTGTAACCTAACTGTACTAAACACGATCCACTAATAAGATTTTTCTAACTTCAGGAACATATCGCACATCTCAAAGTTAAGATTTTTCCAGAAGTCATCTTCAAATCTATATCTCCAATGCCAAGTATTGGTGCAATTGATCCATTTCCCAAAGTTACACTTCCTCCACTTGATTTCTGGAAAGTTTTAAAATAACCACAATCAAAACACACATGTATATTAGCCCCAGAATCTAACCACCAATCTTGATATTCAAAAGTAGAATTAATTTCAGGATTATACCTAAAAGATGGTCCGGCAATTTCTTCTTTCTCCAAAATCATATTCACTTGAGCATTATGACCTTGATTTCTTTGCTTATTGTTGAACCTTGGTTTATACTCATCAGTCTTCTTAAAAAAACAATCCTTAGCATAATGATTGGCTCTTCCACATACATAGCACAACCTCTTGCCACTCCCTTGTCCCTTAAAATTATTAGCATTGGCTTGGTAGTTGTTATTATGGTGTTTGCCATTTTGACCTCTAGATTTAAACTTAAGGTTGTTCTTGAAAATTTTACCTTTAGGTCGAAAGTTATTCCTATTGTTGGAACTATTCTTATTCCCATTCTCCACCACATTTACCTTAGGCGTTTTCTCTTTTCCAGTTTCTAGATTTGATCTATGTTTCTCTTCCACCCTAAGTGTATTGATTAATTGAGTTAATGACAGATCTCCTTGTTTGTGCCTAAGACGCTTAGCAAAGTCATTCCAAGATGGAGGTAATTTATCGATAAGGCAAGACACTTTAAACTCCTCACTAAAGTTGTCCCTTTCTTTTCTACTTTTCTAAGTAGTTCTTGAAACTCATGAATTTGGTCTCCTACAAGTATGTCATCTTTCATTTTATAACCATTAAAATTAGAGACAATGAACCTATCAATACCAGCATCTACAGTTCCATATTCGGCCTCTAAGGTTTTCCATAGTTCTTTTGCAGTCGAGGTGGTTGACTGATATACATCATATAAATGGTCAGATAACACACTAAGGATCTATTATAACAATGAAATTCGATTTGTTCGGGTGACAACCAAGATCCAACAAAATCCTGATCTTCTATGGCAGACATAAGACCCAACACGGTCAACCAATATTGTTTGTTTTTGCCATCTTTCAAAATTGTTACCATTAAATTTTTCAGGTTTCACACTAACAGTTTCTTCTAAATTAGCCATTTTAAATATTTAAAGAACAAGAGAGCAAGGAGTATTTAATCTTGTGAGACAATAATGAAACAAACACAAATGTTATTAAATTTGAAATTGAAAAATAATTGCCAATAATTTAGGAATAATAAAATGTGACAAATTTTTATACAGATCAAATCTAAACACAATAATTTATAACATGAACAATGCTAATTAAATATCATGAATCTAAATAACATAATCTATCATGTGAAAATTTTGATTTTACTCAACAATTTCTAAAAAAAAAAACACAATAAACAGAGTGAGTCCGGAAGAAAAAACGCAAAGTTACTGTTTAACAAAAAAAACTTTGAAAAACGCAAACTACACAAAGTGATCAATGTTTGAATTTGAAAAACAGTAACTTTGAAAAACTACACAATGTGTTCAATGTTAAAACCAGTAACTTTGAAAACGCAAACTACACAACGTTTAAAAACAAAGTTACACCGTTTCCAAAAAAAAAACAAACACAAGTGAATAAACAGATTTTAAAAAAAAAAAAAAAAAACGTGAGTGAGTCCTGTTTAATTAAACACAAACAGATTTGAAATGCAATTAACAAACAGTTTATTTATTTATTTATAAACACAAATAGTGCCTCTCACAATCACACAGGCTACTTTCTAAATTCTTTCATCTTTTACTTATACTGTTATATATTTGTATGTATAGTTTATATTGATTTGTGAAAACCTATTTAAAAAGAATCTGTTTTGCTTTCAATATTATTCTATGAAATTGATTTAAGATAACTATTTTTCAATTCCCACAACAATCTTAAGTCGTTATGCGCTCCCTCCATGCAGGTTCCAACGATCACAAACGACTCCAAGATACAACCCAAGAATTCACAGGAATCTGATACAATGCACAGTTATACCAGAAGAATTTGCCAAGAATATATCAATTGCCCAGAAAATATGAAATATAAAATTGTAAAGAGAAGAAGGAGAGAGAGAGAGAGATCAGAGTACGTTGTATCTCTTTTCTCAATTAGAGTCCTATTTAAATAGGCTCTTTGGTATCTGTTTAGAACAGACACACCTCTTGATTTAAAACCAAAACCAAATTTAAAAATCAAATAAATAAGGCTATAAAAGGAAATAAATAAATAATAAATAAAAATAATTAAAGTTTTGAAGCTTTTAGGAAATCTCCAACAATTCTTGCCAAAGTAAAAGATTGGATATTTTTGTTGTATTGAGTTTGTTTTTCCTTATCATAAGGGTTTCATAAATTATAAACTTGTTAATGAGTAACATTAAAATGGCTAAATTTTTTTACCTACCCAAAAAACAAATGACTAAATTTTTTTTATCAATTATTTTCATATGATATATAATAATTAGATTAACGCAATGTATTAGTCCTTATGCCATTCAAGTGTTGGTACAATATGTGGCAATTAAGCTAGTTTTTGGGTGATGGCAACAAGTGTTTTTGGTCCTATGAGTTAGTGTTGGTTTCTCACCAACACTATGCTTGGTTTTCCTTTTTCTCCTTTTTTCTTTCTCATCCTTATTGATGTATTCCTATATGTAATATATGGTTTCTGTGTGTGCTGTTTTCTGACCACACTACCAAACAGGTACTCAGCTGGAGAACACTGGCAGAATAGATTGCGCCCAAACGACTTATCACAAAAAGAAAAAGACTCCAGCGGTGGTTCGTCTACTCGGGGGCACTCCGACGATCAAGTCAGTTATCTCTCAAAAATAGCAAAAGTGTTTTACTCACTATTTAGAATACAAAAAGCGTACCTTAGACCCACGAGAGTGCCTTACCTTTATAACCAATACTGACCCGATCCCTGTAGAAGCCTAGTTTCAATGGACTCTGTCTCAATGCCTATCTAAGACTCTCAAATAGATAAAGATAAACTCCCAAAAAGCTTTTTTCCTTATCCAGGTTGAAGTCCTCCCTCATTCTAGGACTCTTGTAACTTATCCGCTCATCTCGGATTCTAGTATCTCCGCAGATAACCTCGACCTAGCTGAAATTACTTCAGCGTCAAGTCAAGGACACGTGGCACCTCGGCTGGCACTTTGGTGCCACCTTGGCCATGTGTCGGAAAAGGATTATGTCTATTACCTTAAGCTGAGGTCTACGGAATACAAACTTGTTGCCAACCTCCCTGATTCCAACAAGGGTGCTGGAGATGATTACTTCATCGTCTCAGGCAACTATGAGTTTCATCCAGATGATGACCCTCACCTCTATTCCCTAAGCCGAGCAGTTTTTAGAGAGAGAGACAGTAAGAGCCACATGTCACCTTTACTTGCTTTCAAGTCTTTCTTACTTTGATATTTTGTATGTGCTAACGTCTGTAACAATCCCGCGGGGGACCTCGCTACAGCTCGGACTCGATTTCGTGTCACGGTTCTTAATCTTGAACCAAAGAGTCCAAATCTGGCAAATCGTTTTGGAAAACAGATTTTTTGAAAGAAGTGCCAAACATGGACTGCTTTGCCAGATACAGAGTCGCCACCTAAATATTTTATTTTTGGGAAATTTAGGAAACCCTGACTCGGTGCCAAAGGCCACGTGTCCGTCATCACCAAAGTTGCCTCGGCTCGGGAACTTGGGTATGATTGGGGAAGGTCACTTCGTGAGCACCCCCACTCGCCCGGTCAAAGACCGGCCTCTACTAACCATGATATCTTATTTTGAAAAACATTGTGAGTTCTTTATTCCGGTTATTAGCCTAGGTTACTATGTGATGCTCGCAGCAAACAAGTATAGACTGGGCCGCCTGAATTGGAACAAAACATTTCATGTTTGTTTGTTTGAAAATGGTTTGATGGTGCTACCCGCAGGTAGGCTAAGACGCGGATTGCCACCCTCAGGTGGGCTTAGAAAACATGATTTTGCCACTATCTAGTGGGCTTAAAACAAACATTGA
This sequence comes from Camellia japonica, assembly GCA_030407325.1. NCBI lineage: Eukaryota > Viridiplantae > Streptophyta > Magnoliopsida > Ericales > Theaceae > Camellia > Camellia japonica. Next base: position 2,769,677 of record JAPPVO010000016.1, read on the forward strand.
CGAATTGTTCCAATTCAAGTAACACAACCTTCACCCACAGGCATTCAAGGCAGTTATATCACATAAGCACATAGCCTCATGATAAGCATGCTATTCATGGCAACACTTACACGCATGCAAGGATGCTAAAGCATAAAACTCACCGAGTACTCCAAGCCAAAACAAAAATTGATTAGAAATCATGCATGATCCTAACTATACAGAGTTGCCTAATGCAACACATGCAATAATGCAAACTATAGCAGGCTCGGCTATTCTAAACATGGCGTATGAAATGCTACAGCTAACATGTATTCAATTTGGAATTGAAATACGAATGCAGTTTGTATGATGCGCCGAGCCCGGTGCGTGCGAAACAGATGAATGAATGCAGACATGCTGTCATACTGTATGCTAATCGAAATATGCCCTATATCTAACCACCATAAGCGGGTAAATAAAAGGGAAGAAAGACGTGGGGTTGGAAGACATACATCACACTCACCCACACTTATTACAATTATGCCCTCGCGCAGAGGGTCTGAATAAATAACAATACAGTCCGAATAAAAGAATAGTACAGTCCGAATAATATACAAATTCTTAATTAATTAACAAATTAAACTAAGAAAGCTGTAAACTGGCATGCAAGCCAGGGGCTGCCTCGATTCTGATGAATGATATATGCTGGGCTGCCTTGCGCGGAAATCCACTGGGATGCCCCGATTAGCCTCTGTTTGCAATGTTCCTCAAAATGCGTGCCAGACTCTGAAAAGTTGCTGATTCTCCATTTTGCTGCAACAGAGAGCAGGAAAGGGGCATAGCAATGTATTTCACAAATATATGCATGTCTCGATCCTCGTGCCACCAATCACGCATCTCGATGCATGATGGCTGAGGAATCGGATTGCACAACTCAATGTAAGATGAATGCAGATGAATGCTACAACAAAACCTAACTCCATCATGGGTAATCCGGAGTGTCGGTGACTTGGGAATTGAGACTCGTTCCGTTACTCGGAGTATGAAACGTGCCTCGTTTCCCGTGCCCGGGCTAACTCCTATCCCGAACACGATGCAATATGCATGATGTGCATGAAATGCAGCTAATATGCAATCCTAGCATGCACAATGTTATGAAAATGAGATGGCTCGAAATGCGTGCACGCGGGTGCGCAAACCGAGGCAATGATCCTAAGGCATGAAATGGCATACGCAATGCAAATGGACTTATACTAATATGAGTGAGCCTCAGCCACACTCACATAAGAAGCCGATGGATGAATTATGAAGCGCCTCGAAATGCGTGCACACGGGCACGCAAACTGAGGCGATGGCCGTAGCCACTGATTTGAGTCTTCATCAGGCTTAGAAAGTGTCTTATAATTGTCTATTCTTCAAGTTTTATTAAGGATCTTAAGTTGTTTGGTCATTGCTTATGATACCTCTCTTTATAAACCTCTTTTGACCCTTGTTTTGCATGCCATGTATTGTATATCTACACACTGAATTTGGGATCTCATCTTCTGTAAAAATGCATATTTGTAGTCCCTCTCTAATTTTGTAGAACTGATTTTTGGGTTTGAGCATTGTAGATATCACTTGCTTTGTAAATCCTCTTTTTTCCGTATTTTTGCAAGCTATTGTTGTCATATCTATGCTTACAATTTGGCCATGTTTTGTACTGGAAAGATGCCATATTTGGGGCTGCCTTGCTACTGTTTTGCTGTCATATATCAATTTTGCATATTTGGCATAGCCGTAGGCCATTTCGGGTGCATTATATCGCATTTCGGGCATTGGGTGCAATTTTGTCATAATTCGGGGGCTGTTTATGCATCATTTTAGCCGCTGAAATTTGCATTTTCCATATGCCATTTGTCGCATCTCATTTGCATGTCATTTCTGTGCCTTAGGGCCATGCCTCGGTTTGCGCGCTCGCGGGGATACGCACTTCGAGGCACTTCATTTTTATCCGACGGCCTCTTATGTGAGTGCGGCTGAGGCCCTCTCATGTTAGTGTAAGCCCAATTTGCATTTTCCATGTCATTTCATGCTCTAATCCATCGCCTCGGTTTGCGTGCCCGTGTGCACGCATTTCAAGGCGCTTTATTTTTATCCGACGGCCTCCCGCCGTGTGAGAGTGGCTGAGGCTCTTTCATGTTGGTATAAGTCCATTCCACATTCCGTATGCCATTTCATTCTATTTCATCATCGCCTCGGTTTGCGTGCCTGTGGGCACACCTTTCGAGGCACTTCGATTTTATCCGATTTGCATTTCATATCATCGCCTCGGTTTGCGTGCCTGTGGGCACACATTTCGAGACACTTCAATTTTATCCGATTTGCATCTCATTTTCATCTCATTCTCCCAGTATAGTGCATACCAGGTTGTATCTTAGATTGCACACATTTCGAGACACTTCGGTTTTATCCGATTTGCATCTCATTTTCATCTGCATTGCACCCTATATTGAGTTTGTGCAACGATTCCTCGGCCATCATGCATCGATATGCGTGATTGGTGGCACGAGGATCGAGGCATGCATATATTTGTGAAATACATTGCTATGCCCTTTCCCTGCTCTCCGTTGCAGCAAAATAGAGGATCAGCAACTTTTCAGAGTCAGGCACGCATTTCAAGAAACACTGCGAACAGAGGCTGAATCGGCATCCCAGTGGATTTCCGCGCAACACAGTCCAGCATACATCATCATCAGAAAGCGAGGCAGCCCCCGGCTTGCAAACCGATTTACAGCTTTCTTAGTTTAATTGCTAATTACTTAGAAATCTGTAATATTCTTTTATTTCGGACTGTATTATTATTTATTCGGACCCTCTGCGCGAGGGCATACTGTAATAAGTGGGTGAGTGTGATGTATGTCTTCCAACCCCACGTCTTTCTTCCCTTTTATTTATCCGCTTATGATGGTTAGATATAGGGCATATTTAAATTAGCATACAGTATGATAGCATGTTGCATCATTCATCTGTTTCGCACGCACGGGCTCGGCGCATCATACAAACTGCATTTGTATTTCAATTCCAAATTGAATACATGTTAGCTGTAGCATTTCATATGCCATTTAGAATAGCCGAGCCTGCTATAGTTGCATTTTGCATGTGTTGCATTAGGCATTCTGTATACTTAGGATCCATGCATGATTTCTAATCAGTTCCTGTTTTGGCTTGGAGTACTAGGTGAGTTTTATGCTTTAGCATCCTTGCATGCGTGTGAGTGTTGCCATGAATAGCATGCTTGCCATGAAACTAAGTGCTTACATGATATTACTGCCTTGAATGCCTGGGGGTGGAGGTTGAGTTATCTGAATTGGAACAATTCATCAATCATGTTTTCTAAGCCCACCTGAGGGTGGCAAATCCGCGTTTTTAGCCTACCTGCGGGTAGCACCATCAAACCATTTTCAAATGTTTTGTTCCAATTCAGGCGGCCCAGTCTATACTTGTTTGCTGCGAGCATCACATAGTAACCTAGGCTAATAATCGGAATAAGAGCATACAAGGTTTTCAAAAACAGATATCATGGTTAGTAGAGGCCGGTCTTTGACCGGGCGAGCGGGGGTGCTCACGATGTGACCTTCCCAATCGTACCAAGTTCCCGAGCCAACTTTGGTGATGACGGACACGTGGCCTTTGGCACCGAGTCAGGGTTTCCTAAATTTCCCATAAAAAAATATTTAGGTGGCGACTCTGTTATCTGGCAAAGCAGTCCATGTTTGGCACTTCTTTCAAAAAATCTGTTTTCAAATGATTTGCCGGATTTGGACTCTTTGGTTCAAGATTAAGAACCGTGACATTTGAGTCCTTCGAACTGTAGTGACCCCAATATGAACAGAACGGGACCTAACCCTCCCGGGGCGTTCGGGGACGTCTACAGTTTGATATCAAAAACAGAATAGAAACTGAGGGGATTTTAAAAAAATAATCAAGTTTAAATTCTTCCCCTTGTTTCATTTGGCAAATCAATAAGAGATATGATAAATGAAAGCTCATAACTGAAATGTTCTCCTCAATAATATCAAATAGGATGCCAAATATTATCAATAAGGATGCCAAAATGATACCAACATGCAATCTACCAAGGATACCAATATGCAATCTAGAAGATTTAACAATCATAGCTCAAGCATTATGTAGAATACCAAATATTGCTCATAATAGGTTAAACTCAATATAATCTCATAGCGCTAATGTAATTCCAAAAAATGAAACATGTTCAAGGTATAGCAATCCATATGCCAAGAAAAATCATAAATTTTAATATATAGCACACATTTAAGTATATGCATGATTCTTAGGCAAGAGCATCGTCAAAGGGTATACATTGCAAATCATATGAAGCATAATCAATCTTTTTCATATCAAAGTAATAACAGTATTAGCTCAAAGGATATAAGATAGAATTTTTACCTCAAAAAGCTTAAGACAGTGTACGAGGCATACCTTTGATTCATGAGTTAGAAGCTTTTCAATCTTCAATTTTCTTTCATGAGGAATTCATCTCAAAAGGGTTTAACAAGTATGTCAGCAAAATGGTTTCTCCCCCAAGTTGGTGTTACCCTTTTCTAATATGATTTTGTGTAAATATAGTTTTCATAGAACAATCACTATTACTCAATAAAAATACAGCACAAATCATTTCTTATCACAAACTCAAAAGGTGAAAAATAATTCAATGATCAAACAAGAGTTTGAAATGCTATTTTTCAGAATTTTCAAGTTGTAGCACATAGCATAATATGCATAAGAAAATAGTTTTATGCTCTTGTTTTATTAAGAAATGATGTAACAATCTCATTTAATCATATAACATTATCAAGAGGCATTTTCATCAATTCAATCCGCATGCTCAAGTGTATGAAACATTTTACTCAATATGGAACACAGCATGAATGTTATAAATAATTAATTCAACAATTTATCAATCAAAAGCATTTCATGAGATGTATGCCAATATAATCCATATTCAAAAGATATTCAATAGGATAGATGCAATGTCTTTACAACGTATGATACTTCTTTTCATTTAGACATTGTTGATGGATCATAATCAACGAATTTCATAACTCATTCAAATATTCCAATGTAAAGCATATAAGCATGAAATTTTCATATTGAGCATATTCTTGAGATCATAAATGTACAATTCAAAATATAGATAATATACATCTCAAAAACATGCTATGACATCAAAATTGATTTTACAAAGATATGACTCAAAAAGGAATTAACATATTAGTATGAAGTCATATATAAGATGTGAAAAGTATGCTCACAAAACATATTTATCACTTCTTATCTCTTTTTTATAGCAATGGATGACATGATATACAATATTAATGAATATATGAATCATTCATATTCTAATAGGCATTCATCAAAATAATATAATTCTCATTTTTGAGTTCAATGAATGTTTGAAAGAAACTAGCAGAACATGACTTAGCAAACTTAGTACAATTAGGTTACATGGAAACAATGATTAGACACAACCTATTGTACACAAATCACACCTTAAAGAATATAGAACTTTAAGCTTAAAGGTGTGTTAGGAGTTTTACATTCATTTACCTCTTTGGAATCTCCACCCATACATTACCTCTATTATTTATCTTGGTGATTTTCATTTCATCATTCTTCTTCTTGTATGAGCTAATTTTGCTCTTTAGATTGAATACTCTTGTTGTGCATTTCCTCTTGAAGTCCTTGGTGTTCTTTGAGATTCCACCTATAAAATATCTTGATTTCTTTCTTGGTACCCATACTTTCTTGGGTCCATGGGGATTAGTCTAAAAAACATTTAATCTCATAAAAGGTTTAGGAGGATCAAAGCCAATGCCTACTTTGTCAAAAACACATCTTTTACTTCCAAGAAGCTTGTTGAAATTTTATTTTCCTTTTACAAAATTTTCAAGAGTTTTGTTTAAATCCTCAACATTATTTTTCAAAATGTTTTTTTCATTGGCAATAGACGTAAAGTCATTTTTCAAAATAGCATTTTCCATTTTTAAAACATTCATATGATTTGAAAGAGAAGTAACTAACTTCTTTAATTTAGAATTCTCAACACAAATATTTCTAAATATGTTATGTAATTCATTGAAAGCACTTTCAAGTTCTACATAATTAGAAATTACCTCATCTTGAGTGAATTCTTCTTCTCCAAGAGCCATGAGACACAGGTTGGCTATTCCATCATTTTCTCCCCAAATGGCTTTCTTTTTGCTGTCATCCATCATTGAAAGTTCATGAGTCAAGAGTGAGCCTAGAAGTTCTTCAATGCCTAATTTTGTAGGTCTTTTGCTTCTTGGATAGCTGTAACCTTAGCTTCTCATTCACTTGGCAAAGATCTAAGTATTTTTCTTACAAGCTCACCATTAGTATAATATTTACCAAGAGATTTTAGAGCATTAATAATATTGGTAAATTTAAAAAACATCTCAGAAATAGATTCAAATGATTCCATAGTAAAGAGTTCATAATTATGAATAAGCATGTCAATCCGAAACTCTTTTATTTGGCTAGTTCTTTCATAGGTGAATTTCAAATTTATCCCAAATCTCTTTAGCAGTAATACACCCAGAAATTCTATTGTACTCATTTGGATCTAGTCCACACACAAGAATAAGCTTGGCTTTAGCATTAGCTTGAAGGAGTTTATAATCACGCTCATCAAATTCATCCTCAAGTTTAGGCACACTGATATGGTCTACTAGCTTGGTAGGGATTTTAGGACCTTTAGTGATAATGAGCCACAAAGCATAATTGGTAGCTTAAAGATACAAAGTCATTTTTCTTTCCAATGAATGTAATTACTACCATCAAAGAGAGGTGGCCTATTACTAGCTTGTCCTATAGCAGAGTAAGTAGAATACATGGTTGCTATGGATCAAAAACTCAAGATTGTTAAATCTAAACAAGAGCCCAGGCTCTGATACCAATTGTTACCCAAAAAGCAACCTAAGAGGGGGGTGAATTAGGTTTCTACAAAATAAAATTAATAATACCCCAATAAAATTAACTACTAGTACAATAAATTATTAACAAGCACAATAATAAACTTAGCAGTAAATGATCAAGCAAAATAACAATGAAGTATAATTAACATACAAGGTAAATCAAATGATTAACACATGAATATTAGATAGCTATAGCAGTAGTAGGAATGTAAAGAGATTAGGGAAGAGGAGACAAACAGATTTATAGTGGTTCGGCTTCAACCAAGCCTACATCCACTCCTCAAGCTTCGCTTAAGATTTTCCACTATCTTTTAGCTTCACAGGGGTGCTAGCAACCTCTTTACAAATGGAGCAATCCTCCACGGATTTTACACAGATTTCACAAGCCCAAACCCTTGCAAATCTTAGGTGATTCATAATCACTCTCAACATTTCAAGAACACAGTGTTTGCAACACTTTTACAAGATGAAATGGTATTTTTACTTTCAAAGAAAGCTTACAATAAATATCTCTCAAAGATAGATATATAAAATGAAGCTTTGATTTTTCTGTAAATCTCACACAGGAAAGATAGCTTAAAGCTATAAGGCTCAGTGTCTAATTTCTGAGAATAGATGTGAGTGATTATAGATCAAAGAATATTTTTAGGTTTCTTTTGTTGTGACTTGTTTATATTAGAGGCTTTGGTATATATATGAAAATTACAGCCTTATAGCCGTTGTAGTCATTTGAATTTATAGTTTGTAGTCATTTGAATTTATAGCCGTTGTACTTCCATCATTACCAATTTGAATATCTTCCACTCCATCATTACAAATTTGAATATCTTCCGCTTGAACCTTTTGAACCTTTATTGCCGTTGTACTTCCATCATTACTAATTTGAATATCTTCCACTTGAACCTTTTGAACCTTTTGACCTGCTGCTGTGCTAGGCTGTTTGAACTCCTAATTTAATCAAATATTAAATACATTCTAACAATATTTAGGATAAAGGTGTAAGTGAGAAATAATGGGACAAAATAAATTTTGATTCTATTTTTTTCTCTTTCAAATAATCATCAAAATAAATTTTGATTAAAATATAATTAAATAAATCATCAAAATAAATTTTGGATTCTATTTTTCTCTTTCAAATAAATTAAAACATAATTAAATAAATCATCAAAATAAATAAGTTTAACACCAACTACTAAAACTAACAATGTTTCCAAAGCCAAGATTAGTGTGGTTATATAGAATGGATACAAGAGACTGCCCAGGTTTGATGCTAACCAAAACTGCACTGTCTTTTACACCCAGATTCAAGGAAGGTGATGCTACTAAGATATCAATTAGTCTGAGAAGCTCCTCATTTTCCCATTCAAAAAGAGACCTCCTAAAAGTGAGCAACCAAATCTCAGCTGAGATAGTCACAAAATCCTTAAGTGATCTCTCCTTATCATTGGACAATTGAAAAAGACTAGGGAACTCATCTTTGAGGCAAAGAGCTCCACACAGTGATCATACCAAAACTTGATTCTACAACCATTCCCAACTTTTAATTGTAAGTTATTAACATAGTACAGTAAGAGAGACTCTTGCTGATCAGCTGCTGCCACAATGCCATCCCAGATTTTAGAGAAGATGTTGCTTGAGTTGAGATTTGGAAGCCATGCCCCTCTTGAAATTTGTATTTACTACATATGACCCTCTTCCATAAAGAATCATGGTCAGAAGCAACCTCTACCACCACTTGAGTAGTAAGCACACATTCACATCCCTAATTCTTTTGACGCCCAGCCCACCTTGTTTTATGCTCTTTGTTACCTCTAACCATTTCACAAGATGGATTTTCCTCTTTAAATCTGGGCCTCCCCATAAAATGAAGCTTGAATTTTGTTTATCTCCTTAGCTATCCTTCAGGTAACCTGAATAAAGACAAGTAATACACTGGCAGACATGACAGCACTACTTTCACTAAGGCCAACCAGCAAGCCTCAGTTTGAATTTTTCAATAACTGGCTTCCACATCCTCTTTCTTCTTGGATTAGCACCAGAGGCAATCCTAGGTATTTAAGTGGTAAACTTTGAGTCTTGCAATTCAGCAGGGATGCAAACTTCTCAAGAACAGTGTCAGAGATACCAACCCCACAAACCACTCTTCTGATAGTTGATTTTGAGACCCGATGCTACTTCAAAACACCTGAGGATCCTTTTTAAACTAAGAACTTCTGATAACTCAGCTTCACAGAACAGAAGAGAGTCATCTGCAAATTGGAGATGGGAGAGCTGAACTTGATTGTTCCCAATGATAACCCTTTTAGCAGACTCAACTCCCTAGCTCTCTGAAGAAGAATGTTTAGTGCTTCTACAACCAAGTTAAAGAGGAATAGGGATAAGAGATCACCTTACCTAAGGCTTTTTGAGCATTAAACTCCTTAGTTGGTAAACCATTAACAATTACTGAAATTCTTACAGTAGAGACATATTCCTTAATCCATGAAATCCATTTGGATCTAAACCCAAAGTTTGCTAACATTGAAAAAAAGAAGTCCCAATTAATAGAGTCAAAAGCCTTTTCAAAATCTAGCTTGAACAGCAACCATGTTTTCTTAGATTTAAGCCAGCCATCTACAACTTCATTTGCAACCAACACTCAATCCAAAATATTTCTACTCCCAGGAAAGTTGATTGTGAGTCACCAATAACCATGTGCATGACTTTTTTAAGTCTGGATGCAAGGACTTTAGAGAGTATTTTGTACACAGAACCAACTAGGCTTATAGGTCAAAACTCATTTAAAGTAACAGCTTTCTCCTTTTTTGGAAATCAAAGTGATGAAGGTACTGTTCAATCCTGTTACTAATCTGCCACTGATGTGGAAATCCTTCATAAAGTTAAGCACTTCCTCCTTAAGCACCTTCTAATATTTTGAAAAAACATCAGGTTGAATCCATCTGGCCCAAGAGCTTTGTTCTCATTGCAATCTATTACTGCTGCCCAGATTTCTTCTTCAGTGAACTCTACTTCAAGCATATGAAAGTATTCACTAGTCTTACACTCTTGAAATCCCCAACAAGTACTGGTCAAATTCTTCCAAACTTCAGAGAAGTGGTTTGAAAAGTGTGACCACACTTCATTTTTGACTTGATCTGGCTCCTCAAATACAACATCTCCCATAGTGATGGAGTTGAGAGTATTCTATTTTGTCTACTAGTAGCCATGACATGAAAGAATCTTGTGTTCCTATCTCCCTCAAATTCCAATATTGCCTAGACTTTTGAAGCCATTCTCATTCCAACTTCTTACTCAACATCCACATTTTCATTTCTTTTCTCTCTTTGTTGCTTCAGTTCTTCCTCCTGCAAAGGTCTAGATTCAACTTTCCGATCATACTGATGAAACTCATATTCAATCTTGTAATTTAGTTGAAACATTACCACATACCTCTCTATTCCATTTTTTTAAGCCAACTTGAGGGTATGCAATTTTCTTTGTAGAATGAAACCAGCTGATCCTGAGAATTGTGAATCCCTCCAAGTTTGCTCCACAAAAGTTGCAAAATTCAAATGCAACATCCAAGCATTCAAGAACTTAAAAGGTTTAGGCCCCCAATCCCTAGCATCCTCTATGAGCACAATAGGGCAGTGATCAGATGCAATTCTAAGAAGACCCCACTGATTGAATTTAAATTTTTCTAGCCATTTAGGGCTAAGAAGAAACCTATCTATTCTGCTCCACATATTTTCATCAAAGGCATTGCACCAGATGTAGTTTCTGCTTAACATTGGTAGATCTACAATCTCACATCTATCTATGAAATTATTGAACTCTTTCATGCCCCTATCCCTACACTACTCTTTCCCTATATTCCTGATCTCATTTGAAATCACCTCCAAGACACCAAGGCTTGGGAAAACAAGCTTTCAGATTAACAGAGTCTCTTAGAAGTTCCTTCTTCTTATGATGTCATTGGGAGCATGAACATTAATAATACACATTCAAAGGAGTTGTAAATCTTACCTAATAGGAGAATAAAATTTCTGTTGCAACAGCACTTTGTAAGCTCGAGAGATGCCAGGGTCCCAAATACAGAGTAGACTACCTGCCAACCCTTTAGAATCTACATTCATGAACTCAAAGCCTATCTCTAGGCCAGACATTTTTCACCACCAAACTGGTAGGCTTGATTTTTTGTTTCTTGGAACATAGCCATGTCAATCTTTCTTTCTAGCAACAATTTCTTGATCTTGTTCATCTTTTCATGCCTTTCTAACCCTCTGATATTCCAACTCAGAGTCTCCATATGAACAAATATGACCTGGTCTCTCCTAGTTGGAGCAGGTTATTCCACAATACCCTTCCATCTTTCCAATCTCTCCTTATCCTTCTCCCCATATGTGTTAATTCCCTGATAACCTCAGTTTCCTAACCCTTGAAGTCTAAACCCAATCTTTGCCCCAGTTGCAGTATTGTATTGATTGAGCTTCTTGAAAAAACCATTACCAGAAGAGGGTTGCTGTAGTTCTGGACTATGGTTTGATGTAGGTACAGTTGTGGATCCTGACCTAGGGCCTTTAGTGATTCCCTTGCTTGAAGTTGCACCCTTCTGCCCAAGTTCTCTAACAAATCCAATAATCCTACTAGCTAGCAAGGAATGCTTGAATCCTTCACTTCTAATTCCTTTCCTCTTGCCTTTTTTTAAACGATGAGTAATGGAGCCTAAATTTGTTGGGCTGATACTAAGCTTTTTTTGACTGAGAGCCCACCCTTGATGTTCCACAAATGGCCTTACAAATGAAGGTTTAAGTCCAGCACTAGAAGGCCCAATAAGTTGTAGCCCAAATGGGTCATGGCCCAAACCTACCTCCAAGCAGATACCAGGCCTTTCATTAAGAGGTGGCTTAGGCTTTTAATAAAACCTGGGGTGAGAATTTGACCATGTACTATAGGTGCTACTACACCTATTTGAGTTTTATGAGTGCCCCCTACTCTCTGTTGCATGTTTCCCACAAACTGAGCTTCCATACCTTTCTGAGCATCATGATTGCACTGTCTCCGGTGCAGGCTTTCCGCTGGCCATTAGGACTCCACCACACTTGTGCCTTCTTCATTGAAATTCCTGCACAATCCTTGGTCTATTCCACTGCGGAAGCATGACTCCAACTACCTTCTTCGGCCAGCTCAACTCTGACCTTCATTCGAGATGCCAAATCCTTAGAGCCATATTAGATGTTGATCCCACATCAACTGCCTTGTCAACATCTTCGTTTACCAAGTTAGTTTCTACAGGAAGAGGGAGTACCCATTGATGTTAGAGCAAACATCTTTGTCTGTGGCATTAGAGTTTATTCTTTTGCAACTGATGCTAACCTCTTCTGTGATCTGCTCCTCAAAGACTCTTATGGATAAACTCTTCCATCACACTTCAGGTTTAGGCTTGTACTAATCGGTTCCATAACACTTGTAACTATCTTAAACCGACCACAGCAGAATGATTTAGGCGTGCAGACATCGCCATCTAAGAGAACCACCTCTCCACAAAGCCTTCCTATCTTGCGGAAGGTATCTGAGTTCCATAGATTAAAGGCACCCCATAGTAGTTGATCCAAACACACCTCTCCTGCTGAAGGTACATATCTGTTCTCCATTCTGTGATATATTCACACCAGTCATGGAACCAAGACTTAAGCAGAGTCATTTTTCTCAACAACTCTTCTTTGAGCTGAATGAGATGATAGCATCTCGCCCACTTTCCTCTCTGACCAACACATTCTTCACCCCTCTTTTTATGAGTTCATTTTTCACCTGCTGAACAGAGTAATCTACTTTGAGTCTCATAACCATGCTTTCGTATAGCCAACCATTTGCAAGTTCATCTACTTTGATAGTTGTCAAAGGTGAGATCTGATCATCTGGGATCAACTCCTTAATGACCTCTGAAACGATCACCGATCATCAGTGTGTTGATGCAAATCTGTTTGGGTGCCACAACAGAGGCCTTACTGGGTTCAAAATGTCTTCTTGGTAAGGGTTTCTGTCTCTGTTTATCCTTCATTCCTTTACCATACTCTGTGATTTTGACTGACAAAGATTTGTCATCTACCCACAAACCATTGGCCTTTTGTTCAGCTACATCAGCTGTAATAGAACAATCATAGCGCAAACCCAAATTTGGTGTTTGTTAATTTCCTCCTCTTTTGTGGTATGAATACATCCTTCACCACACCAAACTTGTTAAACAGATCGTGCAACTTTCTAGATGCCATAGATTCAGTCAAGTTATCCACAAATAATGTAAACAGAGATGCTCTTCGATTTTCAAGTCGCGAATTAGGATGCATTTGTCTACCTCTTGCTTGACCACTGGTATCTAGCCTCCCCGTCCTCCGTCCTCCATCTCTAGGGCCTTCAATTCCACTTGATCTTCCAACCGTTTCTATTGTTATCCCCTCAACGGCAACTTCTTGTGATGATCACATGCCATCACCTTAACCACCACTATTTATGTCTAGTGCATGTTTTATTTTTTTGGAGTTAAACACTCAAAAATAATATATCTGCTTCCAAGAGTCCTATATAAATATAAACAAACTGTCTCCCTCTTATAAATAAAATAAAATAAAAATAAAGCCAGCTCATTTTTTTTTACACTGATGATGATTGAAAAAACAAAAAAACAACTACTCTTTCTTATTTCCTATGTCTACTTCTATACTGATATATATAATTTTTACAATTGTCTATCATGGATCAAATCACTATTTTATCATTTAAATTCGTTAGTCGAGTATGTATTTATTTATTATTTAGTTGTATTTTAGATACACATCAAATTTATTTATAAAGTCGCCATACTCTTTGGCAATTGGGTTAAAAACCAATTTATTGACTTTTGGTTTTTTTGGATCACATCATCTCTCTACTTTTTACATATTTTTTTTCAAAAAAATAAAAATAAGTTAAAAATCAACTTTTTAACATACTTTCCAAAATAAGCTCATATATTAATTTAAGAGAGACACAAATTATAATACTAATAATTAATGAAAATCAGATGTCACAAGCAACGCACGTCCCAACCACTAGTTACTTTAAAAAACTGAACTAGGTTTGCTACTGCACAAAATTAGTGGCAAATAAATAATCAATACCAATTCCGTACACCCATATTTTTTAAGAATAATGATAAAATAGAGTTCTTATCAAATTGCATTAATTAATCCAATTAGGCTATTTAATTATCAAAAGAGTGGTCCAACTTGACTATTTTACGCGTCTTAATAATTATATTAATTACACACAAAAAGTAAAGAAACAAAATACAAATAAATTAATAATAATAAAAATAAAAATAAAAACTTGATTAGATTACTTTATTTATACTCCTTTCCCCTTATAAAAAGTTTGACAAGGTCTGGTGTTTTCAATGGCAGAATAATTTTAAAAATTAATTATGCAGATATGCAAATGAAAAAAAAATATGTAGTGTTTTAAAATAAATACATGTAGCATCTCAATTTAATTTTATTGATTTAAATTGTGAGATTAATTATTTTTAATTATTTTTTTGAAACAATTAGTTAAATGGACAAAATCAATATTGTCAAGCATTACTAGAAGATCATCAATAACCTTATGTGCAACCAATTATACTAGCTCAGTTAGCCACTCTTATTATTCTTAACTGGGGATTAGGAGGCAATCTTGTTGTGGGAATTGAAAATATTTATCTTAAATCAATTTCATAGAATAATATTGAAAGCAAAACAGATTCTTTTTAATAGGTTTTCACAAATCAATATAAACTATACATACAAAATATATAAACAGTATAAGTAAAAGATGAAAGAATTCAGAAAGTAGCCTGTGTGATTGTGAGAGGCACGTCAAAGACGCTGTCCTAAAATCGTTATGCGCTCCCTCCGTGCAGGTTCCAACGATCACAAACGACTCCAAGATACAACCCAAGAAATACAGGAATCTGATACAATGCACAGTTATACCAGAAGAATTTGCAAGAATGTATCAATTGCCAGAAAATATGAAATATAAAATTGTAAAGAGAAGAAGGAGAGAGAGAGAGAGAGAGAGAGAGAGATCAGAGTACGTTGTATCTCTTTTCTCAATTAGAGTCCTATTTAAATAGGCTCTTTGGTATCTGTTTAGAATAGACACACCCTCTTGATTTAAAACCAAAACCAAATTAAAAATCAAATAAAGAAGACTATATAAAGGAAATAAATAAATAATAAAATAATAATAATAAATAAAAATAATTGAAGTTTTGAAGCTTTTAGGAAATCTCCAACAATCCCCCACAAGATTCAAAACTTTTGTAAAACAGTCAAATATAAAAATATATAAATAAATAAATAAATAAATAATACGGGCAACTTTAAAACCATACAATGGGTGTAGGTGTTTTTCAAACTTGAACCTCACTTAGTGTTAACAGTTTCATTCTGAAAGAATCTTAGTGAACTAGGTCTTGAACTAAATCCTTTTACCAGAATTCAACATGTCACACATATGGTATGATACATAACTGTGGCGCGGGTTAGCACTATTAGCAGCCATGTGCTCAATCTTGATTCTCATGAGAGTTTTAGGAAATAGCCCTATTTCCATGATCGCGACTTCACGATGCTCTCACTTAGGTGAATCCTTCAAAGATAGAAGTGACGGATGTCTATCTTGCGAGAGTTTGACCGCCTCGGATTCATTTAGAGTAAAACTCTTCCTTAACCATCACATTTACATCAGCACTAATATCTTAGGGATGAGTAGGAGAATATAATTTAATAAAGTCTCCTTCTTTAAAGTGCTGGAAAACGAGTCACACTATAAGGATTGTTCCTACCCATTGAACTTCTTCATGGGATCTCCAATCACAGAAGTTGGGTTACTTCCTTAGTTGACTCCTTATGGGCTTAGACCCATTCCCCTCGATAAATCTAAGACTACACTCTTAGATAAACCTTTTGTTAACTGATCAGCAATATTCTTTTCAGATTTCACAAAATTCAAAGATACAACATTTTTATTCACCAAACTTTTAATAGATTTATACCTCACTTGCATATGTCTATTCATCTTTTTATTAGTATGTGCTTGTCTGACAAGTTCTATTACAGCTCTATTATCACAATGTATAGAAATAGCAGGTATAGGATTTTTCACAAGTGAAATATCAAGGAGTAAATTTTTAATCCACTCAGCTTCAATACACGTAGTGTCTAAGGCTATAAGTTCTGATTCTGTTGTACTTCTAGAGATAACGGTTTGTTTTTTAGAACCCCATGATACTGCTGCTCCACCTAACATAAATATATACCCGGTGGTAGACTTAACATCTAAGTTATCTGTTATCCAATTAGCATCGCTGTAACCTTTATTACATTAGGAAAACCACTAAAGCAAAGTGAATAATCTAGAGTTCCTCTTAAATATTTAAAAACTCTTTCCATAGCAATCCAATGATCTTTACTAGGATTATGAGTATGTCTACTTAATCTCCCAACAGCATAAGCAATATCAGGTCTAGTCTTATTAGCAATATAGAGAAGTGATCCAATAATTTGAGAATATCTAAGTTGAGATACAGGTACACCATTATTTTTCTTCAAATTCATGCTATGATCAAAAGGAGTTGAAACAGGTTGAGATTATAATAATCAAACTTTTTAACATTTTCTCTAGGATTCTAGATTGATTCAATGTAATACCTTGGTTTTTTCTCTAATTTCATACCCAAAAATTATATAAGCTTCTCCTAAATCTTTCATATCAAATTTTGAAGATAAATAAGATTTCACATTTTTAATTATCTTTAAATTAGTTCCAAATAATAAGATATCATCAACATATAAACACAAAATAATACATTCTCCATTATCTTCTTTATAGTATACACATTTATCATGTTCATTAATCTTAAAACCAAATTCTAGAATTATCTTATCAAACTTTTCATGCCACTGTTTAGGAGCTTGCTTAAGTCTATACAAAGATTTAACCAACTTGCAAACTTTATGTTCTTGTCCTTTAACCACAAAACCTTCAAGTTGCTCCATATAAATTTCTTCATCTAAATCTCCATTCAAAAAAGCAATTTTAACGTCCATTTGATGAATTTCTAAATTATAAATGGATGCTAGAGCAATTAAGATTCTAATGGTTGTGATCCTAGAAACAGGTGAATATGTATCGAAATAATCTATTCCTCTTTTGTGTAAATCCCTTGGCTACTAACTTGCCTTATATTTTTCTATACTTCCATTAGGTTTTAATTTCTTCCTAAATACCCATTTGCAACCGATAGCTTTACTCCCAGGAGGTAGGTTAGTCAACTCCCAAGTATTATTTTGAAGAATAGATTCAAACTCACTATTAATGGCTTCCTTCCAAAATGGTGCATCTAAAGATGATATAGCTTCTGTAAAAGTATTTGGTTCTCCCTCAGTTAAAAAAGTATAAAAATCATCTCCAAAGGTTTTCTCTATTCTAGTTCTCTTACTTCTTCTAGGTTCTATATTTAGATGTTCAGAATCATCTCTCAAAGGAATAACACTAGTACTAGCAGTAGAAGTTCTATTTACAACCTGATTTGAGATCCGAGTTTTATATGGAAAAATATCTTCGAAAAAATGTAGCTTCACGAGATTCAATTATTGTATTATTAGTAATTTCACTAATTTCAGAATTTATTACTAGAAATCTATTAGCACTACTATTTTGAGCATATCCTAAGAAAACGGTATCCACAGTTTTAGGTCCTATTTTCTTACGTTTAGGTTCTGGAATTGCTACTTTTGCTAAACACCCCCACACTCTTAACATTTTAAGATTAGGTACTCGTTTTTTCCAGATTTCATAAGGTGTTTTATCATTATCATTCACAATTACTCTAATTAATATAACACAAGTAGTGAGTATCGCTTCCCCCCCAAGCTCTCTGGTAAACCAGAACAAATAAGCATTGCATTTATCATATCCATAAGAGTTCTATTTTTCCTTTCAGCTATCCCATTAGATTGTGGAGAATAAGGTGGGGTTACTTCATGAATAATTCCATGTTCTTCACAAAAAGTACTAAGGGTACCTACATTATATTCACCTCCTCTATCAGATCTAAGTTTTTAATCTTTCTTTCTAATTGATTTTCTACTTCAGCTTTATAAATTTTAAATTTACTAAACACTTCATTTGGTTTTAATTAAAAATAAATAACAAAACTTAGAACAATCATATAAAGGTTACAAAATACTTATTTCCTGCTCTAGTTAGTGGTCTATTAGAATCACAAACGTCACTATATATAAGGTCTAAGAGTTGTGAATTTCTTTGTACAGATTTATAAGGTTTCTTAGGTTGTTTTGCTTGCACACATATTTCACATTTGCGTTTAACATCAATAGATGATTTAGGTACTAATTCTAAATCCATCATTTTCCTAATTTTGTTAAATTCACATGTCCAAGTCTTTTATGCCATAAATCACAAACTTCAATATTGCAAATATTATGAGAGATATAATTAACTTCAAAAAATACATTCAATTTAAATAAACCATCACATACAAAACATTTACCAATAAAAATATCATTTTTACTTATTACAATTTTATTCGATTCCATTACAATTTTGTAACCTAACTGTACTAAACACGATCCACTAATAAGATTTTTTCTAACTTCAGGAACATATCGCACATCTCTCAAAGTTAAGATTTTCCAAAAGTCATCTTCAAATCTATATCTCCAATGCCAAGTATTGGTGCAATTGATCCATTTCCCAAAGTTACACTTCCTCCACTTGATTTCTGGAAAGTTTTAAAATAACCACAATCAAAACACACATGTATATTAGTCCAAGAATCTAACCACCAATCTTGATATTCAAAAGTAGAGAATTAATTTCAGGATTATACCTAAAAAATGGTCCGGCAATTTCTTCTTTCTCCAAAATCATATGCACTTGAGCATTATGACCTTGATTTCTTTGCTTATTGTTGAACCTTGGTTTATACTCATCAGTCTTCTTAAAAAAATAATCTTAGCATAATGATTGGCTCTTCCACATACATAGCACAACCTCTTGCCACTCCCTTGTCCCTTAAAATTATTAGCATTGGCTTGGTAGTTGTTATTATGGTGTTTGCCATTTTGACCTCTAGATTTAAACTTAAGGTTGTTCTTGAAAATTTTACCTTTAGGTCGAATGTTATTCCTATTGTTGGAACTACTCTTATTCCCATTCTCCACCACATTTACCTTAGGCGTTTTCTCTTTTCCAGTTTCTAGACTTGATCTATGTTTCTCTTCCATCCTAAGTGTATTGATTAATTGAGTTAATGACAGATCTCCTTGCTTGTGCCTAAGACGCTTAGCAAAGTCATTCCAAGATGGAGGTAACTTATCGATAAGGCAAGACACTTTAAACTCCTCACTAAAAGTTGTCCCTTTCTTTTCTACTTTTCTAAGTAGTTCTTGAAACTCATGAATTTGGTCTCCTACAAGTATGTCATCTTTCATTTTATAACCATTAAAATTAGAGACAATGAACCTATCAATACCAGCATCTACAGTTCCATATTCGGCCTCTAAGGTTTTCCATAGTTCTTTTGCAGTCGAGGTGGTCGACTGATATACATCATATAAATGGTCAGATAACACACTAAGGATTCTATTATAACAATGAAATTCGATTTGTTCGGGTGACAACCAAGATCCAACAAAATCCTGATCTTCTATGGTAGACATAAGACCTAACACGGTCAACCAATATTTGTTTGTTTTTGCCATCTTTCAAAATTGTTACCATTAAATTTTTCAGGTTTCACACTAACAGTTCTTTTAAATTAGCCATTTTAAATATTTAAAGAACAAGAGAGCCAAGGAGTATATTAATCTATGTGAGACAATAATGAAACAAACACAAATGTTATTAAATTTGAAATTGAAAAATAATTGCCAATAATTTAGGAATAAATAAAATGTGACAAATTTTATACAGATCAAATCTAAACACAATAATTATAACTTAACAATGCGAATTAAATATCATGAATCTAAATAACATAATCTATCATGTGAAAATTTTTTATTTTACTCAACAAATTTCTAAAAAAAAAAACACAATAAACAGAGTGAGTCGGAAGAAAAAAAACGCAAGTTACTGTTTAACAAAAAAAACTTTGAAAAACGCAAACTACACAAAGTGATCAATGTTTGAATTTGAAAAACAGTAACTTTGAAAAAACTACACAATGTGTTCAATGTGTTAAAACCAGTAACTTTGAAAACGCAAACTACAAACGTTTAAAAACAAAGTTACACCGTTTCCAAAAAAAAAACAAACACAAGTGAATAAACAGATTTAAAAAAAAAAAAAAAAAACGTGAGTGAGTCCTGTTTAATTAAACACAAACAGATTGAAATGCAATTAACAAACAGTTTATTTATTTATTTATAAACACAAATAGTGCCTCTCACAATCACACAGGCTACTTTCTAAATTCTTTCATCTTTTACTTATACTGTTATATATTTGTATGTATAGTTTATATTGATTTGTGAAAACCTATTTAAAAAGAATCTGTTTTGCTTTCAATATTATTCTATGAAATTGATTTAAGATAACTATTTTTCAATTCCCACAACAATCTTAAGTCGTTATGCGCTCCCTCCATGCAGGTTCCAACGATCACAAACGACTCCAAGATACACCCAAGAATTCACAGGAATCTGATACAATGCACAGTTATACCAGAAGAATTTGCCAAGAATATATCAATTGCCCAGAAAATATGAAATATAAAAATTGTAAAGAGAAGAAGGAGAGAGAGAGAGAGATCAGAGTACGTTGTATCTTTTTCTCAATTAGAGTCCTATTTAAATAGGCTCTTTGGTATCTGTTAGAACAGACACACCTCTTGATTTAAAACCAAAACCAAATTTAAAAATCAAATAAATAAGGCTATAAAAGGAAATAAATAAATAATAAATAAAAATAATTAAAGTTTTGAAGCTTTTAGGAAATCTCCAACAATTCTTGCCAAAGTAAAAGATTGGATATTTTTGTTGTATTGAGTTTGTTTTTCCTTATCATAAGGGTTTCATAAATTATAAACTTGTTAATGAGTAACATTAAAATGGCTAAATTTTTTTACCTACCCAAAAAACAAATGACTAAATTTTTTTATCAAATTATTTTTCATATGATATATAATAATTAGATTAACGCAATGTATTAGTCCTTATGCCATTCAAGTGTTGGTACAATATGTGGCAATTAAGCTAGTTTTGGGTGATGGCAACAAGTGTTTTGGTCCTATGAGTTAGTGTTGGTTTCTCACCAACACTATGTGGTTTTCCTTTTTCTCCTTTTTTTTCTCATCCTTATTGATGTATTCCTATATGTAATATATGGTTTCTGTGTGTGCTGTTTTCTGACCACACTACCAAACAGGTACTCAGCTGGAGAACACTGGCAGAATAGATTGCGCCCAAAACGACTTATCACAAAAAGAAAAAGACTCCAGCGGTGGTTCGTCTACTCGGGGGCACTCCGACGATCAAGTCAGTTATCTCTCAAAAATAGCAAAGTGAAGGTGCAAGCCCATAAGTTTGTGTAGACACCCCATTTTTGACCGACCTTAAGACTCAGACGTCACCGATTGAGCGCTCGGTGATGTTGCATGTTGTGCTCGTTCAGAAGTCTTAGAGTCGCGGCGTGCGCCCCGCCTCCGGACTTCCGAACCTTTTTTTTTGTGCCGTGTCTCGGTTTGCGAACCAGACTCGGTTTTCTCTGTTTTCTTTCCTGCGGAAAGGGAGTAGTCCTGTAGACTATCTCTCGGTGGCCGTGAGCTACTTTTCGTGGCCGTAGGCCATTTTGCCCATTTCGGAGCCCGGTTCCCGATTTTCGGGACCGTCAGGCCGTGTGCCTCGGTTCGGGACCGCCAACCATCTCCGATTTCTCCGGTTTTTGTCAAGTGCCTCTGTTTTATCATACCGAGGAACACTGGGGCCCCTGATGCCCACTTCGTGGCCGTATGCCACTTTCGGTGCTTATAGCCGGTTTTCGGGCCCCGAACCTCGCGGTTTGGCCCCCGAGCATTCATTTCGCATCGGTTTCCTCCGGTTCTTGGCAGGTACCTCTGTTTTATCATTAACAGGGCACACTGGGGCCCCTGATGCCCACTTCGTGGCCGTATGCCACTTTCGGTGCTTATAGCCGGTTTTCGGGCCCCGAACCTCGCGGTTTGGCCCCCGAGCATTCATTTCGCATCGATTTTCTCCGGTTCTTGGCAGGTACCTCTGTTTCATCATTCCGAGGAACACTGGGGCCTCTGGTACCCACTTCGCTGCTGAACACCACTTCCGGTGCCTGCAGCCCATTTTCGGGACCCCGAACTGCGCGGTTTGGGCCCCGAGCGTTCATTTCTAATTAGTTTTTGTTCAATTTTGGCAGGAACCCCTGTTTCAACACTAGGAAGATCACTGGGGGGTAGGAGGCCAGTAATTATCCCAGATAACCAGTTTCGCTCCTCCGGCGCCCGTTTTGCTCACTTCCGAGCCAATGTTGAACACCCTGGGGATATTTTCTTCCAACCAAAGCTACATATCTGTGATCAGGGGACATGGGAGGACACAAAAAACTACTGGTCGGCCAGCAATTGTGGAGTTCATTTTTGAGCCTCTTCTTCAAGCTCTATGTTGTGGCTCCTGCTTCAGTGTTGCCAATTTCCGACCTTGGAACCTTGTTCTACACATCTGGGAGGACCCTAAAAGTTGGTGGTCGGCCAGCAATTCAAAGTTTCATTTTGAGCCTCTCCTTCAAGCTCTATGTTGTGGCTCCTGCTTCAGAGTTGCCAGATTCCGACCCTGGGGCCTTACTCTACACACTTGGGAGGACACTACTGTATGGTGGTCGGCTAGAAATTCTTGAGTTCATTTTTTGGCATGGCCGGCCGGCCAGGGTGAGTGGTTGGCCGACCAGGTGGGGTGGCCGGCCGGCCACCTCCCAGAAATTCACCTGGCCGGCCAGCTTTCTGCTTTCCAGCTCTTTCCAGCTGTCCGGATATTTTTCAAAATATCCCGGGCATCCCGGGGATATTTTGGGAGGGAAAACTTGGATGCATTCCCTCCCCTTTTACACCCCCTTTCTTGCCTATTTAAAGGGCCCAACTCCTCCTTTGCTAGGGTTGGAAAATTTCATCTCAAGAAATCATCTTCCAAATCCTCCATTTCCAAAGCCAAAACCCTTAAAACTCTTCAAGCTTCCTAGGCCAATCCTTCATCAACCCTTAGCTCCACCATCCCCACTACCATTCCAGCAGCAAGGAAGTGTTCTCCAGTGGCTAAGAAGCAACAAATTCAGGCCAAGAGGTGGCAACAATTGGATCTTCAAGGGTAAGTCTCCAAATCTCTTTTGTAGCATAATTTTGCTTCCTATTTCTACCCTATTTCCTTTCAGTTTTTGGGCTTTGACCCCTACTGGTTTTAGGCTTATTTTGAGCCCCTCTACAACATTGTAGAAGGGCTCAATCCTGTTTGGTGTCTCCTTGATATACTTTCTTCAATATCACTCTTTAGGCCATTGTTTTGCATGCTTTATTTTCCTTATGAGTAATCTGATTTCGGGACTGATGTAAACTGTTAGTGGGCTTATATTGAGCCCCTCTTCAACATTGAAGAAGGGCTCCATCATGTTTGGTGACTCTAGCATGCACTTCCTTTGAAATGCTTCCATTTTACCGTAAAATTGCATGATTGTTTTGGCCTATTTGTGATCTGAGTTGGAACTTGTAACATACTGTGATTGTGCTTATTTTGACCCCCTATTCAACATTGAAGAAGGGCTCAACCTGGTTTTCTTGCTCTACATATCACTTGCTTTGAACTCTTGTTCCACTCCCATTTTGCATGCATTTTTAAGCTCACCATGCTTCGGATTTCAGCCTTCATCAGGCTTAGAGAGTGACTTATTTTGGTCCATCATTCATTCTTTGTTAAGGGTCTTAGGTAATTTGATGACTGGTTTTGGTACTTGTTTTGTAATCCTTCAATTTACCGTAAAATTGCATGTTTGTTTAGGCTTGCTTAGCCACTGATTTGAGTCTTCATCAGGCTTAGAAAGTGTCTTATAATTGTCTATTCTTCAAGTTTTATTAAGGATCTTAAGTTGTTTGGTCATTGCTTATGATACCTCTCTTTATAAACCTCTTTTGACCCTTGTTTTGCATGCCATGTATTGTATATCTACACACTGAATTTGGGGATCTCATCTTCTGTAAAAATGCATATTTGTAGTCCCTCTCTAATTTTGTAGAACTGATTTTTTGGGTTTGAGCATTGTAGATATCACTTGCTTTGTAAATCCTCTCTTTTTCCGTATTTTTGCAAGCTATTGTTGTCATATCTATGCTTACAATTTGGCCATGTTTTGTACTGGAAAGATGCCATATTTGGGGCTGCCTTGCTACTGTTTTTGCTGTCATATATCAATTTTGCATATTTGGCATAGCCGTAGGCCATTTCGGGTGCATTATATCGCATTTCGGGCATTGGGTGCAATTTTGTCATAATTCGGGGGCTGTTTATGCATCATTTTAGCCGCTGAAATTTGCATTTTCCATATGCCATTTGTCGCATCTCATTTGCATGTCATTTCTGTGCCTTAGGGCCATGCCTCGGTTTGCGCGCTCGCGGATACGCACTTCGAGGCACTTCATTTTTATCCGACGGCCTCTTATGTGAGTGCGGCTGAGGCCCTCTCATGTTAGTGTAAGCCCAATTTGCATTTTCCATGTCATTTCATGCTCTAATCCATCGCCTCGGTTTGCGTGCCCGTGTGCACGCATTTCAAGGCGCTTTATTTTTATCCGACGGCCTCCCGTGTGAGAGTGGCTGAGGCTCTTTCATGTTGGTATAAGTCCATTCCACATTCCGTATGCCATTTCATTCTATTTCATCATCGCCTCGGTTTGCGTGCCTGTGGGCACACCTTTCGAGGCACTTCGATTTTATCCGATTTGCATTTCATATCATCGCCTCGGTTTGCGTGCCTGTGGGCACACATTTCGAGACACTTCAATTTTATCCGATTTGCATCTCATTTTCATCTCATTCTCCCAGTATAGTGCATACCAGGTTGTATCTTAGATTGCACACATTTCGAGACACTTCGGTTTTATCCGATTTGCATCTCATTTTCATCTGCATTGCACCCTATATTGAGTTGTGCAATCCGATTCCTCGGCCATCATGCATCGATATGCGTGATTGGTGGCACGAGGATCGAGGCATGCATATATTTGTGAAATACATTGCTATGCCCTTTCCCTGCTCTCCGTTGCAGCAAAATAGAGGATCAGCAACTTTTCAGAGTCAGGCACGCATTTCAAGAAACACTGCGAACAGAGGCTGAATCGGGCATCCCAGTGGATTTCCGCGCAACACAGTCCAGCATACATCATTCATCAGAAGCGAGGCAGCCCCCGGCTTGCAAACCGATTTACAGCTTTCTTAGTTTAATTGCTAATTACTTAGAAATCTGTAATATTCTTTTATTTCGGACTGTATTATTATTTATTCGGACCCTCTGCGCGAGGGCATACTGTAATAAGTGTGGGTGAGTGTGATGTATGTCTTCCAACCCCACGTCTTTCTTCCCTTTTATTTATCCGCTTATGATGGTTAGATATAGGGCATATTTAAATTAGCATACAGTATGATAGCATGTTGCATCATTCATCTGTTTCGCACGCACCGGGCTCGGCGCATCATACAAACTGCATTTGTATTTCAATTCCAAATTGAATACATGTTAGCTGTAGCATTTCATATGCCATTTAGAATAGCCGAGCCTGCTATAGTTGCATTTTGCATGTGTTGCATTAGGCATTCTGTATACTTAGGATCCATGCATGATTTCTAATCAGTTCCTGTTTTGGCTTGGAGTACTAGGTGAGTTTTATGCTTTAGCATCCTTGCATGCGTGTGAGTGTTGCCATGAATAGCATGCTTGCCATGAAACTAAGTGCTTACATGATATTACTGCCTTGAATGCCTGTGGGTGGAGGTTGAGTTATCTGAATTGGAACAATTCATCAATCATGTTTTCTAAGCCCACCTGAGGGTGGCAAATCCGCGTTTTTAGCCTACCTGCGGGTAGCACCATCAAACCATTTTCAAATGTTTTGTTCCAATTCAGGCGGCCCAGTCTATACTTGTTTGCTGCGAGCATCACATAGTAACCTAGGCTAATAATCGGAATAAGAGCATACAAGGTTTTCAAAAACAGATATCATGGTTAGTAGAGGCCGGTCTTTGACCGGGCGAGCGGGGGTGCTCACGATGTGACCTTCCCCAATCGTACCCAAGTTCCCGAGCCAACTTTGGTGATGACGGACACGTGGCCTTTGGCACCGAGTCAGGGTTTCCTAAATTTCCCATAAAAAAATATTTAGGTGGCGACTCTGTTATCTGGCAAAGCAGTCCATGTTTGGCACTTCTTTCAAAAAATCTGTTTTCAAAATGATTTGCCGGATTTGGACTCTTTGGTTCAAGATTAAGAACCGTGACATTTGAGTCCTTCGAACTGTAGTGACCCCAATATGAACAGAACGGGACCTAACCCTCCCGGGGCGTTCGGGGACGTCTACAGTTTGATATCAAAAACAGAATAGAAACTGAGGGGATTTTAAAAAATAATCAAGTTTAAATTCTTCCCCTTGTTTCATTTGGCAAAATCAATAAGAGATATGATAAATGAAAGCTCATAACTGAAATGTTCTCCTCAATAATATCAAATAGGATGCCAAATATTTCAAATAGGATGCCAAAATGATACCAACATGCAATCTACCAAGGATACCAATATGCAATCTAGAAGATTTAACAATCATAGCTCAAGCATTATGTAGAATACCAAATACTGCTCATAATAGGTTAAACTCAATATAATCTCATGGCGCTAATGTAATTCCAAAAAATGAAACATGTTCAAGGTATAGCAATCCATATGCCAAGAAAAATCATGAATTTTAATACATAGCACACATTTAAGCATATGCATGATTCTTAGGCAAGAGCATCGTCAAAGGGTATACATTGCAAATCATATGAAGCATAATCAATCTTTTTCATATCAAAGTAATAACAGTATTAGCTCAAAAGATATAAGATAGAATTTTTACCTCAAAAAGCTTAAGAGTGTACGAGGCATACCTTTGATTCATGAGTTAAAAGCTTTTTACTCTTCAATTTTCTTTCATGAGTAATTCATCTCAAAAGGGTTTAACAAGTATGTCAGCAAAATGGTTTCTCCCCCTAAGTTGGTGTTACCCTTTTCTAATATGATTTTGTGTAAATATAGCATTCATAGAACAATCACTATTACTCAATAAAAATACAGCACAAATCATTTCTTATCACAAACTCAAAAGGTGAAAAATAATTCAATGATCAAACAAGAGTTTGGAATGCTATTTTTCAGAATTTTCAAGTTGTAGCACATAGCATAATATGCATAAGAAAATAGTGTTATGCTCTTTGTTTTATTAAGAAATGATGTAACAATCTCATTTAATCATATAACATTATCAAGAGGCATTTTCATCAATTCAATCCGCATGCTCAAGTGTTATGAAACATTTTACTCAATATGGAACACAGCATGAATGTTATAAATAATTAATTCAACAATTTATCAATCAAAAGCATTTCATGAGATGTATGCCAATATAATCCATATTCAAAAGATATTCAATAGGATAGATGCAATGTCTTTACAAACGTATGATACTTCTTTTCATTTAGACATTGTTGATGGATCATAATCAACGAATTTCATAACTCATTCAAATATTCCAATGTAAAGCATATAAGCATGAA
Source organism: Camellia japonica (assembly GCA_030407325.1). Classification (NCBI taxonomy): domain Eukaryota; kingdom Viridiplantae; phylum Streptophyta; class Magnoliopsida; order Ericales; family Theaceae; genus Camellia; species Camellia japonica. The sequence continues at coordinate 2,797,518 of JAPPVO010000016.1, forward strand.
ATTTTCATATTGAGCATATTCTTGAGATCATAAATGTACAATTCAAAATATAGATAATATACATCTCAAAAACATGCTATGACATCAAAATTGATTTTACAAAGATATGACTCAAAAAGGAATTAACATATTAGTATGAAGTCATATATAAGATGTGAAAAGTATGCTCACAAAACATATTTATCACTTCTTATCTCTTTTTTATAGCAATGGATGACATGATATACAATATTAATGAATATATGAATCATTCATATTCTAATAGGCATTCATCAAAATAATATAATTCTCATTTTTGAGTTCAATGAATGTTTGAAAGAAACTAGCAGAACATGACTTAGCAAACTTAGTACAATTAGGTTACATGGAAACAATGATTAGACACAACCTATTGTACACAAATCACACCTTAAAGAATATAGAACTTTAAGCTTAAAGGTGTGTTAGGAGTTTTACATTCATTTACCTCTTTGGAATCTCCACCCATACATTACCTCTATTATTTATCTTGGTGATTTTCATTTCATCATTCTTCTTCTTGTATGAGCTAGTTTTGCTCTTTAGATTGAATACTCTTGTTGTGCATTTCCTCTTGAAGTCCTTGGTGTTCTTTGAGATTCCACCTACAAAATATCTTGATTTCTTTCTTGGTACCCATACTTTCTTGGGTCCATGGGGATTAGTCTAAAAACATTTAATCTCATAAAAGGTTTAGGAGGATCAAAGCCAATGCCTACTTTGTCAAAAACACATCTTTTACTTCCAAGAAGCTTGTTGAATTTTTTTCCTTTTACAAAATTTTCAAGAGTTTTGTTTAAATCCTCAACATTATTTTTCAAAATGTTTTTTTCATTGGCAATAGACGTAAAGTCATTTTTCAAAATAGCATTTTCCATTTTTAAAACATTCATATGATTTGAAAGAGAAGTAACTAACTTCTTTAATTTAGAATTCTCAACACAAATATTTCTAAATATGTTATGTAATTCATTGAAAGCACTTTCAAGTTCTACATAATTAGAAATTACCTCATCTTGAGTGAATTCTTCTTCTCCAAGAGCCATGAGACACAGGTTGGCTATTCCATCATTTTCTCCCCAAATAGCTTTCTTTTTGCTGTCATCCATCATTGAAAGTTCATGAGTCAAGAGTGAGCCTAGAAGTTCTTCAATGCCTAATTTTGTAAGGTCTTTTGCTTCTTGGATAGCTGTAACCTTAGCTTCTCATTCACTTGGCAAAGATCTAAGTATTTTTCTTACAAGCTCACCATTAGTATAATATTTACCAAGAGATTTTAGAGCATTAATAATATTGGTAAATTTAAAAAACATCTCAGAAATAGATTCAAATGATTCCATAGTAAAGAGTTCATAATTATGAATAAGCATGTCAATCCGAACTCTTTTATTTGGCTAGTTCTTCATAGGTGAATTTCAAATTTATCCCAAATCTCTTTAGCAGTAATACACCCAGAAATTCTATTGTACTCATTTGGATCTAGTCCACACACAAGAATAAGCTTGGCTTTAGCATTAGCTTGAAGGAGTTTATAATCACGCTCATCAAATTCATCCTCAAGTTTAGGCACACTGATATGGTCTACTAGCTTGGTAGGGATTTTAGGACCTTTAGTGATAATGAGCCACAAAGCATAATTGGTAGCTTAAAGATACAAAGTCATTTTTTTCTTTCCATCAAAGAGAGGTGGCCTATTACTAGCTTGTCCTATAGCAGAGTAAGTAGAATACATGGTTGCTATGGATCAAAAACTCAAGATTGTTAAATCTAAACAAGAGCCCCAGGCTCTGATACCAATTGTTACCCAAAAAGCAACCTAAGAGGGGGTGAATTAGGTTTCTACAAAATAAAATTAATAATACCCCAATAAAATTAACTACTAGTACAATAAATTATTAACAAGCACAATGATAAACTTAGCAGTAAATGATCAAGCAAAATAACAATGAAGTATAACTAACATACAGGTAAATCAAATGATTAACACATGAATATTAGATAGCTATAGCAGTAGTAGGAAAGTAAAGAGATTAGGGAAGAGGAGACAAACAGATTTATAGTTGGTTCGGTCAACCAAGCCTACATCCACTCCTCAAGCTTCGCTTAAGATTTTCCACTATCTTTAGCTTCACAGGGGTGCTAGCAACCTCTTTACAAATGGAGCAATCTTCCATGGATTTTACACAGATTTCACAAGCCCAAACCCTTGCAAATCTTAGGTGATTCACAATCACTCTCAAGATTTCAAGAGCACAGTGTTTGCAACACTTTTACAAGATAAAATGGTATTTTTGCTTTCAAAGAAAGCTTACAATAAATATCTCTCAAAGATAGATATATAAAATGAAGCTTTGATTTTTCTGTAAATCTCACAAAGGAAAGATGAGCTTAAAGCTATAAGGCTTAGTGTCTAATTTCTGAGAATAGATGTGGGTGATTATAGATCAAAGAATATTTTCAGGTTTTTTTTGTTGTGACTTGTTTATATTAGAGGCTTTGGTATATATAATGAAAATTACAACCATTTATAGCCGTTGTATTCATTTGAATTTATAGCCGTTGTACTTCTATCATTACCAATTTGAATATCTTCCACTCTATCATTACAAATTTGAATATCTTCCGCTTGAACCTTTTGAACCTTTATAGCCGTTGTACTTCCATCATTACTAATTTGAATATCTTCCACTTGAACCTTTTGAACCTTTTGACCTGCTGCTGTGCTAGGCTGTTTGAACTCCTGATTTAATCAAATATTAAATACATTCTAACAATATTTAGGATAAAGGTGTAAGTGAGAAATAATGGGACAAAATAAATTTTGATTCTATTTTTCTCTTTCAAATAAATCATCAAAATAAATTTTGATTAAAATATAATTAAATAAATCATCAAAATAAATTTTGGATTCTATTTTTCTCTTTCAAATAAATTAAAACATAATTAAATAAATCATCAAAATAAATAAGTTTAACACAATCTACTAAAACTAACAATGTTTCCAAAGCCAAGATTAGTGTGGTTATATAGAATGGATACAAGAGACTGCCCAGGTTTTGACGCTAACCAAACTGCACTGTCTTTTACACCCAGATTCAAGGAAGGTGATGCTACTAAGATATCAATTAGTTTGAGAAGCTCCTTATTTTCCCATTCAAAAAGAGGCCTCCTAAAGGTGAGCAACCAGTTGTCAGCTAAGATAGCCACAAAATCCTTAAGTGATCCCTCCTTATCATTGGACAATTGAAATAACCTAGGGAACTTATCTTTGAGGCAAAGAGCTCCACACCAGTGATCATACCAAAACTTGATTCTACAGCCATTCCCAACTTTTAATTATAGGTTACTAACGTAGTACAGTAAGAGAGACTCTTGCTGATCAGCTGCTGCCACAATGCCACCCCAGATTTTAGAGAAGTTGTTGCTTGAGCTGAGATTTGGAAGCCATACCCTTCTTTGAAAATTGTATTTACTACATATGACCCTCTTCCATAAAGAATCATGGTCAGAAGCAAACCTCCACCACCACTTGAGTAGTAAGCACACATTCACATCCCTAATTCTTTTGACGCCCAGCCCACCTTGTTTTATGCTCTTTGTTACCTCTAACCATTTCACAAGATGGATTTTCCTCTTTAAATCTAGGTCTCCCCATAAAAATGAAGCTTGAATTTTCTTTATCTCCTTAGCTATTCCTTCAGGTAACCTGAATAAAGACAAGTAATACACTGGCAAGCATGACAGCACTGCTTTCACTAAGGCCAACCAGCAAGCCTCAGTTTGAATTTTTCAATAACTGGCTTCCACATCCTCTTTCTTCTTGGATTAGCACCCAGAGGCAATCCTAGGTATTTAAGCGGTAAACTTTGAGTCTTGTAATTCAGCAGGGATGCAAACTTCTCAAGAACAGTGTCAGAGATACCAACCCCACAAACCACTCTTCTGATAGTTGATTTTGAGACCTGATGCTACTTCAAAACACCTGAGGATCCTTTTTAAACTAAGAACTTCTGATAACTCAGCTTCACAGAACAGAAGAGAGTCATCTGCAAATTGGAGATGGGAGAGCTGAACTTGATTGTTCCCAATGATAACCCCTTTTAGCAGACTCAACTCCCTAGCTCTCTAAAGAAGAATGTTTAGTGCTTCTACAACCAAGTTAAAGAGGAATAGGGATAAGGGATCACCTTGCCTAAGGCCTTTTTGAGCATTAAACTCCTTAGTTGGTAAACCATTAACAATTATTGAAATTCTTGCAGTAGAGACATATTCCTTAATCCATGAAATCCATTTGGATCTAAACCCAAAGTTTGCTAACATTGAAAAAAAGAAGTCCCAATTAATAGAGTCAAAAGCCTTTTCAAAATCCAGCTTGAACAGCAACCATGTTTTCTTAGATTTAAGCCAGCCATCTACAACTTCATTTGCAACCAACACTCAATCCAAAATATTTCTACCTCCCAGGAAAGCTGATTGTGAGTCACCAATAACCATGTGCATGACTTTTTTAAGTCTGGATGCAAGGACTTTAGAGAGTATTTTGTACACAGAACCAACTAGGCTTATAGGTCAAAACTCATTTAAAGTAACAGCTTTCTCCTTTTTTGGAATCAGAGTGATGAAGGTACTGTTCAATCCTGCCACTGATGTGGAAATCCTTCATAAAGTTAAGCACTTCCTCCTTAAGCACCTTCTAATATTTTTAAAAAACATCAGGTTGAATCCATCTGGCCCAAGAGCTTTGTTCTCATTGCAATCTATTACTGCTACCCAGATTTCTTCTTCAGTGAACTCTACTTCAAGCATATGAAAGTATTCACTAAGTCTTACACTCTTGAAATCCCCAACAAGTACTGGTCAAATTCTTCCAAACTTCAGAGAAGTGGTTTGAAAAGTGTGACCACACTTCATTTTTGACTTGATCTGGCTCCTCAAATACAACATCTCCCATAGTGATGGAGTTGAGAGTATTCCTATTTTGTCTACTAGTAGCCATGACATGAAAGAATCTTGTGTTCCTATCTCCCTTCAAATTCCAATATTGCCTAGACTTTTGAAGCCATTCTCATTCCAACTTCTTACTCAACATCCACATTTTCATTTCTTTTCTCTCTTTGTTGCTTCAGTTCTTCCTCCTGCAAAGGTCTAGATTCAACTTTCCGATCATACTGATGAAACTCATATTCAATCTTGTAATTTAGTTGAAACATTACCACATACCTCTCTATTCCATTTTTTTAAAGCCAACTTGAGGGTATGCAATTTTCTTTGTAGAATGAAACCAGCTGATCCTGAGAATTGTGAATCCCTCCAAGTTTGCTCCACAAAAGTTGCAAAATTCAAATGCAACATCCAAGCATTCAAGAACTTAAAAGGTTTAGGCCCCCAATCCCTAGCATCCTCTATGAGCACAATAGGGCAGTGATCAGATGCAATTCTAAGAAGACCCCACTGATTGAATTTAAATTTTTCTAGTCATTTAGGGCTAAGAAGAAACCTATCTATTCTGTTCCACATATTTTCATCAAAGGCATTGCACCAGATGTAGTTTCTGCTTAACATTGGTAGATCTACAATCTCACATCTATCTATGAAATTATTGAACTCCTTCATGCCCCTATCCTTACACCTACTATTTTCCCTATATTCCTGATCTCATTGAAATCACCTCCAAGACACCAAGGCTTGGGAAAACAAGCTTTTAGATTTAACAGAGTCTCTCAGAAGTTCCTTCTTCTTATGATGTCATTGGGAGCATGAACATTAATAATTACACATTCAAAGGAGTTGTAAATCTTACCTAATAGGAGAATAAAATTTCTGTTGCAACAGCACTTTGTAAGCTCGAAGATGCCAGGGTCCCAATACAGAGTAGACTACCTGCCAACCTTTTAGAATCTACATTCATGAACTCAAGCCTATCCCTAGGCCAGACATTTTTCACCACCAAACTGGTTAGGCTTGATTTTTTTGTTTCTTGGAACATAGCCATGTCAATCTTTCTTTCTAGCAACAATTTCTTGATCTTGTTCATCTTTTCATGCCTTTCTAACCCTCTGATATTCCAACTCAGAGTCTCCATATGAACAAATATGACCCTGGTCTCTCCTAGTTGGAGCAGGTTATTCCACAATACCCTTCCATCTTTCCAATCTCTCCTTATCCTTCTCCTCCATGTGTGTTAATTCCCTGATAACCTCAGTTTCCTAACCCTTGAAGTCTAAACCCAATCTTTGCCCCAGTTGCAGTATTGATTGAGCTTCTTGAAAAAACCATTACCAGAAGAGGGTTGCTGTAGTTCTGGACTATGGTTTGATGTAGGTACAGTTGTGGATCCTGACCTAGGGCCTTTAGTGATTCCCTTGCTTGAAGTTGCACCCTTCTGCCCAAGTTCTCTAACAAATCCAATAATCCTACTAGCTAGCAAGGAATGCTTGAATCCTTCACTTCTAATTCCTTTCCTCTTGCCTTTTTTTAAACGATGAGTAATGGAGCCTAAATTTGTTGGGCTGATACTAAGCTTGTTTTTGACTGAGAGCCCACTCTTGATGTTCCACAAACTAGCCTTACAAATGAAGGTTTAAGTCCAGCACTAGAAGGCCCAATAAGTTGTAGCCCAAATGGGTCATGGCCCAAACCTACCTCCAAGCAGATACCAGGCCTTTCATTAAGAGGTCGGCTTAGGCTTTTAATAAAACCTGGGGTGAGAATTTGACCATGTACTATAGGTGCTACTACACCTATTTGAGTTTTATGAGTGCCCCCTACTCTCTGTTGCATGTTTCCCACAAACTGAGCTTCCATACCTTTCTGAGCATCATGATTGCACTGTCTCCGGTGCAGGCTTTCCGCTGGCCATTAGGACTCCACCACACTTGTGCCTTCTTCATTGAAATTCCTGCACAATCCTTGGTCTATTCCACTGCGGAAGCATGACTCCAACTACCTTCTTCGGCCAGCTCAACTCTGACCTTCATTCGAGATGCCAAATCCCTTAGAGCCATATTAGATGTTGATCCCACATCAACTGCCTTGTCAACATCTTCGTTTACCAAGTTAGTTTCTACAGGAAGAGGGAGTACCCCATTGATGTTAGAGCAAACATCTTTGTCTGTGGCATTAGAGTTTATTCTTTTGTAACTGATGCTAACCTCTTCTGTGATCTGCTCCTCAAAGACTCTTATTGGATAAACTCTTCCATCACACTCCAGGTTTAGGCTTGTACTAATCAGTTCCATAACACTTGTAACTATCTTAAACCGACCATAGCAGAATGATTTAGGCGTGCAGACATCGCCATCTAAGAGAACCACCTCTTCACAAAGCCTTCCTATCTTGCAGAAGGTATCTGAGTTCCATAGATTAAAAGGCACCCCATAGTAGTTGATCCAGACACACCTCTCCTGCTGAAGGTACATACCTGTTCTCCATTCTGTGATATATTCACACCAGTCATGGAACCAAGACTTAAGCAGAGTCATTTTGCTTAACAACTCTTCCTTTGAGCTGAATGAGATGATAACATCTCGCCCACTTTCCTCTCTGACCAACACATTCTTCACCCCTCTTTTTATGAGTTCATTTTTCACCTGCTAAACAGAGTAATCTACTTTGAGTCTCATAACCATGCTTTCGTATAGCCAACCATTTCCAAGTTCATCTACTTTGATAGTTGTCAAAGGTGAACAAAGCTATTGAACATCTGGGATCAACTCCCTTAATGACCTCTGCAAACGACCGATCATCAGTGTGTTGATGCCAAATCTGTTTGGGTGCCACAACAGAGGCCTTACTGGGTTCAAAATGTCTTCTTGGTAAGGGTTTCTGTCTCTGTTTATCCTTCATTCCTTTACCATACTCTGTGATTTTGACTGACAAAGATTTGTCATCTACCCACAAACCATTGGCCTTTTGTTCAGCTACATCAGCTGTAATAGAACAATCATAGCGCACAAACCCAAATTTGGTGTTTGTTAATTTCCTCCTCTTTTGTGGTATGAATACATCCTTCACCACACCAAACTTGTTAAACAGATCGTGCAACTTTCTAGATGCCATAGATTCAGTCAAGTTATCCACAAATAATGTAAACAGAGATGCTCTTCGATTTTCAAGCCGCGAATTAGGATGCATTTGTCTACCTCTTTGCTTGACCACTGGTATCCAGCCTCCCCGTCCTCCATCCTTCATCTCTAGGGCCTTCAATTCCACTCTATCTTCCAACCGTTTCTATTGTTATCCCCTCAACGGCAACTTCTTGTGATGATCACATGCCATCACCTTAACCACCACTATTTATGTCTAGTGCATGTTTTATTTTTTTGGCGTTAAACACTCAAAAATAATATATCTGCTTCCAAGAGTCCTATATAAATATAAACAAACCGTCTCACTTCTTATAAATAAAATAAAATAAAAATAAAGCCAGCTCATTTTTTTTTACACTGATGATGATTGAAAAAACAAAAAACAACTACTCTTTCTTATTTCCTATGTCTACTTCTATACTGATATATATAATTTTTACAATTGTCTATCATGGATCAAATCACTATTTTATCATTTAAATTCGTTAGTCGAGTATGTATTATTTATTATTTAGTTGTTTTAGATACACATCAAATTTATTTATAAAGTCGCCATACTCTTTTGGCAATTGGGTTAAAAAACCAATTATTGACTTTTGGTTTTTTTGGATCACATCATCTCTCTACTTTTTACATATTTTTTTTCAAAAAAATAAAAATAAGTTAAAAAATCAACTTTTAACATACTTTCCAAAATAAGCTCATATATTAATTTAAGAGAGACACAAAATTATAATACTAATAATTAATGAAAAATCAGATGTCACAAGCAACGCACGTCCCAACCACTAGTTACTTTAAAAAACTGAACTAGGTTTGCTACTGCACAAAATTAGTGGCAAATAAATAATCAATACCAATTCCGTACACCCATATTTTTTAAGAATAATGATAAAATAGAGTTCTTATCAAATTGCATTAATTAATCCAATTAGGCTATTTAATTATCAAAAGAGTGGTCCAACTTGACTATTTTACGCGTCTTAATAATTATATTAATTACACACAAAAAGTAAAGAAACAAAATACAAATAAATTAATAATAATAAAAATAAAAATAAAAACTTGATTAGATTACTTTATTTATACTCCTTTCCGCTTATAAAAAGTTTGAAAAGGTCTGGTGTTTTCAATGGCAGAATAATTTTGAAAATTAAATTATGCAGATATGCAAATGAAAAAAAATATGTAGTGTTTTTAAAATAAATACATGTAGCATCTCAATTTAATTTTTATTGATTTAAATTGTGAGATTAATTATTTTTATATTATTTTTTTGAAAACAATTAGTTAAATGACAAAATCAATATTGTCAAGCATTACTAGAAGATCATCAAATAACCTTATGTGCAACCAATTATACTAGCTCAGTTAGCCACTCTTATTTATTCTTAACTGGGATTAGGAGGCCAATTCTTGTTGTGGGAATTGAAAAATATTTATCTTAAATCAATTTATAGAATAATATTGAAAGCAAAACAGATTCTTTTTAAATAGGTTTTCACAATTCAATATAAACTATACATACAAATATATAACAGAATAAGTAAAAGATGAAAGAATTCAGAAAGTAGTCTGTGCGATTGTGAGAGGCACGTCAAAGACGCTGTCCTAAAGTCGTTATGCGCTCCCTCCGTGCAGGTTCTAACGATCACAAACGACTCCAAGATACAACCCAAGAATCCACAGGAATCTGATACAATGCACAGTTGTACCAGAAGAATTTGCCAAGAATGTATCAATTGCCCAGAAAATATGAAATATAAAATTGTAAAGAGAAGAAGAGAGAGAGAGAGAGAGAGAGAGAGAGATGAGTACGTTGTATTCTTTTCTCAATTAGAGTCCTATTTAAATAGGCTCTTTGGTATCTGTTGGAACAGACACACCTTTTGATTTAAAACAAAACCAAATTTAAAATTCAAATAAATAAGACTATAAAAGGAAATAAATAAATAATAAATATAATAATAATAAATAAAAATAATTAAAGTTTTGAAGCTTTTAGGAAATCTCCAACAATCCCCCACAAGATTCAAAACTTTGTAAAACAGTCAAAATAAAAAATAAATAAATAAATAAAAATAATGGGCAACTTTAAAACCATACAATGGGTGTAGGTGTTTTTCAAACTTGAACCTCACTTAGTGTTAACAGTTTCATTCTGAAAGAATCTTAGTGAACTAGGTCTTGAACTAAATCCTTTTACCAGAATTCAACATGTCACACATATGGTATGATACATAACTGTGGCGCGGGTTAGCACTATTAGCAGCCATGTGCTCAATCTTGATTCTCATGAGAGTTTTAGGAAATAGCCCTATTTCCACGGTCGCGGCTTCACGACGCTCTCACTTAGGTGAATCCTCCAAAGATAGAAGTGACGGATGTCTATCTTGCGAGAGTTTGCTCGCCTCGGATTCATTTAGAGTAAAACTCTTCCTTAACCATCACATTTACATCAGCACTAATATCTTAGGGATGAGCAGGAGAATATAATTTAATAAAGTCTCCTTCTTTAAAGTGCTGGAAAACGAGTCACACTATAAGGATTGTTCCTACCCATTGAACTTCCTTCATGGGATCTCCAATCACAGAAGTTGGGTTACTTCCTTAGTTGACTCCTTATGGGCTTAGACCCATCCCCCTCGATAAATCTAAGACTACACTCTTAGATAAACCTTTTGTTAACTGATCAGCAATATTCTTTTCAGATTTCACAAAATTCAAAGATACAACATTTTTATTCACCAAACTTTTAATAGATTTATACCTCACTTGCATATGCCTATTCATCTTTTTATTAGTATGTGCTTGTCTCACAAGTTCTATTACAGCTCTATTATCACAATGTATAGAAATAGCAGGTATAGGATTTTTCACAAGTGAAATATCAAGGAGTAAATTTTTAATCCACTCAGCTTCAATACACGTAGTGTCTAAGGCTATAAGTTCTGATTCTGTTGTACTTCTAGAGATAACGGTTTGTTTTTTAGAACCCCATGATATTGCTGCTCCACCTAACATAAATATATACCCAGGTAGACTTAACATCTAAGTTATCTGTTATCCAATTAGCATCGCTATAACCTTCTACACATTAGGAAAACCACTAAAGCAAAGTGAATAATCTAGAGTTCCTCTTAAATATTTAAAAACTCTTTCCACAGCAATCCAATGATCTTTACTAGGATTATGAGTATGTCTACTTAATCTCCCAACAGCATAGCAATATCAGGTCTAGTCTTATTAGCAATATAGAGAAGTGATCCAATAATTTGAGAATATCTAAGTTGAGATACAGGTACACCATTATTTTTCTTCAAATTCATGCTAGGATCAAAAGGAGTTGAAACAGGTTTGAGATTATAATAATCAAACTTTTTTAACATTTTCTCTAGGATTCTAGATTGATTCAATGTAATACCTTTGGTTGTTTTCTCTAATTTCATACCCAAAATTATATAAGCTTCTCCTAAATCTTTCATATCAAATTTTGAAGATAAATAAGATTTCACATTTTTAATTATCTTTAAATTAGTTCCAAATAATAAGATATCATCAACATATAAACACAAAATAATACATTCTCCATTATCTTCTTTATAGTATACACATTTATCATGTTCATTGATCTTAAAACCAAATTCTAGAATTATCTTATCAAACTTTTCATGCCACTGTTTAGGAGCTTGCTTAAGTCCATACAAAGATTTAACCAACTTGCAAACTTTATGTTCTTGTCCTTTAACCACAAAACCTTCAGGTTGCTCCATATAAATTTCTTCATCTAAATCTCCATTCAAAAAAGCAGTTTTAACGTCCATTTGATGAATTTCTAAATTATAAATGGATGCTAGAGCAATTAAGATTCTAATGGTTGTGATCCTAGAAACAGGTGAATATGTATCGAAATAATCTATTCCTTTCTTTTGTGTAAATCCCTTGGCTACTAACCTTGCCTTATATTTTCTATACTTCCATCAGGTTTTAATTTCTTCCTAAATACCCATTTGCAACCGATAGCTTTACTCCCAGGAGGTAGGTTAGTCAACTCCCAAGTATTATTTTGAAGAATAGATTCAAACTCACTATTAATGGCTTCCTTCCAAAATGGTGCATCTAAAGATGATATAGCTTCTATAAAAGTATTTGGTTCTCCTCAGTTAAAAAAGTATAAAAATCATCTCCAAAGGTTTTCTCTATTCTAGTTCTCTTACTTCTTCTAGGTTCTATATTTAGATGTTCAGAATCATCTCTCAAAGGAATAACACTAGTACTAGCAGTAGAAGTTCTATTTACAACCTGATTTGATATCCTAGTTTTATATGGAAAAATATCTTCAAAAAATGTAGCTTCACGAGATTCAATTATTGTATTATTAGTAATTTCACTAATTTCAGAATTTATTACTAGAAATCTATTAGCACTACTATTTTGAGCATATCCTAAGAAAACGGTATCCACAGTTTTAGGTCCTATTTTCTTACGTTTAGGTTCTGGAATTGCTACTTTTGCTAAACACCCCCACACTCTTAACATTTTAAGATTAGGTACTCGTTTTTTCCAGATTTCATAAGGTGTTTTATCATTATCATTCACAATTACTCTATTTAATATAACACAAGCAGTGAGTATCGCTTCCCCCCACAAGCTCTCCGGTAAACCAGAACTAATAAGCATTGCATTTATCATATCCATAAGAGTTCTATTTTTCCTTTCAGCTATCCCATTAGATTGTGGAGAATAAGGTGGGGTTACTTCATGAATAATTCCATGTTCTTCACAAAAAGTACTAAGGGTACCTACATTATATTCACCTCCTCTATCAGATCTAAGTTTCTTAATCTTTCTTTCTAATTGATTTTCTACTTCAGCTTTATAAATTTTAAATTTACTAAACACTTCATCTTTGGTTTTAATTAAAATAAATAACAAAACTTAGAACAATCGTCTATAAAGTTACAAAATACTTATTTCCTGCTCTAGTTAGTGGTCTATTAGAATCACAAACGTCACTATGTATAAGGTCTAAGAGTTGTGAATTTCTTTGTACAGATTTATAAGGTTTCTTAGGTTGTTTTGCTTGCACACATATTTCACATTTGCGTTTAACATCAATAGATGATTTAGGTACTAATTCTAAATCCATCATTTTCCTAATTTTCCTTAAATTCACATGTCCAAGTCTTTTATGCCATAAATCACAAACTTCAATATTGAAAATATTATGAGAGATATAATTAACTTCAAAAAATACATTCAATTTAAATAAACCATCACATACAAAACCTTTACCAATAAAAATATCATTTTTACTTATTACAATTTTATTCGATTCCATTACAATTTTGTAACCTAACTGTACTAAACACGATCCACTAATAAGATTTTTCTAACTTCAGGAACATATCGCACATCTCAAAGTTAAGATTTTTCCAGAAGTCATCTTCAAATCTATATCTCCAATGCCAAGTATTGGTGCAATTGATCCATTTCCCAAAGTTACACTTCCTCCACTTGATTTCTGGAAAGTTTTAAAATAACCACAATCAAAACACACATGTATATTAGCCCCAGAATCTAACCACCAATCTTGATATTCAAAAGTAGAATTAATTTCAGGATTATACCTAAAAGATGGTCCGGCAATTTCTTCTTTCTCCAAAATCATATTCACTTGAGCATTATGACCTTGATTTCTTTGCTTATTGTTGAACCTTGGTTTATACTCATCAGTCTTCTTAAAAAAACAATCTTTAGCATAATGATTGGCTCTTCCACATACATAGCACAACCTCTTGCCACTCCCTTGTCCCTTAAAATTATTAGCATTGGCTTGGTAGTTGTTATTATGGTGTTTGCCATTTTGACCTCTAGATTTAAACTTAAGGTTGTTCTTGAAAATTTTACCTTTAGGTCGAAAGTTATTCCTATTGTTGGAACTACTCTTATTCCCATTCTCCACCACATTTACCTTAGGCGTTTTCTCTTTTCCAGTTTCTAGATTTGATCTATGTTTCTCTTCCACCCTAAGTGTATTGATTAATTGAGTTAATGACAGATCTCCTTGTTTGTGCCTAAGACGCTTAGCAAAGTCATTCCAAGATGGAGGTAATTTATCGATAAGGCAAGACACTTTAAACTCCTCACTAAAGTTGTCCCTTTCTTTTCTACTTTTCTAAGTAGTTCTTGAAACTCATGAATTTGGTCTCCTACAAGTATGTCATCTTTCATTTTATAACCATTAAAATTAGAGACAATGAACCTATCAATACCAGCATCTACAGTTCCATATTCGGCCTCTAAGGTTTTCCATAGTTCTTTTGCAGTCGAGGTGGTTGACTGATATACATCATATAAATGGTCAGATAACACACTAAGGATCTATTATAACAATGAAATTCGATTTGTTCGGGTGACAACCAAGATCCAACAAAATCCTGATCTTCTATGGCAGACATAAGACCCAACACGGTCAACCAATATTGTTTGTTTTTGCCATCTTTCAAAATTGTTACCATTAAATTTTTCAGGTTTCACACTAACAGTTTCTTCTAAATTAGCCATTTTAAATATTTAAAGAACAAGAGAGCAAGGAGTATTTAATCTTGTGAGACAATAATGAAACAAACACAAATGTTATTAAATTTGAAATTGAAAAATAATTGCCAATAATTTAGGAATAATAAAATGTGACAAATTTTTATACAGATCAAATCTAAACACAATAATTTATAACATGAACAATGCTAATTAAATATCATGAATCTAAATAACATAATCTATCATGTGAAAATTTTGATTTTACTCAACAATTTCTAAAAAAAAAAACACAATAAACAGAGTGAGTCCGGAAGAAAAAACGCAAAGTTACTGTTTAACAAAAAAAACTTTGAAAAACGCAAACTACACAAAGTGATCAATGTTTGAATTTGAAAAACAGTAACTTTGAAAAACTACACAATGTGTTCAATGTTAAAACCAGTAACTTTGAAAACGCAAACTACACAACGTTTAAAAACAAAGTTACACCGTTTCCAAAAAAAAAACAAACACAAGTGAATAAACAGATTTTAAAAAAAAAAAAAAAAAACGTGAGTGAGTCCTGTTTAATTAAACACAAACAGATTTGAAATGCAATTAACAAACAGTTTATTTATTTATTTATAAACACAAATAGTGCCTCTCACAATCACACAGGCTACTTTCTAAATTCTTTCATCTTTTACTTATACTGTTATATATTTGTATGTATAGTTTATATTGATTTGTGAAAACCTATTTAAAAAGAATCTGTTTTGCTTTCAATATTATTCTATGAAATTGATTTAAGATAACTATTTTTCAATTCCCACAACAATCTTAAGTCGTTATGCGCTCCCTCCATGCAGGTTCCAACGATCACAAACGACTCCAAGATACAACCCAAGAATTCACAGGAATCTGATACAATGCACAGTATACCAGAAGAATTTGCCAAGAATATATCAATTGCCCAGAAAATATGAAATATAAAATTGTAAAGAGAAGAAGGAGAGAGAGAGAGAGATCAGAGTACGTTGTATCTCTTTTCTCAATTAGAGTCCTATTTAAATAGGCTCTTTGGTATCTGTTTAGAACAGACACACCTCTTGATTTAAAACCAAAACCAAATTTAAAAATCAAATAAATAAGGCTATAAAAGGAAATAAATAAATAATAAATAAAAATAATTAAAGTTTTGAAGCTTTTAGGAAATCTCCAACAATTCTTGCCAAAGTAAAAGATTGGATATTTTTGTTGTATTGAGTTTGTTTTTCCTTATCATAAGGGTTTCATAAATTATAAACTTGTTAATGAGTAACATTAAAATGGCTAAATTTTTTTACCTACCCAAAAAACAAATGACTAAATTTTTTTTATCAAATTTATTTTTCATATGATATATAATAATTAGATTAACGCAATGTATTAGTCCTTATGCCATTCAAGTGTTGGTACAATATGTGGCAATTAAGCTAGTTTTTGGGTGGTGGCAACAAGTGTTTTTGGTCCTATGAGTTAGTGTTGGTTTCTCACCAACACTATGCTTGGTTTTCCTTTTTCTCCTTTTTTCTTTCTCATCCTTATTGATGTATTCCTATATGTAATATATGGTTTTTGTGTGTACTGGTTTCTGACCACACTACTAAACAGGTACTCAGTTGAAGAACACTGGCAGAATAGATTGCGCCCAAACGACCTATCACAGAAAGAAAAAGACTCCAGCGGTGGTTCGTCCACTCGGGGGCACTCCGACGATCAAGTCAGTTATCTCTCAAAAATAGCAAAAAGTGTTTTACTCACTATTTAGAATACAAAAAGCGTACCTTAGACCCACGAGAGTGCCTTACCTTTATAACCAATACTGACCCAATTCCTGTAGAAGCCTAGCTTCAATGGACTCTGGCTCAATGCCTATCTAGGACTCTCAAATAGATAAAGATAAACTCCCAAAAAGCTTTTTTCCTTATCCAGGCTGAAGTCCTCCCTCATTCTAGGACTCTTGTAACTTATCCGCTCATCTCGGATTCTAGTATCTCCGCAGATAACCTCGACCTAGCTGAGATTACCTCAGTGTCAAGTCAAGGACACGTGGCACCTCGGCTGGCACTTTGGTGGCACCTTGGCCACGTGTCGGAAAAGGATTATGTCTATTACCTTAAGCTGAAGTCTACGGAATACAAACTTGTTGCCAACCTCCCTGATTCCAACAAGGGTGCTGGAGATGATTACTTCATCGTCTCAGGCAACTATGAGTTTCATCCAGATGATGACCCTCACCTCTATTCCCTAAGCCGAGCAGTTTTTAGAGAGAGAGACAGTAAGAGCCACATGTCACCTTTACTTGCTTTCAAGTCTTTCTTACTTTGATATTTTGTATGTGCTAACGTCTGTAACAATCCCGCGGGGGACCTCGCTACAGCTCGGACTCGATTTCGTGTCACGGTTCTTAATCTTGAACCAAAGAGTCCAAATCTGGCAAATCGTTTTGGAAAACAGATTTTTTGAAAGAAGTGCCAACATGGACTGCTTTGCCAGATACAGAGTCGCCACCTAAATATTTTATTTTTGGGAAATTTAGGAAACCCTGACTCGGTGCCAAAGGCCACGTGTCCGTCATCACCAAAGTTGCCTCGGCTCGGGAACTTGGGTATGATTGGGGAAGGTCACTTCGTGAGCACCCCCACTCGCCCGGTCAAAGACCGGCCTCTACTAACCATGATATCTTATTTTGAAAAACATTGTGAGTTCTTTATTCCGGTTATTAGCCTAGGTTACTATGTGATGCTCGCAGCAAACAAGTATAGACTGGGCCGCCTGAATTGGAACAAAACATTTCATGTTTGTTTGTTTGAAAATGGTTTGATGGTGCTACCCGCAGGTAGGCTAAGACGCGGATTTGCCACCCTCAGGTGGGCTTAGAAAACATGATTTTGCCACTATCTAGTGGGCTTAAAACAAACATTTGACGAATTGTTCCAATTCAAGTAACACAACCTTCACCCACAGGCATTCAAGGCAGTTATATCACATAAGCACATAGCCTCATGGTAGGCATGCTATTCATGGCAACACTCACACGCATGCAAGGATGCTAAAGCATAAAACTCACCGAGTACTCCAAGCCAAAACAAAAATTGATTAGAAATCATGTATGATCCTAATTATATAGAGTTGCCTAATGCAACACATGCAATAATGCAAACTATAGCAGGCTCGGCTATTCTAAACATGGCGTATGAAATGCTACAGCTAACATGTATTCAATTTGGAATTGAAATACGAATGCAGTTTGTATGATGCGCCGAGCCCGGTGCGTGAAAAACAGATGAATGAATGCAGACATGCTGTCATACTGTATGCTAATCGAAATATGCCCTATATCTAACCACCATAAGCGGGTAAATAAAAGGGAAGAAAGACGTGGGGTTGGAAGACATACATCACACTCACCCACACTTATTACAATTATGCCCTCGCGCAGAGGGTCTGAATAAATAACAATACAGTCCGAATAAAAGAATAGTACAGTCCGAATAATATACAAATTTTAATTAATTAACAAATTAAACTAAGAAAGCTGTAAACTGGCATGCAAGCCAGGGGCTGCCTCGATTCTGATGAATGATATATGCTGGGCTGCCTTGCGCGGAAATCCACTGGGATGCCCCGATTAGCCTCTGTTTGCAATGTTCCTCAAAATGCGTGCCAGACTCTGAAAAGTTGCTGATTCTCCATTTTGCTGCAACAGAGAGCAGGAAAGGGGCATAGCAATGTATTTCACAAATATATGCATGTCTCGATCCTCGTGCCACCAATCACGCATCTCGATGCATGATGGCTGAGGAATCGGATTGCACAACTCAATGTAAGATGAATGCAGATGAATGCTACAACAAAACCTAACTCCATCATGGGTAATCCGGAGTGTCGGTGACTTGGGAATTGAGACTCGTTCCGTTACTCGGAGTATGAAACGTGCCTCGTTTCCCGTGCCCGGGCTAACTCCTATCCCGAACACGATGCAATATGCATGATGTGCATGAAATGCAGCTAATATGCAATCCTAGCATGCACAATGTTATGAAAATGAGATGGCTCGAAATGCGTGCACGCGGGTGCGCAAACCGAGGCAATGATCCTAAGGCATGAAATGGCATACGCAATGCAAATGGACTTATACTAATATGAGTGAGCCTCAGCCACACTCACATAAGAAGCCGATGGATGAATTATGAAGCGCCTCGAAATGCGTGCACACGGGCACGCAAACTGAGGCGATGGCCGTAAGGCATGAAATGACACGGAAATGATATGCAATGAGACTAAAATGAGATGTCTCGAAATGCGTACCCACGGGCACGCAAACCGAGGTAAATGGCATACGGAATGCAACAGGACTAAAATGAGATATGTGATGCAATATGGGCTTACACCAACATGAGAGAGCCTCAGCTACACTCACACGGGAGGCCGATGGATGAAAATGAGGTGCCTCGAAATGCGTGCACACGGGCACGCAAACCGAGGCAACGGCATACGCAATGCGATGAGACTAAAATAACATACATAATGCAAAATGGACTTACACTAACATGAGTGAGCCTCAGCCACACTCACATAAGAGGCCGTCGGATAAAAATGAGGTGCCTCGAAATGCGTGCACACGGGCACGCAAACCGCAGGAGGCAAGGCGTAAGGCATGAAATGACATGGAAATGATATGCAAACATGCAAGTGGAATTCTAGCACTGAAATGTGGGGGAAAACAACCCCGAAACATGGCCAAAGTGCATCCGAAACATGGAATGATCCCGAAATGCAATATTAAGCACCCGAAATGGCCTACAGCCATACTAAACATGCGTAATTGGTACATGATATGAAAAAAAGTAGCAAGGCAGCTCCAAAATAGCATTTTTCAGTCTAGAACAAGGCCAAAGTGCAAGCATAGACAGGGCAACAATAGCATGCGAAAATACGGGCCAAGAGAGGGGTATTGAAGCAAGTGATACATGCGATGCCCAAATGGAAAAGTACCCTTCTACAACACTGATGAGGGACTAAAAATATGAACATTTACAGTAGATGATATCCCCCAACTCAGTATGAAAACATGCTAAAAATGCCATGCAAGATTGAGGATACATAAGGCTATAACATGAGGTACCCCAAAAATTCATCAAACCAGCAAAGACCCTTAATGAAATATGTCAAGAAGATCAAAATATGACTCTTTCCAGTTCTGATGATGGCCGAAAAAAGAAGCTAGATAAGCTTAAAAAAGCATGCAAGAATGGGGGCCAAAGAGGGGTATAAGGACAAGTATAACATGGAGACCCCCAACAAGGTTGATCCCTTCTACAATGTTGTAGAGGGACACAAAATAAGCTTACTCACAGTTCATGACATGCTCCAAAACAACTACATATAGGCCAAACAAATCATGCAAATTTACGGTAAATGGAGGAATTGTGAAGCAAGTGCATGATAGAGAGGCCAAACAGGGTTGAGCCCTTCTTCAATGTTTAAGAGGGGCTCAAAATAGGCCCATTTACAGTTTACATTATGCTCAAAAACAGATCACTCCTAGGCCAAAGAAATCATGCAAGATTAAGACATACCAAGGGGTATTGAAGCAAGTACCAAATGGAGGGCTCAAACAGGGTTAAGCCCTTAATGAAAGGTGAAGAAGAGCTCAAAAAAACACTACTTTTAGTTTTGGTCGGATCTCAAAACAGCAAGCAAAGAGGGCTAAGAAATGTTGCAAAAAATGAGACCAAAAAGAGGGGAAATGGACTTACCCTTGTAGACCAATACTTGGCTGCCTTCTTGGACCAAATTTGCTGCTCTTAGCTGCTGGAAATCAGCTCCAAGTGTTGGAATGGAGTGTGGGGGTCTTGTGCTAGGGGTTGATGTGAGAAATGGTGCAAGAAAATGGCTTTGGAGCTTGGAAATGGAGAGAAAATGGAAGGTGGAAGGTATGGAACTCTCCCAAAATGTGTCTAACAATGTCCAACCTCCATCCAAGAAGCCAAGCCTCTCCTTTATAGAGGAGAGGCATCAAAAATATCTCAAGACCTCTCTAATCCTCCATACACGTGTATGGAGGATGGTCCAATTGGAAATCAGCTAGCACATCTGGAATATACTGAGGGAGAGGAAAATGGCCGGCTAGAAAAGAAAAAGTCACTTTTTTGGTAAGTGGCCGGCCGGCTGGAAAAGGTGGCCGGCCGGCCAGTCAACAGGAGAAAAATGGCCGGCCACCCCCTAGGATGAAGCCCCAGAAGTTAGCTTTCCAATGCCGCAAACCTTGCATTAAAATTCCTCCTGTAAAAAAAGTTATGCCAGTTTCCGTAAAGCCGCGCAGATTCAGTCCAACCGGACTTCAACCAACCATATCTCCTCCCCCCGAACTTGGACTTAGGAGATTCTTGAGTGCAAAATGAAGCCCCGGAAGTAAGCTTTCCAATGGTGGTGGCCTCATATTTTAATTCCTCTTGTGCAAAGATTTACGTCCGTTTCGGTGAAGCCGCGCAGACTTTTCTCCTTCCCGGATTCATGCTGAACCACTTTTGACGAAACAAAAAGTTGGTTGTCAGAACAATTGCTGGCCTCCCACCCTCCTACAAGCTTCCTAACCATGAAAATAAGGCCTCCACCAAAAATGAGCCCAAACCGATGCGAAATGAAGGTTCGGGGGCCGCAACGCGCAGTTCGGGACCCCGAAAACTGACTGTTGGGCAGGAGTGGTGTTCGACCACGAAGTGGGTATCTAAGACCCCAGTGTCCCTCGAAAGGGAGTAAATAAGACGCATGCCAAGAACCGGAGGAATCGGAAATGGTTGGGTGGTCCCGAACCGAGGCACACGGCCTGACGGCTCCGAAAACCGGGAACCGGGCTCCGAAATGGGCAAAATGGCCTACGGCCACGAAATGCAGCCCACGGCCACTGAGAGATGGTCTACAGGACCTCTCCCTCCCCTCAAGAACAAAAATAGAGAAAACCGAGCCTGGTTCGCGAACCGAGGCAAAGTACAGAAAAGGGTTCGGAAGTCCGGAGGCAGGGCTCATGACCGAGACTCTGAGACTTCTGAACGAGCACAATATGCAACATCACCGAGCGCTCAATCGGTGACGTCTGAGTCTTAAGGTCGGTCAAAAATGGGGTGTCTACAGTTGCCCCTCTTTGACAGAACTCGGAAGTCACAAGTGACGGGAGTGAATGTCAAAGCCTAGAGACGACCCATTTTTGACAAGGCCGAAGACTTAGACAATCATACAAGATAAACAGAGATGTGCCCGCAGGCGTGCCCGCAGGCAAAGGGGGCAAAATGCAAAATGATATGCACAGGATCAGAAATTCAATGATCATGCAAGTGCAGCAAGCTGTAATGAAGCAAGTATTCGTAAATAGATGCAACAGTTTTAAGCAAGAATGCAAAGCAACAACTACATTTCATGCAGTTAGGAATGCGGAGAATTATTCAATTCTCGTCGCGTCTCACACGGAGAAGATAGATACGATAGCTGCGCGATTCGTCTGGTCGCACTAGCCTCAAATGAACCGTACATACAATATCGTGCCTGCAAAAGAGAGAAATTCAACAAGAACAATATGCTAACAACATATATTCAATGTGATTCCGAAAGTTTGACACACGCGGTCGGCGGGTGAATGCATAAAGCAGTGTGATACGGGTAAGGTGCGCAAGATAGCGCGATGCAACGCACTAACAAGTGCAGATGAGATGCGCAAGATAGCACGATAAAATGCATGCACAACGCAAGTAATGTGCACAAAATAATGCGATGCGCAAAATAGCGCGAGTGAAATGTAATGCACTAACAAGTACAGGTGAGACGCGCAAGATAGCGCAAATGATACAATGCACAAAATAGTGCGATAAGTTAAACAGCGTGAGTGATTTGAAATGCGCAAGATAGTGCGATGTGATA
>JAPPVO010000016.1:2820203-3083613 GCA_030407325.1 Camellia japonica
AAATGTCTAACAAGTGTCTAACCCTCATGCCAAGAGAAGACCCTCTCTTATATAGGCAATTCCCTCTTGTAAAGCTTACCAAATAAGCCATCAAAGAGGGAAATCCCTCCATACAGTGTATGAAGGGGAATGGGGTGGGTGCCAGCTATCACAGCTGGCACAAAATATCTACAAAAAGTAGATGAACAGTGGTCGGCCGCTCAAAATTGTCATTTTGACAAAAATGACTGCCGACCGGCAACAAAGAGTGCCGACCGGCAATAAACATTGCTGGTGGCAACAAAAACCAGCCGGTGGCCTCTAGCTAGTGCCGGTGGTGTGTGGGGATGCCTCACAAGGCATTCCCTGCCCCTCCAAGGCAAAACACAAGTGTTTGGTGCAAAACCAGACACAGAACAGTCGAGTTCGGGGATCCTGAGGCAAGGCGCGTAGCCGAGAACTCCGGGAACTCCAAACGAACACAAACATGGATAATCACCGAGTGTTCAAGCGGTGACATCCAAGTCTTGAGGACAGTCAAAAATGGGGTGTCTACACTTAGTTAATTCGTAAATTAATTAGGGATTTGTACATATTTGGACTGTATTATTTATTTGGACTGTACTATTCGGGACTGTATAATTATTTATTTGGACCTCTGCGCGAGGGCATAATTGTAATAAGTGTGCGTGAGTGTGATGTATGTCTTCCAACCCCACGTCTTTCTTCCCTTTTATTTACCCGCTTATGATGGTTAGAATTAGGGCATGTTTCAATTAGTATACAGTATGATAGCATGTTTGCATTCATTCATCTGTTTTGCATCCACCGGGCTTGGCGCATCATACAAACTGCATTCGTATTTCAATTCCAAATTGAATACTTGATAGCTGTTGCATCTCATATGCCATATTTAGAATAGCCGAGCCTGCTATAGTTGCATTTTGCATGTGTTGCATTAGGCATTTCTGTATATTTAGGATCATGCATGGATTTCTAATCGGTTTCTGTTTTGGCTTGGAGTACTCGGTGAGTTTTATGCTTTAGCATCCTTACATGCGTGTGAGTGACTGCCATGAATAGCATGCTTACCATGAGGCTAACTGCTTATGTGATATAACTGCCTGAATGCCTGTGGGTGAATGTTGGGTTGTTTAGATTGGAACAAATCATTGACTGTGAGTTTTAAGCCCACTAGATAGTGGCAAAACCATGTTTTCTAAGCCCACCTGAGGGTGGCAAAATCTGCATTTTAAGCCTACTTGCGGGTAGCAAACCATCTTTCAAAAAAACAAACATGAAATGTTTTGTTCCAATTCAGGCGACTCCATCTATACTTGTATGCTGTGCGCCTCACATAGTAAATCTAGGCTAATAACCGGAATAAGAATGCATAAGGTTTTCAAAACTCGATATCATGGTTAGTAGAGGCCGATCTTTGATCGGGCGAGCGGGGGTGCTCACGAAGTGACCTTCCCCAATCATACCCAAGTTCCCGAGCCGAGGCAACTTTGGTGATGACAGACACGTGGCCTTAGGCAAACGAGTTGGGGTTTCCTAAATTTCCCAAAAATAAAATATTTAGGTGGCGACTCTGTATCTGGCAAAGCAGTCCATGTTTGGCACTTCTTTCAAAAAAATCTATTTTCTCAAAACGATTTGCCGGATTTGGACTCTTTGGTTCAAGATTAAGAACCGTGACAAATCGAGTCCGAGCTGTAGCGAGGATCCCCCGCGGGCTTGTCTACAGTTTCTGGAGACTCTGCTGGGGAGTTAGAGAGCTTGACTCGAACTCATGATATCTTGTTTTGTTTGCACTTGTGTGTTTCTTTGCATTGCATTTGCATTGGTGCGCCTAGGACACCGTGTTTGCCATCTGCTATTCCTGAACGGTTTGCCGGAGGCTTGTCTTGTTAAGGCATGACCATAAGGCTGACCGGTTACGGGCTCTGCCAGTATGGGAACACAAACCCCGGTTTTACCGGGGCACCCTTTTTGACCATTCGACCTAGTGCATATCGAAATCCGTAGTGACCATTCCAAACTAGGACAGGTTGCTTACCCGATATAGGTTGTTTGAAACTGCTGCGTGCGTAGTGAAACCCTAGCTCTTGACAAAATAGGACAGGGAAACCCTACCCCAACATAGGGGTGTTTTGGCTCTCACTTATCTGTTATGTGCTTTTAGAGTGCGTCTCTACAGGAATGCATGTATCAGTTTACAAGTTTGGGCATCAGGCCTGCAGGCACCAATTCAGTATTTTGGGATTCAGTTTACCTGAGGGTATCAGTTCACAGGCAGAATTCTGTAGGGGCGCAGTCATTCAGCTCTGCTCATATGGGTTATCGTGAAATCAAGCTGGGATGCTGTCTGTTTTCTCTTTTGCTAAGTAGTCTTGGAACCATAGCTTCAGAAGGGTCTAATATCCCTCGGGTACTCTGGACCTGTTTGTTATGTGATCAGGGGATGAACCACCTGCAGGCGGCACTCAGTTTACTCCAGTTGTGGCGTATGGCACGCACTGTTTTGAGCATTTGTGAATGCTGGTTTTTGTACTTTCTGACTTGGGTATTGAGTCTGTCTTGTTGTAGCGAGTCGAACCTGTTGAGTCTGTCTTGTTGTATCGAGTCAATCTTGTTTAGTTTGTCTTGTTGTATCGAGTCAGTCTTGTTGAGTTTGTCTTGTTATATCAAGTCAGTCATGTTGAGTCTGTCTTGTTGTATCGAGTCAGTCCCGTTGAGTCTGTCTCGTTGTATCGAGTCAATCCTGTTAAGTCTGTCTTGTTGTACCGAGTCAATCCTGTTTTGTTAAGGTCGGGTGATTCCGGGGGTGTTATCTCGGGCGTCGCCATTTTGTTTCGTGTTTGTCTTTTCATTTTGTTTTGAGTCTATTTCTGCCTTGGAGCCAGTAACGCCCACAGATTTGATTGAACAGCAGTGGTTTTTCATGCTTTTGTGTTTGCTTCTGCCGTGTGCCAGTTATACCAGAAATTCCAAATGAGATGGCAGTATTTGACTAAGAACCCTGTCTTTTTTGTGCCTTGAAGTCATTGTAATGACCTGAGTTTTTCAAAACTTTTTGAATGCTGCGGTGAAAACAAAGAGGAAGGAATTCCTCGGATTTGCAAAAATTTGATCAAACTGAGAGAAAGAGAGGCGTGCTAAGCCTTAATGAATGAAATCATGCTTGTTAGCGTGAGTACTGAGAAGGACCCTGGCTTGATCCAGACTGGTTTCACACTATCTTCAGCGCGAGTGATTTGTCGCTTTCTTAAAAATTTTCAAAAACAAAATGTTTTGCGCGGTCCTGCGAAGACCTGTGTGGAATCGCTCTTGAGATTGTGCAGCCTAGGATCGCTCTTAGCCTCAAGACTCAACCCCTTTGCTTCCAAACCTTGAACTTGAATTCAGAAGGTTCAACGGTCAACTACGACGTGAGGCCTGTGTGGCCAGATTTGAAGCAGCCCTCGAACAAGAGGCTAGGAAAGTCGGATCAAGAAGATCAGAAGATCAGAAGAAGCTTGCAAAGCTAGAACAGAAGTACCCTTTGAACTAGGGGCAAAGATGTCAGATGTGCTCGAAGAGCCGAAGAAGATGAATCCTCTTGCAAAACAACAGCCACTCTCTTAGATACGGATGGCTTCGAGATCCTAAAACCATTTGGCATGGACTTGTTACACTTTTACCCTTTGAGAGGCTCGCTGGGCCGAAAACCGGAAAGGGCGACCCAGGCAAAAGTTAGAGCAAGAAGAAAAGATATATACAAAAAGCAAAAAGAAAAAAAGAAGAAAAGAGAAAAAAGAAAAAAAGAAAAAAAAAAAAAAAAGAAAAAGAAAAAAAAAAGAAGAAAAGAGAAAAAAAAAAGAGAAGAAAAGAAATGAAAAAGAAAGAAGACAAAGCTCGCAAGGTTGAAAACTTGCAACGGGTGCCTTGGCAAAAGTTAGAGCATAAAAGGAGAGGTTAAATACCCGAGTGTACCTTAACCCCGAACTACGTAAGGCTTGATTCCCATCTTTGGGATACGTAGGCAACTTCATTCTGAAGTCTAGCCGTAAAACACTTCAAATTTGATTGTGTCCATGCAATGGTTCTAGTCATTTTTGTCTTCACTGTATCCGAGAGTTTGGTTGCGTTCAGCACTCTGAGGACTGACTACAATGCGCTGCGGTGCCATTCAAACAAGGGGCAGCTTTCCGTTGCCATTCAACGCGTTGCGGTGCCATCCAAACAAGGGGTAGCTTTCCGTTGCCATTCAACGCGCTGCGGTGCCATCCAAACAAGGGGCAACTTTCTGTTGCCATTCAATGCGCCGGTGCCGTTCAAACAAGGGGCAACTTTCCGTTGCCGTGCAGCTCTCTTCAAGCACGGGGCAGTTTTCCTTTGGATCCGAGGTTGTGCATCTCAGGAGTAGGTTTCATGCTCGTTGAGCAAGTGGCCGTTTGCAAAAATAGTTTTTGAGAATTTTTACTGAGGTTGACTAATTTTCTCGAAAATTGTTCCATCTTTTCCAAAAACTGGACCATTTCTTGGACCCAAAAAAGGAAAATTTTCAGTGCTCATAGCCTGACTTGCATGATTTCAAATCAAAAATTGAACAAGCATGTTAATCTAACTCTCATGTGGGTCAAAATTGTTTTAGTAGAAAGCAAAAAAAAAAAACACAAAAAAATGGTCAAAATGATGAACTAGGGGCGCAGTCGAGTCAGGAGTTCTGTCTTTTCCCCTTTGTCAAAATACTTGCCAAGAAGGGCATTCTACCTGCCAGAAAAGGCACAACTGAAGGGCACAACAAAAGGCTGAAAGCTCTCACATCCTCCGAGCAACGAGGTATCAAGCCAAGTGCGAAGCACGAACTGGAATGAGACCAGAGATTCCACTCCCTCATCTGGACAGATCTGATCACGTCCGAACTCCAAGCAGAGCATCATCAATCGATGTCAGCTACAGATTTGCTACACACACCAGTTGTAGCACAGCCCCTCTGTGGGAGAAACTCACTAGCTACGTGCAAAAGAAGAAGAATCTAGCAGAATGCTAGGGGCACGAGCCCACAACTTGCTGTTTATCTATCAACAACCCAGGGGAGGGATGAAAAATGAGAGATTGAAGAATAGAGAGATGTGCGATGAGAGAAAAAGTGAGAAAAAGGCTTTTTCAGAAAAAGAGCTTGAGGGCCGAGTGATGTGAGAACCACAAATGAGAAAGGGTGGAAACACTACCCGGTGAAACAGGCTCCCTGTGCACGTCTGAGTGTCGTGTCTTTTTGTTTTATCTCGATTTTGTTTTGGGTCGTTTCGAGTGTTACTCGATGTGTCTAGGTTGTGTGCCTTTTATTTCCTTGTTGAGTCATTTTGCTGTGTTCAGTCGTAGGCTCAATACCTGGTCGAAAACTCATCTCTCAATTTCAAAAATAAAATCGTTTTGTGCTCCGAGTGCCGTGCCGTTCTCCACATTTGTGCAAAACAGAATTTGTTCTTTCACAAAACCGCAGGGTTCAACCCAGGTCATGAGAGAACAGTAGAACCAGGACCTATCTGAAGCTATAATGGTTCCGGACTGCAAAGCAAAAGCAAAAAAGGAAAATGTCGGGCATCTGAGTTTGTTCCAACTTCAGTAAGTTCCGAGATTGCATCCCGTGTGTACCTCTTCAGGTCTTGCCAATGCTCCGAAGTATGAGTGTGCCTCTACCTCAAGCTCAAGATCAAGTCTGCCTCAAGCAAGAATGGCGATCAGAAGTGTTCTCTCGAGTACCGTTTCACGCCAGGGACATCTGGCCGTGTTTGCAATGAGTTCCTAGGAGACCAACTGCGACGGTGGAAACTAGAGTTCGAATGGCCGTGGCCTAGAACGCAAAGGTTCGGGATTTCCGAGACTAAAGTTTGGTTTAATACCCAGAGGCGTGTCCTCGGCTTGAAATCTGTATGGAAGCCCCATAGGTTAAGATAGCGTGTATGCACCTCAATTCTGGATACTGAACCAACCTAATCTGTCACCCTGTTGGAGAATATGGAAAGTTGTGAATATGATCAGGAAGAATGGTAGCATCCAAAGTGTTCTACTGTATAACCCTTGCCAGCATTCCAGAGCCTTTGTACTGTGAGTTGAAGGTAAGTGTTTGAAGAGCACAAGGGGAGATCCCCGTCGGAGAAGAGCGGTTCACCGCACTCACCTCATGAGGTGCTTTCTAAAGCGCCGCTTTGTCCATTTATTGCTTTCCGTAAGCATCATGCATTGTAATGCATTGTACCTATCAAGTTTCTTTCTCAGTCATGCACGATATTGTATGTACGGTTCATTCAAAGAAGTTCGTTTAAGATCATTCATTCAGTGTATCAATCACACTTTGTTCATATTGTGTATCAATCACACACACTCGCTTTGTATCTATCACACTATGCCTACTTTGTGTATCAATCACACACGCTCGCTTTAGTGTACCAATCACACACATTCTCATTTAGTGTATCAATTACACACATTCTCATTTAGTGTATCAATCACACTCTGTTCACATAGTGCATCTATCACACTTTGTGTTCACTTTTAGTGTATCAATCACACTCTGTTCACATAGTGCATCTATCACACTTTGTGTTCACTTTTAGTGTATCAATCACACTATGTTCACTTAGTGCATCTATCACACTTTGTGTTCGCTTTTAGTGTATCAATCACACTCTGTTCACATAGTGCATCTATCACACTTTGTGTTCGCTTTTAGTGTATCACACACTCTGTTCACTTAGTGCATCTATCACACTTTGTGTTCGCTTTTAGTGTATCAAATCACACTCTATTCACTTAGTGCATCTATCACACTTTGTGTTCCCTTTTAGTGTATCAATCACACTTTGCTCACTAAGTGCATCTATCACACTTCGTGTTCACCTTTAGTATATCAATCATACTTGTTCACATAGTGCATCTATCACACTTTGTGTTCACTTTCAGTATGTCTATCATACTCTGTTCACATAGTGCATCTATCACACTTTGTGTTCGCTTTTAGTGTATCAATCACACTTTGTTCACTAAGTGCATCTATCACACTTCGTGTTCACCTTTAGTATATCAATCATACTTGTTCACATAGTGCATCTATCACACTTTGTGTTCACTTTTAGTGTATCAATCACACTCTGTTCACATAGTGCATCTATCACACTTTGTGTTCACATTCAGTATATCAATCACACTCTGTTCACTTAGTGCATCTATCACACTTTGTGTTCGCTTTTAGTGTATCAATCACACTCTGTTCACATAGTGCATCTATTACACTTTGTGTTCGCTTTTAGTGTATCAATCACACTTTGTTCACTAAGTGCATCTATCACACTTCGTGTTCACCTTTAGTATATCAATCATACTTGTTCACATAGTGCATCTATCACACTTTGTGTTCACTTTCAGTATATCTATCATACTTTGTTCACATAGTGCATCTATCACACTTTGTGTTCGCTTTTAGTGTATCAATCACACTTTGTTCACTAAGTGCATCTATCACACTTCGTGTTCACCTTTAGTATATCAATCATACTTGTTCACATAGTGCATCTATCACACTTTGTGTTCACTTTCAGTATATCTATCATACTCTGTTCACATAGTGCATCTATCACACTTTGTGTTCGCTTTTAGTGTATCAATCACACTTTGTTCACTAAGTGCATCTATCACACTTCGTGTTCACCTTTAGTATATCAATCATAGTTGTTCACATAGTGCATCTATCACACTTTGTGTTCACTTTCAGTATATCTATCATACTTGTTCACATAGTGCATCTATCACACTTTGTGTTCACATTCAGTATATCAATCACACTCTGTTCACATAGCGCATCTATCACACTTCGTGTTCACATTCAGTATATCTATCATACTCTATTCACATAGTGCATCTATCACACTTTGTGTTCACTTTTAGTGTATCAATCACACTCTGTTCACATAGTGCATCTATCATACTTTGTGTTCACCTTTAGTGTATCCATCACACTCGCTTCACTTTGTGTATCTATCACACATGTTCGTGAAGATTCCATAATTTTCTTACATCCTTTCTGCACGAGGTGTAGTTTGGCTCGAGTTTACTTGCTTGCCTAGCATTCGCTTGCCTAGCATTCGCTTAAAATGTTGCATTTATTTCGCATAATTGCTTCATTACAGCTCTCCTTGCATGATCATGAGTGATAACCGGCTTCGCGTAGCGTGTAAGTCCAATTTTCAAACCGGCTTCGCTTAGCGTATAAGTCCAATCTTCAAACCGGCTTCGCGTAGCGTGTAAGTCCAATTTTCAAACTGGCTTCGCGTAGCGTATAAGTCCAATCTTCAAACCGGCTTCGCGTAGCATGTAAGTCCAATTTTCAAACCGGCTTCGCGTAGCGTATAAGTCCAATTTTCAAACCGGCTTCGCGTAACGTGTAAGTCCAATTTTCAAACCGGCTTCGCTTAGCGTATAGGTCCAATCTTCAAACCGGCTTCGCGTAGCGTGTAAGTCCAATTTTCAAACCGGCTTCGCGTAGCGTATAAGTCCAATCTTCAAACCGGCTTCGCGTAGCGTGTAAGTCCAATTTTCAAACCGGCTTCGCTTAGCGTATAAGTCCAATCTTCAAACCGGCTTCGCGTAGCGTGTAAGTCCAATTTTCAAACCGGCTTCGCGTAGCGTGTAAGTCCAATTTTCAAACCGGCTTCGCTTAGCGTATAAGTCCAATCTTCAAACCGGCTTCGCGTAGCGTGTAAGTCCAATTTTCAAACCGGCTTCCCATAGCGTCTAAGTCCAATCTTCAAACCGGCTTCGCGTAGCTTGTAAGTCCAATTTTCAAACCGGCTTCGCGTAGCGTATAAATCCAATTTTCAAACCGGCTTCGCGTAGCGTGTAAGTCCATTTTCAACCGGCTTCGCGTAGCGTATAAGTCCAATCTTCAACCGGCTTCGCGTAGCGTGTAAGTCCAATTTTCAAACCGGCTTCGCTTAGCGTATAAGTCCAATCTTCAAACCGGCTTCGCGTAGCATGTATGTCCAATTTTCAAACGACTTCGCGTAGCGTATAAGTCCAATCTTCAAACCGGCTTCGCGTAGCGTGTAAGTCCAATTTTCAAACTGGCTTCGCGTTGCGTATAAGTCTAATCTTCAAACCGGCTTCGCGTAGCGTGTAAGTCCAATTTTCAAACCGGCTTCGCGTAGCGTATACGTCCAATCTTCAAACCGGCTTCGCGTAGCGTATAAGTCCAATTTTCAAACCGGCTTCGCGTAGCGTATAAGTCCAATCTTCAAACCGGCTTCGCGTAGCGTGTAAGTCCAATTTTCAAACTGGCTTCGCGTAGCGTATAAGTCCAATCTTCAAACCGGCTTCGCGTAGCGTGTAAGTCCAATTTTCAAACCGGCTTCGCGTAGCGTATAAGTCCAATCTTCAAACCGGCTTCGCGTAGCGTGTAAGTCCAATTTTCAAACCGGCTTCGCGTAGCGTATAAGTCCAATTTTCAAACCGGCTTCGCGTAGCGTGTAAGTCCAATTTTTAAACCGGCTTCGCTTAGTGTATAAGTCCAATCTTCAAACCGGCTTCGTGTAGCGTGTAAGTCCAATTTTCAAACCGGCTTCGCGTAGCGTATAAGTCCAATCTTCAAACCGACTTCGCGTAGCGTATAAGTCCAATTTTCAAACCGGCTTCGCGTAGCGTATAAGTCCAATTTTCAAACCGGCTTCGCGTAGCGTATAAGTCCAATTTTCAAACCGGCTTCGCGTAGCGTATAAGTCCAATCTTCAAACCGGCTTCGCGTAGCGTGTAAGTTCAATTTTCAAACCGGCTTCGCGTAGCGTATAAGTCCAATCTTCAAACCAGCTTCGCGTAGCGTGTAAGTCCAATTTTCAAACCGGCTTCGCGTAGCGTATAAGTCCAGTTTTCAAACCGGCTTCGCGTAGCGTATAAGTCCAATTTTCAAACCGGCTTCACGTAGCGTATAAGTCCAATCTTCAAACCGGCTTCGCGTAGCATGTAAGTCCAATCTTCAAACCAGCTTCGCGTAGCGTATAAGTCCAATCTTCAAACCGGCTTCGCGTAGCGTATAAGTCCAATCTTCAAACCGACTTCGCGTAGCGTATAAGTCAAATTTTCAAACCGGCTTCGCGTAGCGTGTAAGTCCAATTATCAAAATCTTCCCGCATATCATTGCATTTTGCCCCTGCCTGCGGGCATGCCTGCGGGCACATCTTTGTCTATCCTGCCTGCTTTGTCTAAGTCTTCGGCCTTATCAAAAATGGGTCGTCTCTGGGTTTTGACATTCACTCCCGTCATTCTTATGAGTTTCGAGTTCTGTCAAAGAGGGGCAACTGTAGACACCCCATTTTTGACCGACTTTAAGACTCAGACGTCACCGATTGAGCGCTTGGTGATGTTGCATATTGTGCTTCGTTCTGAGGTTGCGGAGTCCTGGCTACGAGCCTTGCCTCCGGACTTCTGGACTCTTTTGTGCTTTGCCTCGGTTTGCGAACCAGGCTCCGTTTTCTCTTCCCGAAGGGAGGGAGAGGTATCATAGATCATCTCTTAGTGTCCGTGGGCTACTTTTCGTGGTCGTAGGCCAGTTTTCCCATTTTGGAGCCCGGTTCCCGGTTTTCGGAGCCGTCAGGCCGTGTGCCTCAGTTCGGGACCGCCTAACCACCTCCGTTTGCCCCGGTTTTTGGCATACGTCTTATTTACTCCCTTTTGAGGGGCACTGTGGTCCGAGAGACCAACTTCATGGTCGAACACCACTTCCGGTGCCTAACAGTCAGTTTTCGGGGCCCCAGACTGCGCGTTTTGACCCCCGAGCCTTGCTTGCAAGCATTGTTGGGCTCCGACCCAAACTAGAAATAGTCATATTTTGAGCTCCTTTTCATGTTTGATTAAGGACATTTTGCTATTTGAAGCTCCCTTTTTACACTTTGTGTTTAAACCCTGTTTTAGGCCTATTTTTGCATGGTATTTTAGGCTTATTTGTGGGCTGTTTGGACTTGGTTATAAACTACAAAATGTCTTGTTTTGAGCCCCTCTTCAACTTTGTTGAAGGGCTCTCGTCAGTTTGAGACCAGCAGCTACCACTTGCCTCTTTATCTCACTTTTTGGCCTTTTTGGGGGGAAATTTGAATTTCAATTTCCCCCCCCCCCTTTTTCCCCCTCTTTTGGCCTATAAACCAGCACTCCCAGCTGGTTTTAGGGGTTAGAAAATTTTGGTGGAGCTCTCACATTAAATCTCTCTCTCTCTACATTCTAACCATCAAAACCCTTTGATTCTTACACCATTTTTACACACCAACTCATAGCACAAGACCTCCATCCTCCATTCCAGAACTTTGGGACTCTTTTGAAGAGGTTGAAAGCTCAGATTTTTGGACCAAGAGTTGATGAAAGACTAGTCTTCAAGGGTGAGTCTCATTTTCCCTTTTTTTGCTCTTTTCTTGGTCTATATTTTAGCTCCTTATGCTTGCATATTTGGGCTCCGACCCTAACTGGAGATAGGCTTGTTTTGAGCTATTTTTCATGTTTCATTAAGGGCCTCTCACTGTTTGAGGCTTCCTTTTTGCACTTACTTCATTATCTCTTTGTATGCCTATTTCTTGTGTAGTATTTGTGGCCTATGTATAAACTGTTTTGAGCTCTGTTGTAAACTGTAAAGTTGCTTATTTTGAGCACTTCTTCAATATTGTTGAAGGGCTCATCACTGTTTGGGGCCTCCATGTGTCACTTGCCATTGTATCCCACTTTTGGCCCCATTTTTGCATGATTGTTAGCCCCTTGTGATTCTGTTTTTGGACTCTGATCTGAACTGAAAAGGGTCATATTTTGACCCCCTCTTCATGTTTCATTAAGGGTCTTCTAGTTTGAGGCACCCTTATATACTTTGTGTTATAGCTCTCTTTTAGGCCTCATTTTGCATAGTATTTTGAGCATACTTGTATATTGTTTTGGGTCTGATCATAAACTGTAAAAATCCATGTTTTAGGTCCCTCTTCAACTTTGTTGAAGGACCTTCATCTGTTTGAGGCCAGAATGCATCAGTTGCTTCTTTGTCTCCATTTAGGCCTACTTTTTGCATAAGAGTTTTGCCATACTTGTGTCCGTTTTTGTGGTTTGTGGTGAACTGTAAAACATCATATTTTGGGCCCCTCTTCAACCTTGTAGAAGGGCCCTTCTCATTTAGGGTCAGCAGCTGTCACTTGCTTCATTATTTTGCTTCGGGGCCGTTTTTGCATGCTAGTTTAGCCCCGTTTGCGTTCACTGTTTGGCCTTGCTTAAAACTGTGAATATGCTTATTTTTGGGCTGTCTTGACTCTGTCTTCACATTCCATGTTCAAATAATGCATGCATTGCATAGTTATAGGTCATTCGGTATGCCTAATTCCATGTTTCGGGACTTATTCCATGCATCAGGTGTCGTTTTGCTATGTTTCGGGGCTGGTTTGCACCACTTATGGCCACTGAAATTTGCATGCTTGTATGTCATATTTCATGCCTTGCCATGCTTTGGTAGAGTGGCATTCGTGCCCTAGGTTCGGTCCTCGGTTTGCGTGCACGTGTGCACGCATTTCGAGTGTCTCATTTTCATCTAATGGCCTCTTATGTGAGTGTGGCTGAGGTCCACTTGTGTTAGTGTAAGTCCATATTGCATTGCGCATGCCATTTCATTCCATAGCGTTGTGTATGCTAGGTTGTATGTTAGCGCATTGCGTATGCCATGTTACCTCGTGCATCGTGTATGCCATTTCACAGCATTGTGCATATTAGGTTGTATCTTAGTTGCATTTCACGCATGTCATGCATATTGCATTGTGTTCGGGATAGGAGTTAGCCCGAGCACGGGAAACGACGGGCGTTTCGTACTCCGAGTGACGGAACGTGTCTCAATTCCCCAGTCACCGACACTCCGGATTATCCATGATAGAGTTAGGTCTTGTTGTGTTTTCATGTGCATTCATTTCATATTGAGTTGTGCAATTCGACTCCTCGGCCATCATGCATCGAGATGCGTGATTGGTGGCACGAGGATCGAGGCATGCATATATTTGTGAAAATACATTGCCATGCCCCTTTCCTGCTCTCTGTTGCAGCAAATCAAGAATCAGCAGCCTTTCGGGGCTTGGCGCGCTTTCCAAAAACCATTGCAAAACAGAGGCTAATTGGAGCATCGCAGTGGATTTCTGCACAAGGCAACCCGGACATGCATCATTCATCATCTGGAAAAGAGTCAAGACAGTCCCTGGCTTGCATGCCAGTTTATTATTTTTCTTAGTTAATTCGTAAATTAATTAGGGATTTGTACATATTTTGGACTGTATTATTTATTTGGACTGTACTATTCGGGACTGTATAATTATTTATTTGGACCCTCTGCGTGAGGGCATAATTGTAATAAGTGTGCGTGAGTGTGATGTATATCTTCCAACCCCACGTCTTTCTTCCCTTTTATTTACCCGCTTATGATGGTTAGAATTAGGGCATGTTTCAATTAGCATACAGTATGATAGCATGTTTGCATTCATTCATTTGTTTTGCATGCACCGGGCTTGGCGCATCATACAAACTGCATTCGTATTTCAATTCCAAATTGAATACTTGATAGCTGTTGCATCTCATATGCCATATTTAGAATAGCTGAGCCTGCTATAGTTGCATTTTGCATGTGTTGCATTAGGCATTTCTGTATATTTAGGATCATGCATGGATTTCTAATCGGTTTCTGTTTTGGCGTGGAGTACTCGGTGAGTTTTATACTTTAGCATCCTTGCATGCGTGTGTGAGTGACTGCCATGAAAAACATGCTTACCATGAGGCTAACTGCTTATGTGATATAACTGCCTGAATGCCTGTGGGTGAATGTTGGGTTGTTTAGATTGGAACAAATCATTGACTGTGAGTTTTAAGCCCACTAGATAGTGGCAAAACCATGTTTTCTAAGCCCACCTGAGGGTGGCAAAATCTGCATTTTAAGCCTACTTGCGGGTAGCAAACCATCTTTCAAAAAAAAAAACATGAAATGTTTTGTTCCAATTCAGGCGACTCGGTCTATACTTGTATGCTGTGCGCCTCACATAGTAAATCTAGGCTAATAACCGGAATAAGAATGCATAAGGTTTTCAAAACTCGATATCATGGTTAGTAGAGGCCGATCTTTGATCGGGCGAGCGGGGGTGCTCACGAAGTGACCTTCCCCAATCATACCCAAGTTCCCGAGCCGAGGCAACTTTGGTGATGACGGACACGTGGCCTTAGGCAAACGAGTCGGGGTTTCCTAAATTTCCCAAAAATAAAATATTTAGGTGGCGACTCTGTATCTGGCAAAGCAGTCCATGTTTGGCACTTCTTTCAAAAAAATCTGTTTTCTCAAAACGATTTGCCGGATTTGGACTCTTTGGTTCAAGATTAAGAACTGTGACAAATCGAGTCCGAGCTGTAGCGAGGACCCCCCGCGGGCTTGTCTACAGTCGGCGACAGGGAATTGAGACACGTTTCGTCACTCAAAGTACGAAACGTCTCTCGTTTCTCGTGCTCGGGCTAACTCCTATCCCAAACACAATGCAATATGCATGACATGCATGAATGCAACTAATATTCAACCTAGCACACACAATGCTATGAAATGGCATACACAATGCTCGATGTAACACGGCATACACAATGCTCTAACATGCAACCTAGCATACGCAATGCTATGGAATGAAATGGCATACGCGACGCATGATGGACTTACACCAACATGAGTGGACCTCAGCCACACTCACATCGGTGGCCATAAGATGAAAATGAGACACTCGAGATGCGTGCATACATGCACGCAAACCGAGGACCGATCCTAAGGCACAAATGCCACTATAACAAGGCATGGCAAGGCATGAAATATGGCATGCAAACATGCAAGTTCCAGCACTAAAATGTGATGCAAAATGATCCCGAAACATGGAAACATGGCACCCGATGCATGAGATGAGCCCCGAAACTCAAAACTAGGCACATGTATTTACCTATAGCTATAAAAAGCATGCATTATTTGATCATGAAGCACAAAGACAGAACCAAGGAAGTCCCAAAACATGAACATTTCTAGTTCAAAGCATGGCCAAAAGATGCTAGCAAGATGGACTAAAATAGCATGCAACTTTGACTAGCAAACATGATTTACATGGCATGTATATGAAGCAAGTGAGAACTCATCAAACCAGCAAATATCAGTGAATAAAACATGCCAAAAAATGCCCAAATAACCTCTGAAATGCAACCAACACATGCACAAATGATGGGTTCTTTTAGAGGGCATACAAATGGGTTATTAAGCACATGCATCAAGGACACTTATCATGGTACAAACAACTCTGAAAATAAAATATGATAGCCCTAAAAATCACCAAATTGGCCCTGAAATTAGTCAACAAGGCATGCAAGATAGGGCCTCTTTGGAAGGCCAAAAAGACCATCAAACAAAACAAGGTGAGAGGGGGTCACCCCCCTCTAATTTTGAGGCTCAAAAATGTATCAAAGCCACTAAAAATCCACTGGATTTCAGTGGCTAAGAGGCCAAACCATGGCCAATGCAAGTACTCTAATGCATAGCCCTAATCATGAAAGAATGAAGCATGCATAGGGGAAGGTGACCCCAAACAGAGAATAGACCTTAATCAAACATGAATATGATGTCAAAACAAGACTTTTTTCAGTTTAGGTCGAGGTCCGAAAAGGCTCACAAATAGGGCTAATATATCATGCAAAAACAGCCCTAAAAGAGAGGATGAACAAACAGGGCAGCAAAAGACCTCAAACAGAAAAGAGCCCTTAAACAAAGTTGAAGAGGGGCTCAAAAAAAGATACTTTACAGTTTATGGTAAAACTCAAATGTACTCACAAGTAAGGCTAAAATATGATGCAAGAAATGGCCCTAAAAGAGAGATAGAGAGTAAGAGGCAGTAGCTGGCCTCAAACAGTGAAGAGCCCTTCAACAAAGTTGAAGAGGGGCTCAAAATAAGGCACTTTACAGTTTGGCTCGAAGCCCATAAATGCTTACAAACAGGGCTAATACATCATGCAAAAATAGGCCTACAAAGAGAGATAGGAGACAAGAGGTAGTAGAAGACCTCAAACAGAGAAAATTCCTCAATCAAACATGAAGATGAGCTCAAAATAAGACCATTTCTAGTTAGGGTCGGAGCCCAAAAATGTAAGCAAATAGGGCTTATAGATGAAGCAAGAAAAGACTAGAAAAGGGAAAAAGGAGACTCACCCTTGAAGAGCAGCAAACCAGCAGCTTTTGGACCAAATTTCTGAGCCTCCAACCTTTGCAAATGACTTCCAAAGGGCTGGAATGGATGATGGTGGTGTGGTGCTATGGGTTGTAGGGTAAAAATGGCCAAGAAATTTAGGGTTTTGGAGCTTGGAAGAGAGGGAGAGGGAGGATTGTATGCAAAGGCTCTAAACAATTTTTGTAACCCTTAGTAATGGAGGGGAGAGGCTGGTTATATAGAGGGAGAGGGGTGGAGAAATGGGGGGAAAACAAATTCAAATTTCCCCCCCAAAAGGGCAGATCCCCGGGCAGGGGTCTGGGTCAAAACAGCTGGCACAGCTGTAAGGAATCAGGAGAGAGAAATTCGGCCGGCCAGGTTCAGGAGGTTCAGGTGGCCGGCCGGCCACCTCCCCTGGCCGGCCGGCCAGGGTCAAAAGGGTCAACAAGGATTAGTGGCCGGCCACCCCAAAAAGGTGGCCTCCCATGTGTGCACAACACAGCTATGTGGAGAAAAACCAGGAAATGTAACCCAGGAGAGAGAAAAACCAATTTTTTAGAGGGGTTCAAAAGGGTCAGGAAGAGTTGATGGCCGGCCTATCCATATTGGTGGCCTCTCAGGTGTGTACAACACAATGGTGTGGTGGAAAGTCAGAAAAAGTGGCCCGGGAATGGAAAAAAGTCAGCTTTCTAGTGAAGAAAACGGGCGATGAAGAGCGATGAAGGAATAAAGCTGGTCTTTAGAATAATTGCTGGCCTCCCACCCTTCTACAACCTTTCTAACAATGAAAATAAGGTCTCCGCCAAAAATGAACCCAAACCGATGTAAAACGAAGGTTCGGGGGCCGAAACGCGCGGCCTGGGGCCCCGAAAACAAGCTGTTAAGCACCGGAGGTGGCGTTTGACCACGAAGTTGGTCTCTCGAGCCACAGTGTCCCTCAAAAGGGAGGAAACAAGGTGTATACCAAAAATCGGAGCAAACAGAGGTGGTTGAGTGGTCCCGAACCGAGG
Organism: Camellia japonica; assembly: GCA_030407325.1. Taxonomy (NCBI): domain Eukaryota; kingdom Viridiplantae; phylum Streptophyta; class Magnoliopsida; order Ericales; family Theaceae; genus Camellia; species Camellia japonica. The sequence continues at coordinate 2,837,440 of JAPPVO010000016.1, forward strand.
CACACGGCCGACGGCTCCGAAAACCGGGAACCGGGCTCCAAACGGGAAAAATGGCCTACGACCACGAAACGTATCCTACGGCCACTGAGAGATGATCTATGAGACCTCTCCCTCCCTTCGGGAAGAGAAAACGGAGAAAACGGGACCCGGTTCGCAAACCGAGGCAAGGCACAAAAGAGTCTGGAAGTCCGGAGGCAAGGCTCGCAGCCGTGACTTCGCAACTTCAGAACGAGCACAATGTGCAACATCACCAAGCGCTCAATCGGTGACGTCTGAGTCTTAAGGTTGGTCAAAAATGGGGTGTCTACACATCGTCTTGATCCTCAATATCAAACACAACCACTCCCTACTTCATCATCATCTGTTACTCATGTGCCTCATCATTCTAAGGCCTTTGTTACTTCCATGAATGATGATAATGCATCTTCTTCTTCTATTCCTTGGTTTTTGGATTCTGCAACCACTGATCATGTGACTAATGATCTTCATCAACTAAACTACTATCAGCCTTGTTAGGTCCCTTTATCGTCAAATCCTCATACAAACTTTGTTTTGAAAAGTTGTAATTTTTCCTTGTTTTTTGTCTTCCCCGCTCGAGCGGGATCATTGGCGCTCAAGCGTAATATGTGATGTCTCAGTAGTTGGTCATGTCTATAAATATACTGAAAAGAGTGATTTCGTGCTCGAGCGTGTGTTCCAGCGCTCGAGTGGAAACCTGATTGGTCACACGCGTATTTTACTGAAGCCGCTCGAGTGGGATGTCCTGCGCTCGAGCGGAGATCGCGAACTCTGTTTTCTATATATATCTGTTTAGGCTGATTTTAGGGTTTACTTTTCCTAGATCTGGTTTAAGAGTCTTAGGGTTTTGTTTGGGGTTTTCTTCTGAAAAGTCTTGTTGTGTTTTCCTTGATGAGTTGAGTGAGCTCTAAACTTATGATCTAAGATACATACGTCAAGGAGTTTGTTACTTCATATTCCAGAGTGTTCTTCTTCGGTGGATTCCGAAGATTCAAATGTGGAGTTTCAAAGGAGTTTGATTCTGTACATGGTCATTGATTCGACAAGTGAAGTTGTGGATTCAACTTCACATTAATCAGTTCCGAGACGAAGGCTTGGTGAAAGAGTTACAGAAGGTTCGAAGACAAATTGGATGAGTTAGGTAATTTGTTTGTTATCTTTGTAATCTTTCTTTCTTCAGTAGTGGATTGATTAGTGGTGTTTCGCCCGTGGTTTTTGATTACAATTGAAGGTTCTTCAATTGTGGTTTTTTCCACGTAAAAATCGTTTGTGTCGATTTATTGTTTATTTCGAAAACAACAATCTAAATCACTTTCGCAAGTGCTTGATGATTTAGATTGTGTGTTTTGAATGTTTGGAAATTAAAATATTTTAATCTTGATCTAATCACGAATCACTTAGGATTTTCAATTGGTATCAGAACAGGTTACTCTTTCTTTTTATCAAAACTATAAGAGTGTGACTTTGTGTGACTAGTGATATGGATTCAATTCGTGAAGGTAACTCGACCCATAGACCTCCTTTACTCGATGGTACAAACTATTCTTATTGGAAAGCTCGTATGAGAGCGTTTTTAAAATACATTGATGAGAAAGTTTGGCACTGCGTGATCTATGGGTGGAGTGAACCTATTGTCACCATTGATGGTTGTAGACACCCCATTTTTGACCGTCCTCAAGACTTGGACGTCACCGTTTGAACACCCGGTGATCATCCATGTTTGTATTCGTTTGGAGTTCCCGGAGGTCTTGGCTACGCGCCTTGCCTCATGATCTCCGAACTCGACAGTTTAGTGTCTGGTTTTGCACCAAACACTTGTTTATTGCCTTGGAAGGGCAGGAAATGCCTTGAGAGGCATCCCCACACATCACCGGCCATGGCTAGAGGCCACCGGCTGGTGTTTTGTTGCCATCAGCAATGTATATTGCCGGTCGGCACTCTTTGTTGCCGGTCGGCAGTCCATTTTGTCAAAATGGCAATTTTGAGCAGCCGACTACTATTCATCTGCTTTTGCAGATATTTTAGGACAGCTGTCTTGCATTTTGTTCCCCTCCATACACGTGTATGGAGGGATGGCTTCCTTGTTAGCTTCTTGAGTAAGGTTTACAAGATGGATTGCCTATAAGAAGAGGGCTCCTCTCTTGGCATTAGGGTTAGAAAAAAGTTGGAGAAGAGAGTGAGAAGACTCTGGTTTTAGGGTTTAAGTTAGTGTATCCAACCTATATCTATATCTCTCCCTCTCTTGCCATTGTGTGTGTTTTAGGCTTAGTTTTGTGCACAAACACCTACCATCACACCATCCTCTTGGAACTGAGGTTCTTGAGGCTTGTTTTTGGAGCTTTAAAGCTGGTTTGGAGCTCAAGGGGCAGCTGGTCCTCCCTTTGTGAAGGTGGTCAACAAGGGTAAGAATCTTACCCCTTTTTACCCCATTTTTGCATTCTATTTTTTCCTATCTTAGAACTGTTTTTGTGCTTAGTGTATAATATAAAAAAGTTCTGTTTTTGGGCCCTCTAAATAGTTTGTTTAGAGTGTTTTGTGGTTTGGAGGTGTTTGACCCCTCTTAAGCCTTGAGGGGCTCCATTTTGTGCCATTTTGAGTGAGCTTCGGGACTTTGGTGTTTGGGTCTCCTCACCACTGAAATCTTAAGGGATTTCAGTGGTAAGGATGATGCCTTGAAGTCCCAAGAAGGAGAGGGCCACCCCCTCTCCTTGTTGTCCTTGAAAAGGGCACTTTTTGGCCTCTTGAGGGAGCATCATGTTTGAGTGCTTGTTGATCATGCCATAGCTGTTTTTTATGCTTATTATGCCATGATATAACATTGTTGTGTGTTGGTTTTGGTACACCATGCATGCCTTGCATATATGCCTTGTAATGCCATGTTTAGGCCTTGACATGTCTTAGGTTGTAAGCCCTTGTTTTAACATGTTTTAGGCTTAGCCTTGTGAAGGTTTTGTGTTTATTTTGCCATGTTTAAGGTCTATCCTAGGTTGCTTTGGTCGATCGTGGCATGGTTTGTATAGCTACCTTATATCTTGGCTTGATTGGCCTTGGAGATGTGAGCATTGTTGCATGCTTTGTTTGGTTTATTTAGTTGGTTTGGTACCTTCTATAACATGATTTCAGAGCTTTACAATGCATGCCATATGTCCATACTTAGCCCCTTTCAAGTGTGCTTGAGAGTTGCTTGTTTATGCTTAAGTGTTAGGCCTTGACATGTGCATGTGTGTATGTGTGTTTGGTCTCACCTCTTGAACTTTTGGCCACTGTTTTAGGCCTATTTAGAGCTACCTAAATCATGTTTAAGCCCATCCCTCTGTTGGTTGCACATGCTCCTCGTGTGTTGTAGCATATTGGTAAGTTGTTGCATGTTAGAACTCACATGATTGAATGAAGTCACATGTTTGTTTGCATGCTTGGACATTCACATCGCATCTTGCATGCTTGATGATTAACATTGATGTTTCATGTCTTGTATGCTTGTTAGCTTGTATGCTTATTTGCATTGCCATGATTGCATACTAGTTAACATGCCTAGGTTGCATTCCATCTAGCATGCATGCCTTGTCCCTTGATTAAGTGATAGAGAGTGGGCCTTTGTTTGTTTGATTTGCATTGCATCTAAAATCAATGTGCACAACTTGGTTCTTTGGGCCATCATGCATGGAAATGCTTGATTGGTGGTCCAAGAACCAAGGACCATGACCCTTTGAGTCATAAGCATGATAAGAGGCTTGGTTGGTGCATACATGGCTTGAATTGCATTGCCATGCAAGATTCTGTCCTTTGCTGCTGTCAAACAGGTTCTGCAGGAATTTATTGCCGATCGACTGCACAGAGTGCCGACCGGCAATCAATTGGTGGCCGATAGCTTCACTCTTTGCCGATGACCACATCCCACTGCCGGTGGCAATTCTACTCAGCCGGTGGTGTCTTCCAATGTCCAGGGAAGCAGTTCTGAGACTTTAACAATCTTCAAAGAGGCAGAGCAGGGAAAACAGAGGCAGTCTATGCATGGCAGTGCACTTCTGAGCAGGACCCGAGCATGCATTGCATTAGGCACTCTTCCCGAGGCGGTTTACTGTTTTTCCTAGCTTAGTTAGTTTGTTAACTACTTAGGCAATTTGTAATAATTAATTAGCTCGTAGTTAATTAATTTGTATTATTCTTTTGGTCCCTCCGAGCGAGGGCGTATTGTGTAATAAGTGTGTGTGAGTGTGTGCATGTCTTCCAACCCCACGTCTTCCTTCCCTTTTATTTACCTGCTTACGATGGTAGATTAGGGCATATTTAAATTAGCATACCTTATGCTATGCATGCGTGCATCCATACATTCGTCTCGCATGCACCAGGCTCGGTACATCATGCTAACTGCATTGGTACTTCAATTCCAAATTGAATACGTGCATCAATTGATTGCATTTCACATGTCATGTTTAGGTTAGCCGAGCCTGCCCTAATTGCATCCTGTATGTGTCGCATTAGTCAAACTTAACATAAACTAGGACCATGCATGTTTGCTAACTAGTTTATTGTTTTGGCACGGAGTACAATGTAAGTATTTTCATGCTTTAGCATATCGCATGTGTGTGAATGCTATCATGACAGCATGTTTACCATGTGGCTAGATGCTTATGTGATAAACTGTTTGATTGCCTGTGGGTGAAGGTTGGATTGTCTGAGTTAGAAAAACTCGTTGAAATCCGTATTTTAGACTACTTGCGAGTAGCAAATTCCAAAGTGTTTTTCAAGACAAACGGATATGCAATGCTTATTTCCAAATTAGGCAATCTAGTCTATACTTGTTTGCTGTGCGCATAACATAGTAATTCTAGCTAATTAACCGGAATAAGAACATATAACGTTTTCAAAACCAGATATCACGGTTAGTAGAGGCCGGTCTTCGGACCGGGCGAGAGGGGGTGCTCATAGCTGACCTTCCCCAATCGTACCCAAGCTCCCGAGCCGAGGCAACTTTGGTGATGACGGACACGTGGCCTTTGGCATCGAGTCAGGGTTTCCTAAATTTCCCCATTAAAAAATATTTAGGTGGCGACTCTGTATCTGGCAAAGCAGTCCATGTTTGGCTTCTTTTCAAAAATCTATTTCTCAAAACGATTGCCGGATTTGGACTCTTTGGTTCAAGATTAAGAACCGTGACAATTTGAGTCCGAACTGTAGTAAACCCAATAATGAACGGAACGGGACTTCACCCTCCCGGGGCATTCGGGGACGTCTACAATGATGTTGATATTCCTAAACCCCTTGATAAATGGGACACAACCGATTACCAAAACTCGAGTTGGAACAGTAAGGCTCTCAATTCCCTTTTTTGCTCCGTCACACCTGAAGAGTTTCGTTGTATCTACACGTGTGAGGTAGCAAAAGAGGCTTAGGACATTCTTGAAACAATTCACGAAGGTACTACTTCTGTCAAAAGGTCAAAACGTCAAAACTTCAACGTCTCACATCTGCCTTTGAAACCCTTTTTATGCGTGATGATGAGACGTTTGATGATTTATATGCAAAACTTAGTGATATCGTGAATTGCTGTTTCACACTCGGTGAAAAAATCCCTGAAGCTAAAGTTGTTGGAAAAATTTTGAGGTCTTTACCCGAGAGGTTTCAATCAAAAGTGACAGCCATTGAGGAGGCTCAGAATGTTGATACCCTCAAGCTTGATCAGTTGGTTGGAAACTTGCAGACTTATGAACCCACCAGATTTCTAAGAAAAAACAAAAAGATAGTGTGCTTTCGCTAGTGCTCATGAGACTGCAAAAACTCCGGAGACTGAGTTTGATTTAGAGTCTGAGATGACGGCTATGTTTACTAAATAGTTTTAAAAAAATTTGAAGAAAAAGAAGCCTAATTTCAGAGACCCTATTTCAAAAGACAAGAGTAATGAAAAACCCAAAACTTTTCCACCAAAACTTGCTCCAAAAACTGAAAAGAAGATTGTAAAGGGGCAAGGGGTCAAGTGTTATGAATGTCAAGGGTTTGGCCATATTGCCCTTGAATGTCCTTCGAAAAAGAATCGGAAGAAAGTCTACACAGTGACTTGGGATGATGAAAGCGGGTCGGAGCAAGAACCCGAAGAACCTGAATCCGGTGAAGACGGGGATAGTGCTTTCATGGCATTTTGGTCCACTTTCACAACCTCTTCAAAGCCAGTGGAATTGCTCGTGGTCAGAATCTGCATCACTCCCACCTTTGATGAGAGTAATTACTGTATTGGAAGATAGATAGAATGAGGGCGTTTCTGAGAGCTTTTGACCCAGAAGGCTGGCAAGCCATTGAAGAAATGTTGAAAGTGCTGACAATCCGAGCAATCAGAGAGTCCTGTTACTATTCGTGGAGCAATTTCTGATGAGAATAGCAACGGGTTGCTCACTGCACAAAGGCTAAAGATGCATGGAAATTCTGAGCCAATTTCATGAAAGAGGAGATTCATCTTCACCATCATCTCCTTTCCTGCCTTAGTTGCTAGACTGGATGAGGTCAAGGAGAATGAAGAGCAAAAAGAGATGATGAAACATCAGAAGACAATGATGAGATTAATGGTGATGAACTACAACAAGCTTACGAAAAGCTTTACGAGGAATCTCTGAATTTGTCCAAAATCAATGACAAACTCTCTCTCAAGCTCAAAGCATGTGAAACGAGAATGTCAAGCTAAAAGGAGAACTTGTACAGCAAACAGAATGTCATCAAGATCTCAAGTGACAGGCAAGACCTATGTGGAAAACTCTATCTTTGTGAAACTGAAAGGAATGAACTTCTGAAAGTGTATTCCACATATGAAGAGAAGCTTGAAAGCCTTGAGATGTCACAAGCTACATTGGAAGAGATAGTCTGTCAGAAAGATGAAGAACTCCGTATTGCTAGAGCCACAATTGCCATGTGGAACAAAGGTTCCAATCATTAGAAGACATCCTCGGGTCTCAACAAATGGGTTGTGACAAAAGTGGGCTAGGCTATGGTGCGACAGCTCACAAGGGACAGGCCTCTACACCATATGACCTGAAGACTCAAGCAAAGGGAAAGTTGAAGGTAGACCAGGATGATCCCTCTCTTCATCTACCTAAAGGGGTAAGATCAACAAAAGGGAGGTAAAACCTGTTTTTATTTGTCATCACTGTGGTAGGTATGGCCACATTTGTCCTTATTGCTTTGAATTGTTTGGTAAGGCGTCTCAAAAGGGTAGAAATTCGAATACTTTTTGGGTTAGGAGACAACCTTACATGTCTAGGCGGAATACCAAGATTCATGAGGGTGTTCACAACGCCAAGACATTTACCAAGACCAAAAAGATTTGGGTGGGAAAAGATGATTTGACTTGTTTAGTTGTTCACACTGCTCTAAAAGCACGTGACTCTCACATGTGGTATCTTGATAGTGGGTGCTCTCGTCACATGTCCGGTAACAAATCCTACTTCACCTCCCTTGAAAAATATGAAGGAGGAATTGTTACCTTTGGAGATGGCGGCACTTCTAGAGTCATTGGTAAGGGCTCTATAAGTGTTGCTGGTCTTCCCAAGCTGGAAAATGCTTACTTGTTGATGGTCTTAAAGCAAATCTTTTGAGCATTAGTCAAATGTGTGATTCCACCATGAAGTATTGTTTTCAAAAAATAAATGTGAAATTTTGGATAAAAAGGGAAATACTGTCTTGCATGGGGTTCGCACATCTGATAACTGCTATGGGATTGTTACTACAATGATCTCACTTGTCACTCTGCCATCATAAGTAACATTGATTTGTGGCATCAAAGATTAGGTCACATGAATTTCAAAGACCTAACTAAGATAGCCAACAAAGAGCTTGTGAGAGGAGTACCTAAACTGGGTAAGAATCTGAACCATGTGTGTGGACCATGTCAACTTGGAAACAAACCCGTGCCCCTCATAAAAAGGTGAACAGCTTTACAACCAAACGTCCTCTTGAATTGGTTCACATGGATTTAATGGGTCCTACTCGCACTGAAAGCATTGGAGGTAAAAGATATATTTTTTTAACTGTTGATGATTTTACTCGATTTTCGTGGGTAAATTTTTTAAGGGAAAAATCTGATACGTTTGATGCTTTCCAGGCCTTAGTCCTTAAAATCCAAAATGAACAGGGTGTTTCCATTGGGCGTATCATAAGAATCCGAACTGATCATGGTCGTGAATTTGAAAACAGTTCGTTTTCGGATTTTTGTGATATGCATGGAATTAAGCATGAATTTTCTGCACCTATTACTCCACAACAAAATGGAGTGGTTGAGAGGAAGAACAGAGTTGTTCAAGAAATGGCTAGGGTCATGCTCCTTAGTAAGAAATTTCCTCCAAAGTTTTGGGTTGAAGCCCTAAATACTGCTGTTTATGTCATAAATCGCATGTATTTAAGGCCCGGCACTTTACAAACTCCATATGAATTGTGGAAGGATTTGAAACCTAATGTAAAATACTTCAAAACTTTTTGGAGTAAGTGTTACATTTTCAAAGATAGAGAGCCTTTGGGCAAATTTGACTCCCGAAGTGATGAAGGTATTTTTCTAGGGTATTCAACCACTAGTAGGGCTTTTCGAGTCTATAACCTGCGAACTTCTTCTTTAATGGAATCAATCAATGTGGTTATAGATGACACAGGTTCACCTACTCCAGCAACAAATGAGGATGACAATGGTGAGTCTCCAATCCTGGATACTGAACCACAAAGTCAAAGAGAAGCTGAGGTCCAAGCACAAGAAGTTGTGACAGCACCATCCTCACAGGTAAGTCAAGTCCAAAGAGTGCACAAAGAAACATCACTCCTGATGCTTCTGTCACCGCAAGTCCTGAGTTCAAACCATCAGGGTGTGAAACTGAATCATCCAGCTCAACAGGTGATTGGAAGTGTATCGGATCGAATGAAAACCCGAAGACAGATTCGGGATGAGGTATCACATATGTGTTATGTTTCATTAATTGAACCTAAGAATTTTAAAGAGGCCTTGCTAGATGATAGTTGGGTCAATGCTATGCATGAAGAATTAGGTCAATTTGAACGTAACAATGTTTGGACTCTAGTTCCCAGACCTAGAGACATGAATGTGATAGGTACCAAGTGGATCTTTAAAAATAAATCTGATGAGAATGGTACTGTGGTTAGGAATAAAGCCAGGTTGGTTGCTCAAGGCTACACACAAGTAGGGGTGTTGACTATGATGAGACGTTTGCCCCAGTTGCACGTCTCGAATCTATTCGTATTTTACTTGTGTTGCATGTTTTCTTGGTTTCAAATTGTTTCAAATGGATGTGAAAAGTGCCTTTCTGAATGGGTACTTGAAAGAAGAGGCATATGTTGAGCAACCAAAAGGGTTTGAGGACCCTAAATGTCCAAATCATGTCTACAAGTTAGACAAGGCTTTGTATGGGTTGAAACAAGCCCCTCGGGCTTGGTATGATAGACTTACTACCTTTCTTCTTGATAATGATTTTCAAAGGGGTAGTGTGGATAAGACTTTATTTGTGAAACATACTAAGTCTCATATTCTTGTTGCTCAGATTTATGTTGATGATATTGTGTTTGGATCCACTGCTGATCATCTTGTGAAATATTTTTCGGATTGCATGACACATGAGTTTGAGATGAGCATGATGGGAGAGTTGTCTTATTTTTTGGGTCTTCAAATTAAACAATCTCCTTCAGGTATGTTTGTTTCTCAGTCTAAGTATGCCAAAAATCTTGTGTCAAAGTTTGGTCTTGAGTCTGCCAAACATGCTCGCACTCCCATGAGCACCAGTCTTCACCTTTCCAAAGATTCCTCTGGTACTGATGTTGATCCTACCCTGTATAGGAGTATGATAGGGAGTCTTCTTTACCTCACAGCCAGTCGTCCTGATATTGCTTTCAGTGTAGGTGTTTGTGCCCGTTACCAAGCCAGTCCTAAAGAGTCTCATCTTCTTGCTGTCAAACGCATCATTAAATATGTTAATGGGACATTGGGGTATGGGGTTTGGTTTTCTACTGATACTACAGCTGAAATTACTGGTTTTTCTGATGCCGACTGGGCAGGGTGTGCTGATGATAGGAAAAGTACATCCGGGGGGTGTTTTTACCTTGGGAATAATTTGGTTTCCTGGCATAGTAAAAAGCAAAATGCCATCTCCCTTTCGACTGCTGAGGCTGAGTACATTGCTGCAGGGAGTTGTTGTGCACAAATGCTGTGGATGAAGCAAATGCTTCATGATTATGGGATAGAACAGAACACTCTCATTTTCTGTGATAACACAAGTGCCATAAACATTTCAAAAAATCCTGTCCAACACTCTCGCACCAAACACATTGACATGCATCATCATTTTATTCGAGAGTTAGTGGAAGAAGGCCTTGTTGTTCTGGAACATGTACCCACTGAGCATCAAAAAGCTGATATTTTTACAAAATCCCTTGATCTTCTTCGATTTGAGTTTCTTAGAAAGACCTTGGGTGTAGTGCTCAGTAACTAGGGTGTTTCCGGTTGTTTAAAGTGGGTGTGAGTGGTTGGCTTATTGTATGCTTGGATGTGATAATCTCATTGTCATTGATTCCTGATATCTTTGCATCAAAAATTTATATGAACACTGCTCATGTTGCTTACAAGATCTCATTCTTCTTTGTTCATAGTTCATTCTGAATGCCCATACTCATTTACTTCATGATCTTATTCTGTACACATCCTTGAGATAAACTGTTGCAGGGGTTTCCACACAAGTGATCAAAGTTCTCTATGGACCACTAACAGTGTTTCTTGTATTTTTCAGAGGAATTGACCTATACTAGTATATCATGGGTGATGTTGAGTCTCTTAACCATCTACCATATTTTTTTCACTTCCATGGTTTCTCCCTCAGTTCATTGAAATCCGGGCATTAGGAAAAGGCTACACCAGAGGCACCAACCAGGCCATCCTTTTTGATTTCATTCTTCTCTGGTTTGGTCTCCATACTCTTGAGCGTGCATGCCTCCAGTGAGTGTCCACAAGAAAGAAAAGTTAAAAACCTCAAAAAAGAGGGAATCATTGATTGAGGGGGAGCCTCCGCGTTTACTCAACAAATACCCTATGATTCCTAGTGGTTTGACTTTTCTCTGTGATGTTCAGTTACTCTTGTCGGAGGTCCAGCCATTCGATCACTATGAGGATTAACTCTAGCTTTGTGGCTCTCAAGGATTGCACACACACACATTCTATTTGTGAGCTCTCATGTGTGTTTTTTGAGTTATGCATTCTTATGTTGCTTATGTCATTGATTAAATTATATCTGTTTGGTTCATGACCTGGTGTTTCAATTTTTTTTACAAGTTTACAAGCTTCATGATTGATGGACTATCTCATCCTAGTGGTACAGTCTTCCAATTGGACTCCCGCTGGTTAAGGACATAGTTGTTGTTGTTTTTTTTTTTTTTTTAAAAAAAAAAAAAAATATTGATGTCTTGTCCTCGCTCGAGTGGACATTCCCACGCTCGAGTGTGGTTTTGAGTCTTGCATCATTTTGCACCATGCTTTACAGTTCTGTAAGGGTTGTTTTTGCGCTCGAGCGTCCTTTTTCGCGCTCGAGCGGGTATCTGCGTGCTTTGTCTTACGCTCGAGCGTTAAACCCCACGCTCGAGCGGACTTATTTTGTTTAAAACTCTCTCCCTTGACTCTTCGGTTCATTTTTCCCCTATTTTTCAGTCTCTCTTCCCTAGGGCTTGGATTGCGACTTCTTTGGGATTGATTTTGCCATCCTCCTTCCTCCTTCATCTCCGATTCAACCTTGGTAAGTTGTTTCCCTCTTTTTCTCTTTGATTTGATCTGTCATTTCTGCTCTTATGGAGGTCGTTTTTAGGTTGTTTTTTATTTTTTTCCCTTGCCTCACACACTGTCACCGAGTCTTGGTTTCCACTTAATGGTGAGTTTGGTTGGTAGGATACCTCTTTGATTTTCTGAGTTTTTATGTCGTCTGCTGTGTCCATAGTTCTAGGGTTCTCAGTTATTGTTCTCATGTCTTTTATTGTGGTCTCTCATCTCTCCATTATTTGTTGATTTGGTGAGTTTGGTTATGATTTGCTAGGTTTTGGATCCTAATTAGTGTTTTTTTTTTTTCATCATACTGTCATTGTTATTATGCTTTGAGTTTGTTATTGTTATTATGCTAGGTTTTTGATATCTTTCTACCGGTGTTACTAATGTTTTCTGTGCTCTGTTGCTTTGGTTTTTGGGATTGTTATGTTTTGGGTTTTAGTTGTGTTTTGGTGTCACCATGTCTGCTCCCAAAAGACGCAAGTCTACAGTGTCGCGTCCTTCGTTTAATCCTGATAGATTTCCCTCTGCCAAACAAGCCAAGTTATTTCGTAAGTCATTTGCGTCTAGGACAGTTCATCTTGAACGTCATGTCCAGCCCAATACCTTCGAGTCGATTCCCATCCGTCCTTTGTTTGATCCTTTAGGCGGTGACTTGGTTTTGTCCTTCTCCGGATGCCAAAATCTAGACTGCTCCGTGAGTTTTTCTGCAATATTGAGAATATCAATGACATTGGTCCTTCTTTCACTACATGGGTTCGGACTAAGTCCATCTCTGTCACTCCCGAGCTTATTAGAGGGCTTCTTAGTATTGACCGAGTGTTTTCGGAACATTATCCTTTTCTGGTTCGTCCTACTTGTGATTTCAATGTCATGGCTAAAGTTTTGTGTGGTGCTCCTCGTACCTGGATCAAGGGCACTTTGATTAAATAGTTTGAACTCCTTTCCGAGTTTCGACTGCTTAATTTTATTGTGTGTGCTAATATTATTGTCACCACTCACTCTTCTGAAAATCAATCAAGAACAGGGGTTCGTTCTTTTCTGTATTGTTCGTCATATGTCCATTGATCTTGCCACCCTCATTCTTCGTAAGATGATTGCTGTCTTTGGTAACTAGCAATTAGGTCTCCTTATGGCTGTTTACTCAACCGTCTCTTGTCCCAGCTTGACGTTCCCGTTTTAGAGGATGATGAGTTTACCTTTCCCTCTAGGCCCTTCACTAAGAAGACTGTTTCCCAAAGTCGTGCACATGTCAAGGGGGAGTCTTCTAGGGTTGATACTTCCATAGGTACAGCAGCTGGACTTGCCGAGGAGACAGAGATTGATGCTGCCACAGCTGGTGGTGAGGAGGCTGCTGTTCCACCCCGGACTTTTCATGACCAGCTTCGACATTTCGAGGAGGTTATGACACAGTGGTTGGATTTTCTGGATGCTAGGTTTGATGCCTTCGATGGCCGCCTTGGACAGTTGGAGCAATCGGCCGTCCAGACTACTACTCAGCTCGCTCATATTATATCTTTACTTCAGATCCAGCAGTCTCCTCTTCTCCTGATGCTTGACTCAGATCTATGTTTGTTAGACTGTTTTATTCCTTGTCTCCTGGCCAAAAATGGGGAGAATTTTTGGATGGGTTTGAAGATACAGTTTGGAAGTCTGGATATTTGGTGGTACAGTTTGGATATTTGAATACTTTGATATATTTTGGCTATAGTTGTTGATATTTGGATACTTTGATATATGTTGGCTATAGTTGCTTTTTTATATATGTTGTTTTATGGACTTGTGGACTCTTGTTTATTTTAGGATTTTCGTTTATTCATAGTCATCTGTTTTGGTATCTTCTTATGCAGTTCCACAGATTTTGTTTTTCTGGTGTGTTGCTTGCTGTCTCACAGGTGGATGCTTGATGGATTGTTCGAATGGTAGAGTTGTTTGTTGATTACAGAGTTGTTTTGTTTACTTATTTGCTAGGTTGTCAGGTTGTCTAGTGCGTGTGTTTTAAGGAAAATTGTTTAGAAGAGTTTTGTCCGGGAATTGACAAAGGGGGAGATTGTTAGGTCCCTTTATTGTCAAATCCTCGTACAAACTTTGTTTTGAAAAGTTGTAATTTTTCCTTGTTTTTTGTCTTCCCCGCTCGAGCGGGACCATTGGCGCTCCAGCGTAATATGTGATGTCTCAGTAGTTGGTAATGTCTGTAAATATACAGAGGAGTGATTTCGCGCTCGAGCGTGTGTTCCAGCACTCGAGCGGAAACTTGATTGGTTACACGCGTATTTTACTGAAGCCACTCGAGCGGGATGTCCTGCGCTCGAACAGAGATCGCGAACTTGTTTTCTATATATATCTGTTTAGGCTGATTTTAGGGTTTACTTTTCCTAGATCTGGTTTAAGAGTCTTAGGGTTTTGTTTGGGGTTTTCTTCTGAAAAGTCTTGTTGTGTTTTCCTTGATGAATTGAGTGAGTTCTAAACTTATGATCTAAGATAATACATTATTTTAATTCCAGGTGTTCTTCTTCGGTGGATTCCGAAGATTCAAACGTGGAGTTTCAAAGGAGTTTGATTCTGTACGTGGTCGTTGATTCGACAAGTGAAGTTGTGGATTCAACTTCAGATTAATCAGTTCCGAGACGAAGGCTTGGTGAAAGAGTTACAGAAGGTTCGAAGACAAATTGGATGAGTTGGGTAATTTGTTTGTTATCTTTGTAATCTTTCTTTCTTCAGTAGTGGATTGATTAGTGGCGTTTCGCCCGTGATTTTTGATTACAATTGAAGGTTCTTCAATTGTGGTTTTTTCCACGTAAAAATAGTTTGTGTCGATTTATTATTTATTTTGAAAACAACAATCTAAATCACTTTCGTAAGTGCTTGATGATTTAGATTGTATGTTTTGAATGTTTGGGATTTGAAATATTTTAATCTTGATCTAATCACGAATCACTTAGGATTTTCAAGCCTTATTCTGGCTCCGATCAGGTCGCCATTGCGGATGGCACATCTCTTCCCATTCATCATACTAAAAAAGGTATATTACCAACTCCACATCATTCTTTTCAATTAGGTAAAGTTCTTCATGTTCCTTCCATATCATCTAATCTGATCTCAGTGCACCAATTGGCAAAGGATAACAATCGTCTCATTAGTTTTGATCACAATTCCTTTTCCATTCAGGACAAACACTCTAAAGCCATTCTTCATAGAGGATTTCATCACAATGGACTCTACTACTTTACTGAGCCTTCATCTCTTGCTTCTTCTTATGCTTTGCACAATGCTACATCATCTGCTACCTCTTCATCTCCTTCTTCCTCATCTGTTGTTCTATGGCACAGAAGATTAGGCCATCCATCTTTTTCCAAATTTCAACTTGTTAAACCTCATTTGTCATTACATAATAAAGATGTAGCTTGTAATAAAGAAGTTTTGACTTGTGTTGATTGTTCTCTTGCCAAATGTCATAGGCTCCCTTTTAAACTCTCTAATTCTACTGCTAATAATCCTTTGGCACTTATACATAGTGATGTTTGGGGACCATTTACCTCCTCTTCTACAGGATACAAATATTATGTTTTGTTTGTTGATGATTTCAGTCGCTTTACATGGATTTACCCACTCAATTATAAAAGTGAGGTTCATTCTAAATTTTTGGTGTTCAAGGCCTTTGTTGAAAAACAGTTTGGCTTTCCACTTCAAGTCCTTCGGACTGATGGTGGTGGCGAATTTATTAATCATCCAATGCAAGTTTACTTACAAAATCATGGGATCCATACTCAATTTTCTTGCCCCCATACCCCCTCCCAAAATGGGTTAGCTGAAAGAAAACATTTGCATATCACAAAGACTGCTATTTCTCTTTTACACCACTCCTCTTTACCCATTACCTACTGGTTTGATGCTGTGGCTACAGCCACCTACCTCATCAATCGCTTTCCTAGTGCCTCTCTTTCTCACTCATCTCCTTTTGAAGTTCTCTTTCATACTAAACCTGATTACATTCTTCTAAAAGTGTTTGGCTGTTTATGTTTTCCATGGTTAAAACCATACTCTCCTCACAAATTAGCCCCCAAATCTGCCCCTTGTGTCTTTCTTGGTTACCATTCCTCTGTCAAGGGTTATAGATGCCTTAATCCTTCCACAGGAAAAGTTCATCTCTCTAGGCATGTTAGATTTCATGAGGATTCTTTTCCCTTTTCCCACATTTCCTCTGTTCTGCCTCCTTCTTTACCTCATTTACAGAGTTTCTTTTGGGCTTCCTCACCCTCTTCTGCTGCCTCCTCTGGTGCTACTACAGCTCCTCTTCCCATGCCTGCCGCTCCTACGACTCTTCTTCCCATACCTGTTGCTGCTCAATCTTTTTCTCCTACTGTTCCTATTCCAGTTCAGTCTACTCCTCCTCCCATTAATATTTCTGCTCTATCTGCTTCCTCCTTGCCTGAGCCTTCATTTATTCCCATTAATTCTATTTCAGTGGTTCTTCTTCTTCAACCTCCTTCCACTAATGTACATCCCATGCAAACCAGGTCCAAAACTCAATATTCTTGTTTTACTGCTATCACTCCTATTTCTGCCTTTGAAGACACTTCGACTGAACCCCTTTCTTCCAAAGAAGCTCTTCTCTCTCCTATTTGGTTTCAAGCAATGATGGGTGAATATTCTGCCCTTCAACAACAGGGTACTTGGTCCTTGATGCCTCTTCCTCTTTCTAAGCAATCCATTGGTTGCAAATGGGTGTTTAAAATCAAACAGAATTCTGACGGGTCTATTGCTTGACATAAAGCTCGGCTTGTGGCAAAGGGCTTTCTTCAACAACATGGTGTTGATTTTCATGATACTTTCAGCCCTGTGGCTAAGCAACCCACCATTCAAATTTTATTGTGCTTGGCTCTCCATCATCATTGGCCCTTAAGCAATTGGATATTAGCAATGCATTTCTTCATGGTCACCTTGACGAAGAGGTGTATATGGACCAGCGTTCTGGTTTTATTGATCCCATCAACCGTACTCTTGTTTGCAAGCTTCATAAGGCTCTCTATGGGCTTAAACAAGCCCCTCGGGCTTGGTTTTCCATCTTCTCTACATATCTTATTCAACAAGGATTTTTTCAAAGCAAGTGTGACTCCTCTCTTTTTGTTCACAAAACTTCTACCTTTCTCACTTATCTACTCATTTATGTTGATGACATCTTTCTTACTGGACCAATGCTTCTTACATTCAGTCTCTCTTGACTCATATGTATCAGGAGTTTGCCATGAAGGAGCTTGGTGATATTGCTTATTTCTTGGGTATCTCAATAACTTCTTCACCTACTGGGTACTTTCTATCTCAACATAAATATGCCGCTGAAATTCTTGCCAAAGCTAGCATGATTGAGTGTAAACCATGTTCTACACCTGTTTCTACCAAGCTCTCCAATACTGCTGCTGATGTTCTTCCTTGTTCTAATCCTTTTCTCTATCGCAGTCTGGTCGGAGCTCTCCAATATCTCACCATTACACGGCTTGAGCTTTCTTATGCTGTTAATCAGGCTTGTCAGCATAGGCACTCCCCCACCGTGGGTCATTTTTCAGCCTTAAAACATATTCTCAAATATGTGAAGGGTACTATTTCTCATGGTCTTTCTTTTCAACCTAGTCATTTCTAATTACAGCCTTATAGCGATTCAAATTGGGCTGGTGATGTCACCGATCGCCGTTCTACTTCGGGCTATTGTGTCTACTTGGGTCACAATCTGATTTCCTAGTCTTCTAAGAAGCAAACAACTGTTTCTCGCTCCTCCACTGAAGCTGAGTATCGTTCTCTAGCTCACACTGCCGCTGAGTTGACTTGGTTGCACATGCTTCTTCAAGAGTTTCATATTCCTCAGCTTGCTCCTCCTGTCTTATGGTGTGACAATCTCTCGTCTATCTCCTTAGCTGCCAATCCTGTTTTTCACAGCCGCTCGAAGCATATCGAGGTGGATTGTCATTTCGTGCGCGAGAAGGTTGCTTCTCGTAAACTTCTTCTCAAATATGTTCCCACTGCTCACCAATTGGCTGATATCTTCACTAAGCCCCTGTGTGCTGCCCGATTTTCTTATCTAACACACAAGCTCATGGTTCATGCTTCACCCATTAGCTTGCAGGGGAATGATAAGACTATTAGTCCTACAGATAATTCTACTGCAGTTATCAAGAATGAAGGCTCATCGTAAGCCATGCACTGCCACAATAGGATAGCTTAGTTTGTGACAAGATATTGTTGTAATATTAGATATATACGGTTAGGGTGTTAGATATATTGTTAGGTTAGTTATAAGCTGATGTATATATATACATGTATGATGAGTTCTCATAAATCTATGAAGATTATTTTCTGCTTTTGATAATTCATCACGATGTTGTGGATTCAACATTAGACAAGACAATTTCGAGGTGAAGACGGGGTTGGAAGAGGCACATAGGGGTCGGTTCGATTCGGGCGTGGATTCGCTAGGTAATTGAGAGTACACTTGTGTAATTCCTTTATGTCTTCTTAGTGAATTGTTTTGTGGCTTTTGCTTGTAGTTTTTTTTTATCACAATTGGAGGTATTCTAATTGTAGTTTTTCCACGTAAAATTATTGCGTCGATTTATCTTTGATTGCTTGATTGGGATTGCTATTTATTGGTTAAAATTAATACATAATCACAAATCAATATTTAGGAAATTTCGAGATTTTTCAGTTGTTATTATCAAATTTACATTGGTATAATGAATCTTGACTTCCACATCTCGTACCAACACTTGAATGGCATAAGGTGTCATCCATTGCATTAATCTAATTATAACATGTCATATGAAAAACAAATTTGATAAAAAAAATTTAGTCATTTTAATGTTACTCATTATCAAGTTTTATGTTTGTCTCTCAAAAAATAATATAAAAATGATTAATCTATTTAAATCGATAAAAATTAAATTGAGATGCTGTTTCAAAAATACTAAATAATTTTTTCATTTGCATTTCAACATAATTTAATTTTTAAGATTATTCTGATATGAAAATACAAGAGATTTTCAAATTATTTAAAAGGGTAAAGGAGCATAAAGGTAAAGTAAGTCTAATCAAGTTTGCTTTGTTTTATTTATTTACTAATATAATACTCCTGCTATGTACGGGTATAAATAAATAATTAAAAAATATTTTTTTAATTAACTAATAATATAGAAAAATTAATAAAACATCCCTCTCCAACTTTGAGTAATAGGAGAAATGCAATATATTTTTTATTATTAGTTAAGGTCCCTTAATAATATTACCAGAGAAATTTTAGCTAGTCATAGATAAATTTCTCTGTAAAATAAAAAATTTTCTATGAAAATTTTGAGGGATTCCAACTATTATGAAAATGTTGTATGTCATTTATCTTATAAAATTCTAATATCATGAACCTTAAGCTAAAAATCCCTAATAATATAAAATTTATCTAAAATATTTAGTGAAAATGATTTAAAATCAATTAAATCTTATTCATTTTTATCAAAGTTCCACATAAGAGAAGTTTTATTTATTTATTTATTCTTATGTCATTAATTGCGTGTTCCAAATTCTTAATAAAAATACATATCATAATTTTAATTGGTAAAAATTAAATAATAAATTACAAAAATTGTATTTACAATAAAATATAAATACATTTCGTCTTATGAGTTTTGTAATTTTAATTTATAATATGATAGTCGTAAATTATATTTGTTAATATACTAATTTGTTCATGTTTTATAAAACCTATTTATCACCGATTTTCTCTAAAATATATTATAATTTCTTTGAATATTTTTATTATTTTTTTTAATTTTGTGTGCAACACAAGATTTTTGCAATTTGTATTTTTTTTTTGGTGGTGAAAACTACTTACTATATTTAATAGAAAAACAAATATGCATTCTGAAAAGAATTAGTATAACAAATATGTATTTTTTTTAATTGTTTAAAAATTAGAAATTGAAGAAAATTAGGATGAGGTTTTTGAGCTCCACAAGACTCCCTTGGTTTAAACCTCCATTTTCCTATATATATATATATATATACTAGCCTATCACCCGTGCTATGTACGGGGTAATTATAGATATTTATATTTGTGTTAGATTTTTTTTTAATATATAAATTATGTTTTTAAAGATTTTTTATAAAAATAATTTAACAATTTTTATCACTAATCATAGTGTATGAGAGAAGTTGAAAAGAGTACTGCAGTAACTATACACGGGTTGTATCTATAATTATTTGTATGAGGGGATTTTAAATGCTGATCAAGGGATTTTGACCAAATCAATAAATGCAGACATATGGAAAGACATGTGGATTGAAAAAAATTAATAAATGTTGATTAGAGATTTTGACCAAATCAATAAATGTTGAGTTCTTTTTTTAAATAAAAAATTTAAAAAAATTCAAATTGGGATATTGGAGCTCCCACAAGCCTTGGGGGTTAAAAACCCTCTTTTGCTTAATATATAGTATAGATAATTAAAAAAATCAATCACAAAGTCAATTGATAATTAAAAAATACAATAATTTATTTTTCAAAAAACTGGTGGTATTTGGGAAGCCACCACCCAAATTTTTTATCTCATTTTTTTCACTAAAAGACAAAAGTTTTACAAAACCAAAAAAAACACATCCAAACAAAATATCACATCCAACCCCATAATCATTTCACTTTTTCTCTCACAAACATCACATCCAACCACATAAAAACCCAGCTATCTTCCCAAACACTAAAAATTTTTTATCTCATAAAAACCTACATCTCCTAAAGATCAATTACAATTTTTTTTTGGTCAAATCGAAATACAATCTAATCATCATCAATAATTGGTACATTATGTGACCCTAATGAGTACAATCCATTTTGTCTTTCAAAAAACATAGTGAGTTAAAAATCAATTCACAAATTAAGTGAATTGATAGTTAAAAAAACACAATAATTTTTTTTCAAAAAACACAGTGAATTAACAAAATCAATTACAATTTTTTTTTTAAATACAATTTAATCATTATCAATAATTGGTACTTTAAAAATCAAATCAGAAAAAAAATCAAATCAAATCAAATCACAAATATTTTTATGCTATCTAACTACAATCATATTTTTTTTTATTATAAATAATTGTAAAGAAAAACCATTAAAATAGTAAATAAAAGATTAAATCACATTAAAAAAAAGAACCATTGACTAACTACAATCACATTAAAAAAAAGAACCATTAAACTAACTACAATCACATTTTTTTCTTTGTGAGTGTTTATGTTTATCTAATTTCAATCATATTAAAAATAAAATTAAAATAGTAAATAAAAAGATTAAATAACATTAAAAAAAAAAAACCATTGAACTAACTACAACAATCATATTAAAAAAAAGAGCCATTGAACAAATTACAATCACATCACATTTTTCCCATAATAAAATAAATAAATGAAAAAAAAGAACTATTAAACTAACTACAATTACATTAAAAAAAAAAAAAGAATCATTCAACTAATTATAATCACATTTTTCTCTTTGTGAGGGTTTATATTTATCTAATTTCAATCATATTAAAAAATCAAATTATAATCTTTTATTCGCTAGACAAATCACAAATATTTTTATGCGCTATCTAACTACAATATTAAAACAGTAAACAAAGGAAAAGTCAAGAAGGAGAAAACAAAAAGAAGACTTACTGTTTGCATACGTGGTCACTGAAGTTGAAAGTGTAAAAGTGAGAAATCAAGAAGGAGAAAACAAAAAGGAGACTCACTGTTTGCAATAGGTATGTGAAAAGTTAAAAAGAGTGTGTGTTGTGGAGAAGTTAAAAAGACTTAGAAGAATTTAATAAGTGTTAAGTTTTTTTTTTTTCAAAAAAAATCAAAAAAATCAAGAAATTAAGGTTGAGATATTGGAACTCCCACAAAACTTGTGGGTTAGAGATAGATATAAATAAATAGATAGATATAGATATAAATATTTATATTTATTTTAAATTTTTTTTTATATACAAATGATTTGTTTTGGAAAAGGTACTGCAGTAATTATGACAGAAGTCAAAAAGTCTTGTGGGTTGAGAGAAGTTAATAAATGCTGAGGTTAATTTTTTTTTTTTAAAATAAAAAATTAGAAAATTAGGATTGGCTTATTGAAATTTCCATAGGGCTTGGGGGTTAAAAATCTTTTTTTACTTAATATATAATATAGATATATAGATAAGTTTAATCATTAAGACGCCTAAGATGGTCAAGTTGGACCATTCTTTTGATAATTAAATAGCCCAACTAGATTAATTAATGCAATTGGATAAGAACTCCATTTTATTTTGTATATCATTATTTGTAAAAAAATTAGGTGTATGGAACTAGTGTTGATTATTTATTTGCCACTAATTTTTGTGTAGTAGCAAACCAGTTCAGTTTTTTTGAGTAATGTTATACAAAATAATTTTTAAACAAAAATCTTATCAATAATTAAAATGATAAATTAATATACTAATAAACATACTAACTAATATTCAGACATGTACTACAGAGTCACTGTTGGAAAAATGGTTTATATAGGCATATTTTGGGCCGACTTTGAGCCCAAAAATTGAGTGGGCCCCAAACGTCTTTTGGGGTGGGTCCGTAGAGGTGAAGTGTTCCTTGCCGCGTGGCAAGTCACACGGTGAAGACGGAACGTCAAAACCATTTATGAGTGAATGGGTAGTTGATGTCGTTTTCGGATCTAACATTAATTTTTTAGATAAAATTCATTTGAATTTTTTCAATAAAAATTATTGTGAGAATTTAATTTAATTCTAAAATCAAAATTTTGGATTCCTGAGTAGTTTCCTAAAATTTGTACCTCTTTTTTTATTTATTAAACTATTCATATAGTTTAATATATATATTCTAATTAGTTTGTATTAATAAAGTTCCCTCAAGTTTGAAAAGCTGCCCCAATCCACCAACGGTACTATTTCAAAACATTTTGAAATATATGTTCTTAACGGTGGGTTTCAGTTTTCTTTTGTACTTGTTCAATTCTTATACTACCTGTTCGGGTAAAGGTTGAATGGTCATCTAGTGCCTATATATATAGACCTATTTTCTGCAGTCCAAGATATCAAGATATTAGTCTGAAAAACACCCTCTTTGCTGTCCAGATTATATTTTGCATTTTAATCTTCATTCTAGTTTAAGGAAAAACAAAAGAGTATAGAACACAAGGTTTAGTTCGCCGTACAAATTTGTTTGAAGTGCTACAAAATTTTGTGAAGATCATTGTATCTGGGAGATAGACGCCACTCAACCGTAAGCACCGTAGCGGGGCGAATCTGTCTTAAGGACAGAGTGTCACACACTCGACTTGGTCTTAATTTTATTCGGTTCGATAAATAAATCTGGTATGTTATTTATTTATTTTGTTTGAATTTATTTCAAGTTATTTTATTTACACAGAAGATTGTTCCAACAATCTTAAGACAGATTCGAATTATTCTGTTTACAGAATTTTTCGTTTTTTCCTTTTTCATTCTTCGTAAATAATTTCGAAAGAAAATTATTTTCTGTGGATTTACAAAATAATATTCTGGTTAGAAAAACAAATAGTGATTATATACTATTTGACAGATAGTAGTAATATACTGTCTCTTTTCTTTGACAACAACTAGTAGTACGATACTGGTGTCATTAACAATTCAGAATATATTTTTGTGGAATTTTTTCAGAAATTAATTTTGGGTTTTAGAAATTATTTTCTGAGTTTTCATTAATTAAAATTCTGTTTTCAGTATTTTAATTATTGGAGTGTAACAAGATTTAATTTCTGTGTGAAATTAATTTGGTTAAATAAAATTTTATTTTATTTCCAAATTAATTGAAAAATAAAAGTTATATTTTATTTCTTTTATTTTACAGAATTTAATTTCTTGTGTGGAATTAATTTGGTTAAATAAAATTTTATTTTTTTCAAATTAATTGAAAAATAAAAGTAATAAAAGTTATAGTTTTTATTTCTTTAATTTTCTCTGTGGAATTAATTTGTTTAAATAAAATTTTATTTTATTTTCAAATTAATTGGAAAATAAAAGTTACATTCTTGTTTCTTTTATTTTTACAGAATTTAATTCTGTGATTTGGTTTAATTTTCTGTGTAGTGTAAATTCTAATTATAATTTTGTTTTATAATTAGAATTGATGGCTACTGAAACAATGCCCAAACAAGTACTACTGTGGTGGCTGCGATTGCACCAACCCCCTCTCCTGTGATGACAGTACCGTAAATCACGGTGAAAAGCCAGAGAAGTTCTCAGGAACTGACTTTAAAAGATGGCAACAGAAAATGTTGTTCTATCTTACAACTCTGAACCTGGCTCGTTTCCTCCGTGAAGATGCTCCTATCCTGAAAGAGGATGAAACCGACCGGCAAGTGGTTGCTGCGGTTGATGCTTGGAAACATGCCGATTTCCTTTGCCGGAATTACGTCTTGAACGGACTTGACAACACATTATACAACGTCTACAGTCCAATCAAGACAGCAAAGGAACTTTGGGAATCGTTGGAGAAAAAGTACAAAACGGAAGATGCCGGCTCAAAGAAATTTGTGGTTGGCAGATTCCTGGATTTTGTAATGGTTGATTCAAAAACTGTGATCAGCCAAGCTCAAGATTTCCAACTCATTCTGCATGACATTCACGCAGAAGGTATGTCTCTCAGTGAATCCTTCCAAGTTGCAGCCTTAATTGAAAAATTACCAAAAGGCTGGAAGGAATTCAAGAACTACCTCAAACACAAGCGCAAAGAAATTTCTATGGACGAGTTAATTGTGCGTTTAAGGATTGAGGAGGACAACCGCAATTCTGAAAAGCGGGCTGGTAAGCTCCTATGGAGTCTAAGGCAAATGTGGTGGAACATGCTTCAAAAACCAAGAAACGAAAGTCTTCTGGAGAAAGTTCATCACAAGGCTCTAAAGGGGGGATAATAAAAAGTACAAGTTTAATGGCAAATGTTACATCTGTGACAAAGAGGGACATCGGGCCAAAGATTGCCGTAGCAAAGGCAAAAGCAAAAGAAGAACAAGCAAGAAG
Source organism: Camellia japonica (assembly GCA_030407325.1). Taxonomy (NCBI): domain Eukaryota; kingdom Viridiplantae; phylum Streptophyta; class Magnoliopsida; order Ericales; family Theaceae; genus Camellia; species Camellia japonica. The sequence goes on from JAPPVO010000016.1 coordinate 2,862,304, forward strand.
CCTGCTCAAGCCCATATGACCGAAGTGGACAAGATTTCCAATGGTGTAGATGACATCAATCTTTCTGCAGTTGTTTCCGAGGCAAATCTTGTCGGAAATCCTAAAGAATGGTGGGTGGACACTGGTGCTACTCGCCATATTTGTGCCGACAAAAAGATGTTCACATCTTACTCTACAGTGGACAATGGTGAACAACTTTTTATGGGCAACTCCTCAACTTCCAAAGTTGAAGGACAAGGAAAGATTGTTCTCAAGATGACATCAGGAAAGGAACTCACTCTCAACAATGTGCTGCATGTACCGGACATTCGCAAGAATCTTGTTTCCGGATCTTTGTTGAGTAAGAATGGGTTTAGGCTAGTATTTGAGAGTGATAAATTTGTACTTACTAAGAATGGGATGTATGTAGGAAAAGGTTACATGTCTGATGGCCTTTTCAAGTTAAATGTAATGACCGTTGTACCCTCAGTTATTAATAATACTACATCTTCTTCTTACTTGCTTGAGTCTTCAAATTTATGGCATGGTAGACTAGGACATGTTAATTATGGATCTTTGCGTAGATTAATTAATATGGAATGTTTACCTAAATTTGACATTGATTCAAATCATAAATGTGAAATTTGTGTTGAGGCAAAATTATCTAAAACTCCTTTTCATTCAATTGAAAGAAGTACGGAACCACTTGAATTAATTCATAGTGACATTTGTGATTTTAAATCAATTCAAACCAGAGGTGGGAAAAAGTATGTAATCACTTTTATAGATGACTATACTAGATATAGTTATATTTATTTAATTCGAACCAAGGATGAAGCTTTGGAAACTTTCATTCAATATAAGAATGAAGTTGAAAATCAACTTGGTAAGAAAATCAAGAAACTTAGAAGTGATAGAGGTGGTGAATATGAATCACCTTTTGGTGAATTTTGTAAAGAACATGGAATAATTCATCAAACCACCGCTCCTTACTCACCTCAGCAAAATGGAATTGCTGAAAGGAAAAATAGGACTTTAAAAGAAATGATGAATGCCATGTTAATCAGTTCTGGATTACCTCAGAACTTGTGGGGGGAAGCAATACTTTCTGCTAATTATATTTTAAATAAAGTACCCCGAAAGAAAGTAATCAAACACCTTATGAATTGTGGCATGGAAGAGTACCATCCTACAAATACTTAAAAGTGTGGGGGTGTTTGGCTAAAGTGGCTATTCCTAGTCCTAAAAAGACTAAGATAGGTCCTAAGACCATTGATTGCATTTTCATTGGTTATGCCAAGAATAGTAGTGCATATCGGTTTTTGATTCATAAATCAGAACATTCCGAAATGCATGTAAATACTATTATTGAGTCTCGGAATGCATCTTCTTTGAACATGTATTTCCAAATAAGACTGGACAAGAGACTAGTAATAATAAAAGATCTTTTGATGCTATTACTAGTCAGGATCAAGAACATGATCAAGAACAAGAGTTAGATCAAAATGAGGAAGAGGAACCTAGGCGTAGTAAACGTGCTAGAACCTCAAAATCTTTTGGTCCAGATTTTCTAACATATTTGTTAGAAAATGAGCCTTTAACTTTTAAAGAGGCTATGTCCAGTCCTGAAGCTCCTTTATGGAAAGAAGCTGTCAACAGTGAAGTTGAATCCATCTTGCAAAATCACACTTGGGAATTAGTGGATTGCCACCAGGTTGTAAACCTCTTGGGTACAAGTGGATTTTCAAAAGAAAATTGAAAGCGGATGGATCAATAGACAAATACAAGGCAAGACTTGTAGTCAAAGGTTTTAGACAAAAAGAAGGTCTAGATTACTTTGACACATACTCACCGGTTACTAGAATAACATCCATTAGAATGCTAATTGCCATTGCATCTCTATACAATCTAGAAATTCATCAAATGGATGTTAAAACCGCTTTCTTAAATGGTGAGTTAAATGAAGAAATTTACATGGAACAACCAGAAGGGTTTTCTGTTCCAGGGAAAGAAAAGAAAGTGTGTAAATTGGTTAAATCATTATATGGTTTAAAACAAGCGCCAAAGCAATGGCATGAGAAATTTGACAAGGCAATGATGTCAAATGGATTTAAAATTAATGAGTGTGACAAATGTGTTTATATTAAAAACACAGACAAAGGTTATGTCATTGTATGTCTTTATGTAGATGATATGCTCATCATTGGTAGTAATAATGACATGATTAAAACTACCAAGAAAATGTTGAATAAACATTTTGACATGAAGGACATGGGCATTGCTGATGTAATTCTTGGTATGAAAATTACCAAAACATCAGAAGGATATGCTTTGTCACAATCTCATTACATTGAGAAAATACTTGACAAATTCAGCAAAGATGATGATCATCTTGCTAGAACTCCTGTAGATGTTAATTTGTATCTTTCTAAGAATGTACAGGAAAGTATTTCTCAATTAGAGTATGCCCAAATTATTGGAAGCTTAATGTACTTGATGAACTGCACTCGCCCAGATATAGCTTATGCAGTAAGTAAATTAAGTAGATATACGAGTAATCCGGGAGTAGAACACTGGAAAGCAATTATAAGGGTTCTAAGATATCTCCGATTTACTCGTAACATTGGGCTTAATTATACTAGATATCCAGCAGTACTTGAAGGATACTGTGATGCAAATTGGATATCGGATACTAGAGACTCGAAGTCCACCAGTGGGTATGTCTTTACTCTTGGTGGGGCGGCTGTATCTTGGAAATCTTCCAAACAGACTTGTATTGCTAGGTCTACTATGGAATCTGAATTCATAGCTTTAGACAAAGCAGGGGAAGAGGCAGAATGGCTTCGCCACTTCCTTGAAGATATTCCAATATGGCCAAAACCGGTGCCTGCTATATGCATACATTGATAGTCAATCAGCTATAGGTAGAGCACAGAGTCATATGTATAACGGTAAGTCACGACACATTCGTCGTCGACATAACACCGTAAGACAACTACTCTCTAATGGAATTATTTCCATAGAATATGTTAAGTCTAAAGACAACATAGCGGATCCACTAACCAAAGGGTTAGCAAGAGAGTTAGTTGAGAATTCATCGAGGGGAATGGGACTTAAGCCTATTAAATAAGAGTTACCACAACGGCAACCCAACCTAGTTGACTGGAGATCCCAAGATCTAGGTTCAAAGGGACAACCGAGTTGTGATGACTCAGAAGGATCACTGGGAGTCTAACTCCTACCCATTTCTTGATGAAATAGTGATGTCTGCAGCGTTTTAGGTTAAGTAAAATTTTAATGATTCTTATATCTAGGTATACTTAGTGGAGTATGGTAGGATACTCTTTATAAGAATAACCTATGTGAGTGTGAACTGAGCTGGTTCTATGAGATTTGTGAAGGGCTACAATTCTCTAGAGCACTCATGAAAAGACCAGGTTGTTCAGGGCCAAAATGAACACAATAGTGAGAACTAAACTATGTCTGGTAATATACTGTGTGAGTTCTATTGTCTTGGTTTACACAAATGGCTGAACAGTTCAAGACATCATGTTTACTGGTTAGCTAGTAAATCCGATAGTATCTCACAAGGGAATGTTCAAAGCCAAAAGCTACCTATCCTTTGCAGAATATTTCCAATTTCTGTACTCTCTATTAGATCATGTTGTTGCATTTTCTCTCCGTCAAATTCCATTCATGTGGGGGATTGTTGGAAAAATGGTTTATATAGGCATATTTTTATTTGAGCCCAATTGAGTGGGCCCCAAACGTCTTTTGGGGTGGGTCCGAAGAGGTGAAGTGTTCCTTGCCGCGTGGCAAGTCACACGGTGAAGACGGAACGTCAAAACCATTTATGAGTGAATGGGAAGTTGACGTCGTTTTCGGGTCTAACATTAATTTTTTAGATAAAATTCTTTGAATTTTTTCAATAAAAATTATTGTGGGAATTTAATTTAATTCTAAATTCAAATTTTGGTTCCTAGTGGTTTCCTAAAATTTGTACCTCTTATTTATTTATTAAACTATTCAATAGTTTAATATATAAATATATATATATATATATATATATATATTATATCTAATTAGTTTGTATTAATAAAGTTCCTTCAAGTTTTGAAAAGCTGCCCCAATCCACCAACGGTACTATTTCAAAACATTTTGAAATATATGTTCCTAACGGTGGTTTCAGTTTTCTTTTGTACCTGTTCAATTCTTATACTACCTGTTCGGGTAAAGGTTGAATGGTCACCTAGTGCCTATATATATAACCTATTTCCTGCAGTCCAAGATATCGAGATATTAGTCTGAAAAACACCCTTTTTGCTGTCCAGATTATATTTTGCATTTTAATCTTCATTCTAGTTTAAGAAAAAACAAAAGAGAGTATAGAACACAAGGTTTGGTTCGCCGTACAAATTTGTTTGAAGTGCTACAACAATTTTGTGAAGATCATTGTATCCTGGGAGATAGACGCCACTCAACCGTGAGCACCGTAGCGGGACAAATCTGTCTTAAGGACAGAGTGTCACACACTCAACTTGGTCTTAATTTTATTTCGGTTCGATAAATAAATCTGGTATGTTATTTATTTGTTTTGTTTGAATTTATTTCAAGTTATTTTATATACACAGAAGATTGTTCCAACAATCACCACTTAAAATGAAACTCACTTAATATTGTGTCTACTTAGGCGCTGTTTGGGAACAAATTTTTTGGGTTTTTTTTTTTTTTGTTTTTTTTTCACTAAAAGATAAATTAGTTACAAAAAAAAAAAAAAAAAAAAAATTCCAAACAAAATATCATATCAAACCTCATAATCATTTCATTTTTTTTCTCACAAACATCTCATCCAACCACAAAAAACCCAACTATTTTTCTAAACACAAAAATTTTTTTCTCTAATAATATCCTACAACTAAAAAAACTTATAAAAAAATCCACTTCCTAAGCACTCACTTAGTATACTTGTTAAATAAATTTTTTTTTTTTTTGAAAATAATTTTCAATTCCCTCCTCCCTTTCTCATCGATTTCGATCACCTCTTTTGATCAGCAACTATCTTTCGAACATTCTCTTTGCCATTCATTAAATTTATTTTTTTATTTTGTTTATATATGTCGAAATGTGTACTAACTTCCTTTCTTTCTTTTTTTTCATGTTTAGAGAGAGAAAAAAAAAATGAACAAATCCTAACAATCTTATTAAGAATTAAGAAAAAAAAAATATATTTTATACAATTGTTTATCACGTACATTCATTACAAACATTGCCTTGAACCAACAAATCCCCGTAAAAATAATCTTACATACACGATCTCTTCCTTCTACTTTCTCATGGAAGGGAAAAAGAAAAAGAAACTTATTACCCAACAAATTGTTTTCTTAAATATTTAATGCTGTTTTAAACCCCCAAAAAAAAAAAACAAAAAAAACACAATTGACTCTAAAAACATTAGTTGACCCGCCTGCAGTTTGATCTAATCTGGCCTTTCTTCCCAGTTAATGGTTTTATATTACCCATTGTTGGTGATAATCACAAATAAAACACCAGAAAATAAAAATAATAAAAATTACAATAACTATTGTAAGAGCTGAGGCGTAGGAAATTCGCTCTCTTTAAGGAGATTCAAGCCCTCTGCGGTTAGGCAAAGCCTCACACCGGTGCAACAGAAAAAACCTTGACTTATTCCCCCCAGGATACAACAGCCCGACTAAGTCGTATGGTTAACCAATACTGCACAATTGGTTGAACAAAAATTTTATCACATACACCATTTTTTATTTGCCTGATAATCTCACACAAGACATAATAAAAGCAATCAAAACTTCTTCTCGTATTTCTCAAGATAGGACACAGCTCAATATATATAGGAGAAAAAGCTAGGAAGGTCTTCCTTGGTGGATAAGAAAAGGAAGACTTGGAAGACTTGAAAGGGTAAGACTTGGCGAAGACTTATCTTGGAAGACTAGGAAGACTGGATGTGGATAAGAATGGGGAGACTGGACTAAGACTTGGCAAAGACTTGAATGGTAAGTAAACTTGGTAGAAAAGAAAAGAAAATCAACCTATGACACATTATAATATTAAAATACCTGCTAATATTTCCCCACCTATTTTAATATTATAGGTAACAAAAATTGAGATTATTAGGCAAATAAGGATATTATGCATCATGATAGGTGTGCTCTGCATTGAACCTCCATTAGTGAAACAATAATATCTACTCTAGAGCCAATAGTATGCACAGCATTGAACTATGACTACTTAAGAGAAATAAATAACTATTGGACACACATAATATTCCAGGTGTTCACAAAAGCTTTAAAAGTTAGCACATTATAGCTTTGTGCGATTCCAGGATTCATGAGTGTGTTTGAGAATTAGCCAAAATCTCATAGGGAGCGGCCCCACTACCACACTCACATAGGTGAATTTTGTCAAGGGTGCTCCTGTAACTATGACACCCCACTCAATAAGAGCTACAGAAATTCATTAAGAGTTTTTTTAATAACTCAACCTCTACAACATTACAGGATAAATGCACTTACATCATAGGGATGGGTAAAAAGTAATTTAGTGCATTTCTCACGGCCATCATATGATCGTTTTTCTCATTGAACCCAGTTACAGGATCTCTGGTCCCTAGGTTGAGTATCCTCATACATGGCTCCTGCTATATTCAATGGGCTTCAACCCCATCCTCCTCGATGTATTCTTGACTCTATCTCTTGCTAAGGCCTTAGTTAATGGATCTGCAAGATTATCACCAGATTTAATATAATCCACATTTATGATGCTATTATTCATATAAGATCTCACAGTACTGTGTTTTCTTCTGATAGGTCTGGATTTACCGTTATAATAACGGTTATTAAATCGACCAATTGCTGCGGTGCTATAACAATGAATCAATATAGGTGGAATCGATTTTTCCCAACAAGAGATTTCATTTAACAAATCTCTTAACCAATTTGCTTCTTCACTAGCTATAGCTAAAGCAATAAGCTCAGCCTCCATTGTTGAATTAGCAATAATGGTTTGTTTTTTCGATTTCCAACTTATAGCACCACCTCCCAATGTAAATAAGTAACCAGTGGTTGATAATGAATCACCTGACAAGGTATTCCAATCGGCATCACTGTAACTTTCAAGTACTGCAGGATACTTATTATAAAACAAGCCATATTTTATGGTACCAGATAAATATTTCATAATACGCTCAATGGCTAGCCAGTGATTACTGCCAGGCTTGCTTGTAAACCTGCTAAGTACTCCAATTGCATATGCAATGTCAGGTCTAGTACAGTCAGTCGCATAACGCAAGCTACCAATCATACTAGCATATTCCTTTTGATTAATTACATCCTCATCATTTTCAATAGGAAATAAACGCACATGAGGATCAAAAGGAGTAAGAACATGCTTGCAGTTATAAAAATTATATTTTCTCAAAATTTTCTCAACATAATGCGGCTGATCAAGAAATATACCATCACAGGTTTTGGTAATTTTCATTCCCAAAATATAATTAGTCTCACCAAGATCTTTCATATCAAAATGGCTACTAAGCATATTTTTAGTTTCCACGATGATGTGCAAATTAGAGCCAAATATAAGTAGATCATCCACATAGAGGCTAATAATGACATGTGAATTCTCTTCAGATTTATAGTAAATGCATTTATCACATTCATTCGTTTTATAGCCATTCTCAATCATGCAGGAATCCAATTTCTCATGCCACAGTTTAGGGGCCTGTTTTAAGCCATATAGGGATTTAATTAGCTTGCACACTTTGTTTTCTTGACTGGGTTCCACAAAACCCTCAGGTTGATCCATATAGATTTTTTCACCCAGGTCTCCATTTAAAAATGCTGTTTTAACATCCATTTGATGAATCTTTAGATTATGAATTGCAGCCACTGCAATTAATAATCTAATGGATGTAACTCTAGTAACCGGAAAAAATGTATCAAAAAAGTTAAGATCTGCTTGTTGTTTAAAACCTTTTGCAACAAGCTTTGCTTTATATTTATCAATAGTTCCATCCGGTTTAAATTTTTTTCTTAAAATCCATTTACAGCCAATAGTTTTACAATCTGGTGGTAAATCTACTAATACGCAAGTTTTATTGGATAATAATGATTCTATCTCATCATTTACAGCCTCGTTCCAAAAAACAGAGTCAGGAGATGCCAAAGCTTCTTGTAAAGTTAATGGAGTTTCTTCCACATTAAAAATATGATAATTAGGGTCAAAATCTTTTTCTAATCTAGCTCTTTTACTCCTTCTTGGTTCAAAAACTACAGTATCTTGGTTTTGTAAAAGAGGAGTAGAGGAACCGGTTTCAGATAAAATATTTTCTTGACAATTTTGACCCCCACCATTTTTAGATTTAAAAGGAAATTTTTCTTCATAAAAAATTGCATCACCTGATTAAAAAATTATTTTGTTTTCAATATCAAAAAATCTATAGGCTGTACTATTTGTTGCATATCCAAGAAAAGCACAAGTGGCAGCTTTCACACCTAATTTAGGTCTTTTAGGGTCTACCAGTCTAACAAAAACTAGACAACCCCAAACCCTCAAATATCTCAAATTTGGCTTATGCCCTTTCCACAACTCAAAAGGTGTAACTTTTGTTTTTTTATGTGGCACTCTATTCATGACATAACATGCAATTAAAATTGCTTCTCCCCACAAATTTGAAGGAGCACTTACTTCAATTAGCATAGCATTTGTTAAATCAGTTAAAGTTATATTTTTCCTTTCTGCTACACCATTCGATGCATGTGAATATGGTGGAGCAGTTTCATGGATTATTCCCAAAGACTGAGCAAACGAGTTAAATCCAAAAGATTCATACTCCCAGCCTCTATCACTTCTATATCTTTTAATCTTTTTACCAAATTGATTTTCAACTTCAAGAAGGAATTCTTTAAATTTTTCAAAAGCATCACTTTTATTTTTCAACAAGTATACATAAGTGTATTTTGAAAAATCATCAATAAAAGTGATAAAATATATATTTCCACCGCGTGTTAAAATTCCTTCAAATTCACATAAATCAGTGTGAATTAATTCTAACAATTCAGTATTTCTCACCACACTTTTATGAGGCCTTTTAGTTATTTTTGCTTGACTGCAAACTTTACATTTTTCAAACTTATTTGTTAGTCTGGGAATTAATCCTAAACTACTCATGACTCCCACATATCGGCAATTAATATGGCACAGACGAGCATGCCAAAAATTCATAGAAGACAGCATGTAAATAGAAACATGTGCTTTCTTATTCTCAACATTTAATTTAAACATTCCATCACAGGCATACCCTTTCCCCACAAATATGCATTTTTTAGTGATTACATATTGGTCAGATTTAATAGTCTGCTTGAAACCAGCTTTGTTGAGTAAATAACTTGACATCAAATTTTTCCTCATGGACGGTGTGTATAACACATCTTTTAAAACAAGCACACGTCCAGAGGTAAAATTTAGCTCAACATCTCCAAACCCGAGCACCTTGATTAAACTGGAGTTACCAAGCATAACAGTCATCTCCTCATTAAAAGGAGTGAAATCTTTGAACCAATCTTTATCATAGCAGACATGCCTATTGGCACCAGAGTCTGCCCACCACCCTTCCACAGATTGAACCATAAAAATATCTGTAATCATAGCCACAAATGGTTCATCGGTAACATTAGCCTATGGTCGAGACTGTTGTTTCTGAAATTTGCAAGTTCGAGCAATATGCCCACTTTTGCCACACACAAAACATGTCACATTTGTCAGATCTTGTGAAGGGGGTTCTTGGTTCCATTTTTTTTGCCTCGGGTAATTTTTATTTTGTGGCCTTCCAGTATTTTTCCAGATTTTCTTAACTGGCTTCAAGTGACTATTTTTATGAAATCGACCTTTAGGTATCCAGTAGTTAAATTTACCTTTGCAGTGGAATGCTCTTGTGTCATAAGCACATCTTGTCCTCGTGCTTCCTCCTCCACCCGAATCCGTGTGATTAGAGTCTCCAAAGATGTCTCTTTTTGCTTGTGGCGCATTGACTTCTAGAACTCCCTCCAAGATGATGGTAGTTTGTCAACAATACCTGCTACAACAAGATTGTCTCCAATTTTGATGCCTTCAGATCTAACTTCAGCTACTAACGTCTGAAAATCTTGAACTTGCTCCACCACTGATTTTCCATCTATCATCTAATAGCGGAAAAAACGGCTTGTAACATATTTTTTAGCGCCTGCCTTCTTCAGTGTCATATTTGTTCTGCAAGGCTTTCCAAATTTTCTTGGCAGTGGTGTAAGTAGTATCACAATAATCATAAAATTGATCTGAAAGACAATTCAAAAGATAGTATCGACATTTATACTTATCTGTGTTGTATTTCTCAATTTTTTCAAGATCAGCATACTCCTCATCGGTCATCTCTTCAGTGGGGATTTTGTTTGGATTTTTCTCGGTCAGGATATAGGCCACCTTGCCTTTCCATCTCTTGAAATGAGCTCCCTTGAACCGGAAGGGCTTGTTGAGATCGCCGGTATTCTCGTTGGGCTTCTCCAGTACTAGCTCCATGGATTTTTGCTATTTGAATCTCCTTAAAATTGTTGGTGATAATCACAAACAAAACACCAGAAAACAAGAATAATAAAAATTACAATAACTATTGTAAGGGTTGAGGCGCGGGAAATTCGCTCTCTTTAAGGAGATTCAAGTCCTCTGCGGTTAGGCAAAGCCTCACACCTGTCACGACCCAAACCCACCCCTAGAAGTTTGGCATCGTAATCGGCCAGTAATCCAAGATTACCAAAGGCCTTCCTGTACAAAACATAAATAACCGGGCTCATGGAAGCGAAGACAGAATACAATAGTCCAAAGAGCTGTGCATATATATGAACAAATATTTACATGCCAAAAATGTTAATTTACCCACTTACATTACATAACATGTAACAAAAGATCATACATAAAGCATAGGCACATGCCACAGATATACAACAAACAAAACTCACTAACGGCCTTCCAGGCCTAGCCCCAGCTCGGAGGCACACAAAACATCTGGTAGGCTTCAAAATGGCGGCTCGGTCAAGACTCCGCCTAGGCTTGACTCCCAGAATGCTCACCTATAAATACATATATACAAACAATGAGCTAAAGCTCAGCGAATAACCTTAAAGTAAAGGGGTGGTGAACGAATTCCGCATATCATATATCCGTAAAACAAATCATTCATAAACGTAATCAATTCATATCATAACATAATAATGGCATACTCCATAGAACATAACACATAACGTCTTCCGACTAGAGTAATCAGTTCCGGATACTGATTAAACACATATCACCACAATGAAGTGGCTAACGAGATCTTGTAAACTGGTCATGGACCCGCATTTTCATGCCGTCCCCATGACTTGGGACTATCTATGGACGCCATACTAGATTCGCAAATCAGGACATTCGTTCACGGGTTTAAAATCACATTTCGAAAACATATCGTATCATATAGCATTTCGTATAACATTTCAAATGCATTGCATATCAACATAACTTTATAGAAATGTTACTCACAGTGGGTTTCCAAAATCGGTTGCATGGTCTTCAAGATTTGACCTACAAATACAAACAGTATAGCGTAATTCTCAACACATAAAGTAAACACATACTTGTAATCTCTCGTCATCATAACTTAATTAAGGCTTAAGAATGCCTAAAATGTAATGAGGATGCCAAAACATGTATTAGAACACTCTGCGAAAATTCTAAAAACAAAGAGTCCCCGCTCGAGCGTCAAAACCCTCGCTCGAGCGGACCGCAAACTGTGACAAAAATATTAGATGTGCGAAATCCCCGCTCGAGCGGCAAAACCCCCGCTCGAGCGGCCTTCAAAAATTTGGGTGAAAACCAGTCCCATTTTCTGTTAAACCGTGGGTCTCCATTTTTGCAAAAATTAACTTCCAAATCAGAAAACTCAAAACTCAAATACTTGAAAATACTTTAAATTAAGCTTCGAAATTTCCAAGCAAAACCCAAATGCATCAAAAAAACCTTGAATTGAGGTGAAAAATCATAAATATGCATACAAAAGCTTTATTTCTTAAAATCCATGGAGTTTCTCCCTCAAATATGCTAAATATAAACATGAATTTCATAAACCATGTACATAAACTCAAATTCATGGAGATTACTCTCAATTAAAGAACTAAATGAAAAGTAAGGACATATGCAACAAAAATTTCATGAACTCATGCTAAGAATCTTGAGTTTACATGCTAGATGCCAAGAATTAAACAACTTAATTCATGAAAAATCTTACCTTAGATGGTTAAGTGACTTGATCCCCTTTTCTTTCCTCTTCTTCCCTTTTTCCCTCACCTTTTCTCACAAACTCACTCTCTCCCTCTTTCCAAATTTTTCTTCTCTTTTGTTTTGAGTCAATGAGTCAACCAAGGATCCTTATCTATAACTTTAGTTATATAAACAATTATGCCAAAAACTTGAGCCAAACAGAACTTAGCAAATCAGACGAAATTCAGTTCTCAATTAATTTTTCCAAATGGCTCTAAAAATTTCCGATATCACATAGGCGTGCTCAATTTCGTTTTCCGAACCCATTACGGTCGTCAATTTCAGTCCCGAATTTGTAGTTCCAACATATATTTTTCCAATTCAAACAGATATTCCTCAATTAATTCATATTAGTACATAGTTAATTACTGATAATTGTGACATGCGTTTTGGGGTCGTTACAACACCGGTGCAGCAGGAAAAACCTTGACTTGTTCCCTCCAGGATACAACAGGCCAACTAAGTCGTATGGTTAACCAAAACTGTACAATTGGTTGAACCCAAAGCTTTATCACATACACTCTATTTTATTTGCCTGATAATCTCACACAAGACATAATAAAAGCAACCAAAACTTCTTCTCGTATTTCTCAAGATAGGACATAGCTCAATATATATAGGAGAAAAAGCTAGGAGGGTCTTCCTTGGTGGATAAGAAAAGGAAGACTTGGAAGACTTGAAAGGATAAGACTTGGCGAAGACTTATCTTGGAAGACTAGGACGACTGGATGTGGATAAGAATGGGGAGACTGGACCAAGACTTGACAAAGACTTGAATGATAAGTAAACTTGGTAGAAAAGAAAAGAAAACCAACCTATGACACATTATAATATTAAAATACTTGCTAACACCCATCTTAATCATAGACTTAGCAAAATCATTCTAGAATGACCAAACATCAGTGCTATAGCTCTTCACCAACTGATCTGTCTCACAACTATTATACAGTTCTTGATCAGAATGCAAAAGCCCCTTCTTTTTCACCAAGTTGGAGAAATACTTGGTGTCGAAAATGGCAGCTGTTGGGTCCAGAGGGGCTAGGTTTGAGTTCCGATCGTTTTTCGGGCATCTAGATTGGCGATCACGCGCAAAGGTAGGGTTGATGTTGGATTCTTCGTAAATATGTTTCCTTGAAGGTAAAACACAGTGCAAACCCAATGGAGTGGCCACCAGAGAGAGCTACAAGGTCCTTGGCGTCGAGGCCTTTATTTTTGAAGTTTTTGATGAGTGCAGGGAGGTCCATCAATGGTGAGGGGAGGTCTTTTTCAGCTTTAGTCCTACTGGCCGTGGTTAAGTCTCTTCTTCCTAGTTGCACATTCCATGTTGGTTCCCCAAGCTATTTGTAAAACAAGACACGTTTTGGCACACAAATATGTTGAAAAAAAAATAATAATAAAATTTAATCACAGAATCTGATACAATTTTCTTATATAAAATTGAATTTTGTGATCAGATTCTGTGTAGTTATAAGGGAGACTTATTTATAAGTTCTATTTCGGACACTTATACTATGTTAAGTCTTGTGTAATTTCTTATAGAGTTTCAAGTCCTATTTAGATAGGAATGTATTCCACAAGATCCTATGAGTTGCAAATAAATGGTATTAATATACTATTATACACTATAATAGCAAAACCATATATAGGAAATTGAATGTTACCATAGAAAGTAATATTTTCACATTCAATTAAAAAAAATCAAAAACCTAGTAAGTTTGCGAAACGTAACGTGACACGTTACGTTACGTTTATGTAGGTGTCACGTTACGTTTCGCAAACTTAATCTATGGTAACATTCAATTTCCTATATATGGTTTTACCATTATTTATGATATTAACAACTAATATTGAGGGTAAATGTATCAACAAACTTCACACAGGACTTATGGGAACATAAGTTTTTTAGTAGGACCATATGTAGCATAAGTCTCCCTAATAGGACTTATAAATAATTTTCCCTAGTTATAATTTTGTGATCACTATAACATTATTGAAAGCATATAATAACATACCACAACCACAGAGTCGCGAGCTGCAACTGCCAAAATATCAGCACACGACACCATAGGGCGCCCACATGCCTTGTCAACCTCTGACTTGATTCTGTCAATGACTTCAAAGCCTCTAGCAGAATTATTATTAGCAGGTGCAATCTTTTCACTGTCAATGGTGGAGGTTTTGTCCAGTAGAATAGAAGCATCACAACCCTGCATTAGAATCACACCAAGTCTCTATTAGTTTAGTTATCAAAATTGATTATATCAAGTATTATCAAGTACTATGCCATCAAAAGTAACTACCGAAAATTTTGAAAAGAAAAGAGTTGGATAGTGTCATACTTGAACAAAACAGTCGTGGAAGTACAGGCGAAGGAAGGAAGCGCCCATGCGGCGCTCTTGCCTCACAACATCCTCCACGACTCTTTTGATAATGGGTAAAGCTTGGGGACATGTTTTGTGGTAGTAATAAGGTGAAAGTGTTGACGAGAAAGCTGCGGTTGCAAGAGAAAGCAAGAGAAAGCTGGCAAGGAGAGAGAAGCTGTGAGAACCCATAACTCTTTGTGTAGTAATAGAAGTAGTGATTATAATTTGTTGTATGTTTTTTGGGTGATATTTGGGTAAGGTGATGATACCTGTATTTATAGGTGAGATATCTTGGGCTCGAGCAACAACAATAAGCGCTGAGCATCTCCAAGGGGATAGTTAAACAAGGCTTGTTAGGCATTTTAGCCAATGTAAGTCTAATTTTGAGCTCTAATGGGCTAGCTATTTTACCATCCTATTTTTTTGGTGGCTACAATTGAAGAGCCCTAGAGGCTCTCCAAACAATTATGTATGTATATATTTTTGATTTTTGTATATTTATGTCTTAGATTTGAGATTTTATATTATATATATATATGTGTGTGTGTGTGTGTGTGCGCGCGCGCGCGCGTGCGTGTAGCAATTTTATTTGTTCTTTCAATTCTGTTTGATGAATTACGGAATAACTTATTTTGTATTTTGTATTTTTTTTCTTCTCATTCTACAAGTTTTGTATGTTTGTATGGGCAAATTTATTATTATTGCAAATTTATATTAGCAAAATATTAACAATTAGTATTTTTTTATTTTAAAAATTAATTAAGTTAGTTTAAATGATTAGCTAAAATAAAGAGCGTGGTTGGATAAGACAATAGCTAAAGTAATTAGGTAAAATAAAGAGTGTACTTTTTTTATACTTTAGCTAGTGAAAAATAGAGAGTGTGGTTGGAGTTGCTCTTAGACATGGCCACCAAGACCAGTTCTAGGAAATGTAGTTATCAATTCAGACCTTGGAAAACCTATGCGTGCAAAATTACCATAGTAACCGTATCCTGTTTTATTAATTTCATTTTTTTTGAACTTCTAGATTTATGGAAAAAGCTCAATCTCATTGATGATATTCTTTAAAAAATAATGATTTTGTTTGATTCATCTTAAATAAGCTATTTATGGGGTTTTTTTTTTTTATATATATATTTTATTTTATTTTGTGATTTGTATAAGACCATTCGATGTAACTCTCAGTATAGATTGAACAATACAAGTAGCTTTAATAAGGTAAAAGAAAATGATTATCATAAAACTGAGGAAGTATTGATTTAGATTATGATTATAGATTATTTAATTCAGTTTAGCACAATTCGCAGCCAAACTACCCATGTAGATATTGTTGTTTATGTAGATCTAGAGTTAGTTCCCACAAACACTTACCCTATTTGGTGAGTTTTTAAATTTAAAATTTTATTTTCTCAAAAAACTAAAAACTAATCTTGTAGAAAAGAAAGAAAAAAAAAATTACTTATCATTTTCATTATGATTTTTTGACCAATAATTTTTGTGAGGACGTTTAATCATTAATGATGACTTTTCAAAAAAAATCCTAATTCAAAACTTCATCCGTAAAGATTTAGTCAATAAAATTCATTAGCATGGAACAAATTTATTTTCTGCTTTGTTTTGTAGGAGGTGATAAATAACAACCTAACTTACTACCTTTTTGAGAGGGTAATTTGTAAACAAATTGGGCCGAGTTAGGAAAAGTCTTCTTTGGAAGTTTGGCCACACAATGGGCCGAGATAAGAGCTGGTGTAGCTCGGTCTTGGGCTAAGAAGACACTAGGCCGGTCAGAGATGGGTTGCCAGGGCCTAGACCTAGCTATCTGAATGTAGTCCTTTATTGGACCGAGATGTTGTCAATAGAGAGAACCGAGCTGTGCGTAGCTCAGCAGGATGCTATTCGATAGATCGGCTTCCGGTCACACGGCCCGAATGACAGGGGACCGAGATAAGCTAGCTCAGTCAGGAATGTATATCTGAGCATAAGCAGTGTGACTTCTAGGAGGACTCTGCTAAAGAGAGTAGAGTCCTAGTAGGATTGTGCAAACTATCTCACTTGGTTGGTAGTGAGTAGGGTGTGTGATTCCTAGGAGGACTCTTATAAGGAGAGTTGGAATCCTACTAGGATTGGACCAGGCCAAGTCTATAAAAGCTTATAGCAGGACCTATGGACAGGTATCACAATCCCAATTCTTACTCTAGAATACACAGAGCTTTTGTGTCTATTGTCTATTTTGCTCATCGGAGGGGGGACAGGTATCACAATCCCAATTCTTACTCTAGAATACATAGAGCTTTTGTGTCTATTGTCTATTTTGCTCATCGGAGGGGTTTCCGGCACACACCCGTCGGCTAGCTCACGTTTGTGTTTTCAGGCAGCAAAGCGACGATGTGTGGAGGAGTGCAAACTTGATCAACATGATTATACGAGAAGATTATTTCGTGCTCGTACAATTGGCGCCGTCTGTGGGAAAGATCACAAAGAACAAACCTTTTGATTGAGTTTTCTCTTTAGTTAAATTCTATGGTGCACAATGAAGACTTGCCATACTCTGCTATTGATGGGCAAACCCCGGAAGGGGGCGGGAGGTACGAAGGCTTACCTTTTATCCCACCCATGGCAGAATTAGATCCTCAGTGACGGAACCCACAGAGGGATACCCGTGAAAGACGGGGCACCAGTCCTCGTCGCTCCTGAGGCCCTGAAAGGCAGAGGCGAAGGTTGGATCCTCAAGTTCTAGAAGATCGGGTAAGGGAGCAAGATGAATTGATACGGAAGATGGCAGCTGACATAGAGACTTTGAAGCGCCAGATAAAGGGCAAAGGGGAAACAGAAAAAGAGGTGGGCAAGAGCAAGGCGCACCCTCACCACTCAGAAGATCGTGACAGACAAGTCATACCAACACAAGCTGAAAGTAAAAGCCTCAGGTCAAGCAATATGCAATCGAGGACTTCCAGGACTCGTTACTCCAGGTCTGAGAGGACGAGGACTGAAAGGTCTTACACAGAAGGAAGCAGTTATCGGTCGTCACATTCACACCAAACGACATCTAGGCACACGGAGTTGCCTAGGTCGGCGGACCTGTGGACATTGCTTGAGGAAAGGGCTCGAAGAAGAGAAGACACTCAGGCTCGCGACCGCCGCAGAGTCTCCGTACTACGACGGTTGGCTCCTAGAACACATGGGAGTGTCGAGGTAGGAATGCCAATGCCGCACCTTGCATACGAACTAGCAGATAAAGTACTAGCAAGGTTATAGAGCTCGCCGTTCATTCCGGTGATAGAGAACGCACCATTACCCTCCGGCTTCCACCACCCTAAATTTACTATTTATGAGGAAAAGTCAGACCCCTACATGCACTTGAGCCATTTCCGCCAAGTTATGGCGGTGTATTGGCGAAACGAGGCTCTAATGTGTATCATATTTCTTTCCAACCTTGGTGACTTGGGTTTAACATGGTTTGAAAGGTTGCCAGAAGGTAGCATAGCTTCATGGACGCAACTAGTAGAGGCATTTGTGACCAGATTCAGAACGAACACCAAGACGCCAGTGGAGATTGACTAGCTTCTCTCCATAGACATGGGTGAGAAAGAAACATTGAGGTCTTACAATAACCGGTATTGGGAGACTTTTAATCAGATTGGAGATTGCCCCATAAACCTAGCTATCGCACAGTACAAACGAGGTTTGCCAGCTGATAATAAATTGAGGGATTCAATGACAATGACGCCACCTCTTACTATGGAAGCCTTGATGAAGAGAGTGCACCAACACATCTTGGTAGAGGAAGATGGGATGCGCACCAAGGTAGAGTCCGATACAAACAATGATGTCGGACAAAACACCCTCAGCAAAAGTTAAAGGACCAACCAAGTAAAAAATCTTTGCCCAACTAGGGGCAAAGTGGGTTGGCAAGATTGACCAACTCTTTCTAACAAGTCTTTGCCTGACTGGGGGGCAACAAAAAAGGTTGACAGGTTTGACTAACAGTTTTTTCATTCTTTAGCCGAGATAAGGATCTAGGCTTCAGAAGGTTGGCAGGTTTGACCAACATTTAGTCCATCAGCCGAGATAAGGATCTAGGCTGACGGAAGTTTGGCAGGTTGGGCCAAACATATCTTGTTCTTTAGCCGAGATAAGGATCAAGGCTGAAGAAGGTTAACAGGTTTGACCAACTTCTAGTCCATCAGCCGAGATAAGGATCTAGGCTGACGGAAGTTTGGCAGGTTGGGCCAAACATATCCTATTCTTCAGCCGAGATAAGGATCAATGCTGAAGAAGGTTAGCAGGTTTGACCAACATCTAGTCCATCAGCCGAGATAAGGATCTAGGCTGACGGAAGTTTGGCAGGTTGGGCCAAACCTATCTTGTTCTTCAGCCGAGATAAGGATCAAGGCTGAAGAAGCTTAGCAGGTTTGATCAACACTTTTTCTTCTTTTAGCCGAGATAAGGATCTAGGCTCAGGAAGGTTGGCAGGTTTGACTAACACCTTTTTTCCCTCTAGCCGAGATAAGGATCTAGGCTCAGGAAGGTTGACAGGTTTGACCAACAATTTTTTCATTATTTAGCCGAGATAAGGATCTCGGCCAAGGAAGGTTGGTAGGGTTAGTGTAAACCGAGTTAGTTTGCTTGGTGAGACACAGAAAGAATGACTCGCCATACGATTGCGAACTCGAAGGACATAAATGTTGAAGGCAAAAAGGCGGGGCTGTTCAAATTTTTTTTTGGAGGTACATGACGGTTGTAACAAAAGAACGAGGATAATGGGGGCATGCCACGTATCCTTGGAATGACGTCGTGTTAGACATGCCAGATTAGTAGAAGGACATGTTAAGCAACTGACAAGACTTATTGGGGCCGAACGAGTTGTGAAACCGAACGACTTTTCTACCTCGGTAGAGTTGGGCATTCTTAGCTCGGCTGGAGGAAAATAATCCCAATCATGCTACGCAAATGGAATTAAGGGGCAATTGAGAGGGTAATTTGTAAACAAATTGGGCCGAGCTAGGAAAAGTCTTCTTTAGAAGTTTGGCCACACAATGGGCCGAGATAAGAGTTGGTGTAGCTCGGTCTTGGGCTAAGAAGACACTAGGCTGGTCAGAGATGGGTTGCCAGGGCCTAGACCTAGCTATCTGAAGGTAGTCCTTTATTGGACCGAGATGTTGTCAATAGAGAGAATTGAGCTGTGCGTAGCTCAGCAGGATGCTATTCGATAGATCGGCTTCCGGTCACACGGCCTGAATGACAGGGGACCGAGATAAGGTAGCTCGGTCAGGAATGTATATCCGAGCATAAGGAGTGTGACTTCTAGAAGGACTCTGCTAAGGAGAGTAGAGTCCTACTAGGATTGTGCAAACCATCTCACTTGGTTGGTAGTAAGTAGGGTGTGTGATTCCTAGGAGGACTCTTATAAGGAGAGTTGGAATCCTACTAGGATTGGACCAGGCCAAGTCTATAAAAGCTCATAGCAGGACCTATGGACAGGTATCACAATCCCAATTCTTACTCTAGAATACACAGAGCTTTTGTGTCTATTGTCTATTTTGCTGACTTAGGCATCGGAGGGGTTTTCGGCACACACCCGCCGGCTAGCTCACGTTTGTGTTTTCAGGCAGCAAAGCGACGACGTTTAGAGGAGTGAAAACTTGATCAACAGGATTATACGAGAAGATTATTTCGTACTCGTACACTTTTTTACAGCTATAAATAAATATTTAAATCGGCTAACTTGTAAAAAATGATTCTTTGGAGCTAATAGTCAACCATATAGTAATAATATACGAACAAATAAATTATGGACCAGTCTTGCCTGCTGTCAGTATAAGAAGATAGGGGTGATTTGAAAATTTGATTAAAAGTGATTTTTTTGATTTTTTTTAAAAGTTTTTTTTTTTGTCATTTTGTGTGTATAAAATGTGAAAGGTGATATAACTGAGAAATTCTATTTCCACACACTTGATTAATTCAATGTACATCTTTTCTCTAAATTTTTTATTACATTTCTATCATTCAATCAAATTACCAACACACCTCTCCCTTTCTCCTTCCCAACTCAACCCTTACCTTTGTGATTTCCGACCACCGGCAGTCATCTCCCTCTCTTCTGATCATCACCACCTTCATAGCATTCCTCTCTTCTTGCCTGGCATCCATTACATAGACCGTTTTGGAGTTATGCTGCTCAGATGCTGGTGCCCTGACTTTTAGAGAGAAAGAGAGAGGAGAGAAAGAATTGGGGGTTTGGACAGAGAGAAACAGAGTAGTGAGTTGGGTTCTCTCTTTCTCTATCTCTCTCGCTATCGCGATGCATTCCCCACCATCACGATTCATTCTAGCCAAGTGTTTTCAGATTTTCGTCGGCGGTGGAGAAGGGCGACTCGAGTTGTAGCGAGGAGAGGCGACCTGGGGTGAGATGGTCGACGGAGGAGTGGCGGCGAGGGTGTGAAGTCTGAGATCAACTGGGTTCTTCACAGATCCGATCTGTAGGTGGCGATGGAGAGAATGAAGCAGTGGTGGGAGGAGGAGAAGGCTAGGGAGGGACAGTGGTCGTGGGAGGTTGAGAGAGGCTGAGAAGGGAATGGTGCCAGTGGGAGGCGGTGGTTGCTGACAATGGTTAGGGTTAGGATTTGTTGGAGAAGATGATGGTAGTTTAGTATTATCTGAAAATTATTGAAACTTATTGAGACAAAATTAAAAGTTTTAATTTGTGTATGGTGTAAACTGAGTAAATGGTATATGCTAAGATAAGTAAGGATGTGTAAATAGAATTACTCGATAAAATGGGTTAAAAAGTTAAAAGCTAACTTTTAATTAGCTTCCCAAATTATCCTTGATGCCAATTTTTTTCCAAATCACAGAGAATTTTCACATTTCTCTAAAGTGGGTTCTTATAATTGTGAAATTAAGGTTGTGTTTGGATAAAACTTTAAGAATAAATTTGTGGAAGTAAGGAGAAAAAAAAAATGAACCAAATATAAGTTGATTTTTTTTTTTTTTAAATTTTGTTTTCACAATATATATATATATATATATATTAGAACTTTTATCCAAACACTATAAGAAATTAAGGTTTTAGAGACAAAAATTTAAAGACAAAATTACTTTTTAGGGAAAAAATATTGTTGTCGCCAAAAGTGTTATTGTTTTATTTTTAGCGACAAAATTGAACATTTAGTGATAAACTACTAACCTTTTGGGACCAAAAGATGTCTCAAAAAAAAAAAAAAATTTTTTTTTTTTGACCAAGTTATTTTATTTCTAAAAGTGTATTCATTAGTGACATTTTTAAAATTTTATTTCTAAAAACTCATTTTTTGACTTTTCAAGACGGTCTTTTAGTAACTATTTTCACGATAACTAAAATCAGTCCTTAACTTTTTTTGCAACAAAATTTATATGTTTAGAGATTAAAAAAAAAAAAATTAATTTCTAAAACTCTCATAATGATCTAACCCAATTCAACAAAGGAACCATCAAAGAAATAGTAAAACTAAACCAAAAGGTATGACTTGTTAACCGAGTAATGTTACCTGTGAAAAAAAATAAATATTCTGAAAAAAGATACATGTATTGAAGAAAAAAAAAGAGTTAATTACACTAATAGTCCCTATAGTTTGGGACTTGTGTCACTTTGGTCCCTGACTTTTCAATTGTGACACATTTGACTCTGAAGTTTGAATCTTGTTACAAATAAGGACAATTGAAAATATTATTAGATTTTTCAAGGGTAAAATCGTCAATTTGATAAAATATAACTAATTTGACAAAAATAAATGTCAAAAAAGATTTTTAATTTTTTTAAAATTATTTTTATCTACCAATGATAAAATTATTTAAAATTAATAAAAATAGATGATTAATTTTTTAAAATTAATTTTACATGATCATCATCCAAATACATAATAAAAATTAATTTGGTAAAAAAAAAAAAAATGTCCAAAAGATTTATCAATTTTACATAATTTTATTTTTAGTAGGTAGAAATAATTTTTAAAAATTCAAAACTATTTGCTTGACATTTATTTTTGTCAAATTAATTTATATTTTATCAAATTGACAATTTTACCCTTGAAAAATCTAATTATATATTCAATTGTCCTTATTTGAAACAAGATTCAAAATTCAGAGTCAAATGTGTCACAATTGAAAAGTCAAGGACCAAAGTGACACAAGTCCCAAACTATAGGGACTATTAGTGTAATTTGCCCAAAAAAAAAAGTGCATGGAAAATTGTAGCAGTATTGTAGAAATATGCACAAAAATTAATTTGTAAATTTAAGTCACCCATTGATTTTCTTTACACTTTACTTTCCAACGAACTCAACTTGTTAATTAACATAAAGAAATGTTATGATTATCAAATTAATTTATTTATTATTTAATGTGTCATAATTATATTACTAGAATGAATTCTTCATTTTTGATATACAGTGATGTTACATATACTAATTAATATATATACTAATGTACCAACTAGTGTTATACCATTATTACTGATTTCACCTATTATACAAATTATAAATATCCAAAACCTCTAAAATTATATTACATCAGCTGTTAGTATACTAGTTAGTCCATTAATTAGTACATATAATATTACTCTTTTTATGTATTGTATCAATACATGAATGACATGTAAGATATCATCAATTGTGTTAATGCAATTATGACACATGAAGATAATAAGTAAATTTGATACAAAAATTTAATTATATTACATTACTCATTAACAAGTTTAGAATTTATTAAGTTTGGTTAATTTGACAGAAATGTTTGACATTATTATTGGGAGTTGTGCAGCCGTACTTTTTGACTTTTGGTGAATAGTGATAACTTTTTAATTTTGTGAGTAATTTTTTAACTTTTTGGCTTTTTGGCCACATGCCAAACTTGGCCTAAGCCAGGCCAATGTTATACGGAATCTGTTAGGGAAAATATGTGATTTCCCACAAGTAAATCAATCAATGGGAATAAAAACTAATGCGAAAAAATTAAATCAAAAGCAACACAAGAATTTTTACGTGGTTCCCTCAATGTGAGGTACGTCCACGGGATCGAAATCCGATTCCACTATCAACCAAATAGTTTCCAAACGATTACAAACGAGACACAAATGGTCTCACAAAACCACCCTTAGGTGAATTCCAAATAATCACAAATAAACAGAGGAAAGACCTCACCAAATAGATGAACAAAAATCTTCAGAACCAGAGTTGTAGAAGACCAAAATAATAACCAAATCAACACCACCAAAGCACCCAAACAAAGAACACCAACCTTTTAACCGAAATCAATTTGCTGCTGCTTTATCCACTTCGAAAAACAAATTAATTAGGCCACTGCTGCTTTACTTCAATGATTTGCCAAACACATCTCACAAAGAAAACGGTACACTTTTGCTTTGGAAAAAACAATACACATATAATATTTGAATCTAGGTTTTTTTTCAAAACTTAGTTGTTTCCAAATTTGATTGGGTCTCCACAAATTAAATATAATATATAAAAATATATTATAATTAATACTAAACCAAATTAAACTCTTTTTCCAAAACCAATTAGGTCCCACACTCCAATAAGGAGGTATACCCAACAATTCTCCCTCTACCGACTTAGGTGGAGACATCAACCATACCCGCCAAAGTTCGACACTTTAAATGTTTGTCCCTCGACAAAGTCTTTGTCAACATGTCTGAAATATTATCATCTGTGTGAACCTTTTCGAGTTGTAACAATTTCGAATCTAACACATCACGAATCCAATGGTATCTCACATCAATGTGTTTCGATCTCGAATGAAAAGTAGAATTTTTGCTCAAGTGAATAGCACTTTGACTATCACAATAAAGCACATACTTTTCTTGCTTCAAACCCAACTCTTGCAAAAATTTCTTCAACCATAACTCTTCTTTGCAAGCTTCTGTAATGGCAATAAATTCAGCTTCGGTAGTTGAGAGAGCAACATTTTTGTAATTTAGATTGCCATGCCACAGCTCCCCTGCAAAAGTCATCAAAACCCCGAAGTAGATTTTCTAGAATCAACATCACCAGCCATGTCAGAATCTGTGAACCCATCAAGCATCGGCTTACCATCCCAAAAAACACAAACACACCTTCGAAGTCCCTCGAAGATACTTTAGAATCCATTTTACCGCTGCCCAATGTTCTTTACCCGGATTAGAGAGAAAACGACTCACCACACCAACGGCGTGAGCAATATCCGGCCTTGTACAAACCATGGCGTACATCAAAGAACCAACTGCTGAAGCATAAGGAACTTTCAACATCTCTTCTTTGTCTTTCTCACTTGTAGGACATTGATTCGAACTAAGTTTGAAGTGACCCGCAAGTGGACAACCAACCGGCTTTGCTTTATTCATGTTGAACCTCTCAAGAACTTTCTCAATGTAGCTTTCTTGAGACAACCAAATCAGTCCCTCTTTGCGATCACGAACAATTTTCATACCAAGTATTTGCTTTGCCGGTCCCAAATCTTTCATAGCAAAAGATTTGCTCAACTCCAATTTCAAC
Organism: Camellia japonica; assembly: GCA_030407325.1. Classification (NCBI taxonomy): domain Eukaryota; kingdom Viridiplantae; phylum Streptophyta; class Magnoliopsida; order Ericales; family Theaceae; genus Camellia; species Camellia japonica. The sequence continues at coordinate 2,887,532 of JAPPVO010000016.1, forward strand.
CTGTTAATCATGGTAGAATCTTGACCCACAATTAACATGTCATCAACATAAAGCAAAAGAATAATAAATTTGCCATCCGGAAATTTTTCACAAACACACAATGGTCCGAAGTGGTTTTAGAAAAACCATTATTCATCATGAAAGAGTCAAATTTTTTGTACCATTGCCGTGGAGCTTGCTTGAGGCCATACAAACTTTTCTTCAATTTGCAAACAAATTTCTCTTTCCCTTCTCCACAAAACCTTCCGGTTGCTCCATGTAAATTTCTTCTTCAAGATCACCATGAAGAAATGCGGTCTTCACATCAAGTTGCTCAACTTCAAGGTTCATACTTGCAGCCATGCCAAGTACAACCCGAATAGAAGACATCTTTACAACCGGTGAGAAAATCTCGTCAAAGTCAATACCTTTCTTTTGCCCAAAGCCTTTCACAACAAGACGTGCTTTGTACCTCAGATTCTTCCTATCATTCTTCAATTTGAAAACCCACTTATTTTTCAGAATTTTCCTCCCTTTAGGCAACTTCACTAAATCATAAGTCTGGTTTTCAAGCAAGGAATTCATCTCCTCTTCCATGGCCTTTTTCCAATCATCTTTCTTTGCATGCTCAATTGCTTCTTGGTAGCTCTCGGCTCCCCTTGATCGGAAATCAACACAAATTCATTGGGAGGATACTTTCTTGAAGGTTGTCGGTCCCTTGTAGATTTTCTTAACTCAAGTGTTGTGTGGCGGTTCTTGAGTTGGATGCTCTTCCTCAATTTCTGGCTCAACTTCATTAGGATTAGCATCATCCTCCACTTCTTCAATAGGTGGCTGCACATCTCCCCCATTTTCATCATCAACTGAAGATGAAGGAGATGGATCCATGTCAATGAGATCACTAGTTTTTGGCTCCGGTTGATCACCTTTGCCAAAGTCTTCAATTGTTTGGTCTTCAAGAAACACAACATCACGGCTTCGAATGACTTTCTTGTCGACCGGATCCCACAATCTATACCCGAATTCATCACGCCTATAGCCAAGAAAAATACATTGTCTTGACTTACTATCAAGCTTGGACCTCTCATCCTTTGGAATGTGAACAAAAGCTCGGCAACCAAACACTCTCAAGTGCTCATAAGACACATCTTTGCCAGTCCAAACTCTTTCAGGAACATCACCATTCAAAGGATAGCAAGGAGACAAATTGATCACGTCAACCGCTGTACTCATTGCCTCACCCCAAAAGGATCTTGGCAATTTAGCTTGTGAAAGCAAACACCTTGTTCTTTCCACAATGGTGCGGTTCATCCTCTCGGCAACGCCATTTTGTTGAGGAGTCTTCTTAACTGTCTTTTGGTGCCGAATACCTTGGCTGCGACAATACTCATCAAATGGCCCAATGTATTCACCACCATTGTCTGATCGGATGCACTTCAATTTCTGCCCTGTTTCTCTTTCAACCATGGCCTGAAAATGCTTAAATACTTCTAGAACTTGATCTTTATTTTAGTAGAAAAGCCCAAACTTTCCTTGAATAATCATCAATGAAAGTAACAAAATAAAGTGCACCACCATGTGTTCTAACTTTTAAAGGACCACAAACATCCGAATGAATCAACTTCAAAAACATTTTCTTTTCTAGAAGCAACATTTTTATGAAAAGAAACTCTATGTTTTTTACCCGCCAAACAATGAACACAAGTTTTAAGATGTGTACCTTTCAAACCGGGTAGAAGCTCTTTCTTGAACAATACTTGCAGCCCCTTTTCACTCATATGGCCAAGCCGCTTGTGCCACAATTCGGTAGAAGTATCATCTTCAAGTGCATTGACAACACCTTTACAAATTTTTCCTTGCATCGAATAAAGTGTATGAGTCTTCTTGCACTTAGCCACCACCAAAGAACCCTTTGTGAGCTTCCATATTCCATCACCAAATTTGTTGTTGAAGCCTTCATCATCTAGCTTCCCAGTAGAGATCAAATTGAGGCGAATGTCGGGAACATGCCTCACATCTTTAAGCAACAACTTGCAGCCCAAATTTGTTTCCAAGCAAACATCACCCATGCCGATAATCTTGGACAAACCTTCATTACCCATTCGAACAGAACCATAATCTCCTTCGTGTAGGTAGTGAAGAAATCAACTCGAGAAGTCACATGAAAAGAAGCACCAGAATCAATCACCCAATGACTCTCTTGGCCCACAAAATTGATACAATCATCTTCACAAACGACCATGAGATCATCGGTAGTAACTGCTGTGTGTCTTCTTGCTTCTTATCCACACTTTTGTCACGCCTTTTCTCCTTGTTCTTGAGCTTTCGGCATTCCCGCTTCATGTGCCCTTTCTCATGGCTATAGTAGCATTCAATGTCTTTCTTTGAAAAAGAACTATCTTTTGATTTGTCACGGCTTTGATCACGACCATGAGGAGTCTTACTCCTCCCTCTTGTTTTGCTTCGGCCTCTCACAACAAATGCTTCCGAATGAGAGGAACCCGCTGATTTTCTTCTGTTTCTTCATTCAACAAGCTACTAGTGACTTGGCCCATTGTGACAACTCCATCGGGCGCCGAATTACTAACCGTCACAACCAAAGTCTCCCAACTTTCGGGCAAAGAACTAAGTAGCATCAAAGCCTGCAACTCATCATCAAAAATAATTTTCATAGAAGCAAGTTGGTTAACAATACTCTTTATTTCATTCAGATGTTCCGGAATAGGCTGCCCTCTTTATATTTTAAATTAACCAACTTACGAAACAGAAAGGCTTTATTTGTGGCTGATTTTCTATCATAAAGTCTCTCTAATTTTTTCCATAAATCATGTGCCGAAGTTTCAGTAGCAACATGATGAAACACACTGTCATCAATCCATTGACGGATAACACCAACGGCTTTTCGATTAAGCCTATTCCATTCATCATCTTTCATACTTTCGGTTTGCCACTATCACCTCAATGGGTCCATACAAATCTTTACAAAATAATAGGTCCTCCATCTTAGTTTTCCAAGTTACCCAATTGCTTCCATTGAAGCTAGACATACGACCCACATTCCCCTCCATTAATTTACACAAATAAATAAACCCCAATAAACCGTAAGCTCTGATACCAGTTGTTAGGGAAAATATGTGATTCCCCACAAGTAAATCAATCAATGGGAATAAAAACTAATGCAAAAAAAATTAAATCAAAAGCAACACAAGAATTTTTACGTGGTTCCCTTAATGTGAGGTACGTCCACGGGATCGAAATCCGATTCCACTATCAACCAAATAGTTTCCAAACGATTATAAACGAGACACAAATAGTCTCACAAAACCACCCTTAGGTGAATTCCAAATAATTACAAATAAACAAGAGGAAAGACCCTACCATTTAGATGAACAAAAATCTTCAGAACTAGAGTTGTAGAAGACCCAAAATAATAACCCAAATCAACACCACCAAAGCACCCAAACAAAGAAGCACCAAACCTTATATCACCGAAATCAATTTGCTGCTGCTTTACTTCAATGATTTTGCCGAAACACCATCTCACAAAGAAAACGGCTACACTTTGCTTTGGGAAAAACAATACACACATAATATTTTGAATCTAGGGTTTTCTTCTCAAAACCTTAGTTGTTTCCAAATTTGATTGGGTCTCCACAAATTAAATATAATATATAAAAATATATTATAATTAATACTAAACAAATTAAACTCTTTTTCCAAAACCAATTGGGTCCCACACTCCAATAAGAGGTATACCCAACAGAATCTAGATATTATTATTATTATTATTATTATTATTATTTATTTGATGATTTTTTTAACATGTTTCACACATCCAATTGTCTTTTAAAAAAAAAACATAAAATAATGAATTTCGTTATTTAAATTGTAAACCAATAATTTAAAAATTAAAGGTTCTGTCTAATACATATACACGCAAGGAAAAGTGCTTATAATATGCAACACTATTCCGGACCATTAGATTATAAAGAATAAATTGAGACATCACACATATACTTGCTCAAAGAATACAAAATAATTTTCCCATTTGCGCCCCTATGACAATTTAATTTTGATATGGGAATACCGGTTCTATTCAAACTTTTTATGATGCTTATATAATTGTTAGCAAAAATTTTGTTTAAGCCCAATTACAGTGATCGATCAACAGACTTAAACAAATTTTAAATAAGTACAAGAAGATTAGACTTTGTAGTTGAGTTCTATACTTTAAACAGATTAAGGATTTCCCTGGAGGTAATTAAATAAAGAATAAATGGAACATAATAGATTATGTATTAATTGGAATAAATTGTCACTTGCCAAGAATTTTAAACAATAACGAAGAATTGAATAAATATAACAATCGATAGAAAGAAGAGAAGTGGGGATTGAAAAAAGCTATTACTAATCTACTCCTAACAATTGTTAAGTTAAACTACTCCTAGATAAATGGTGACTTTGGCTCAGTGGTCAAGGCTGGTGGGCTTTGGTCCTTGGTCAAGGGTTCAAAACCCTTCATAAACAAATTTTCAAAAGGTCTATTTTGAAATTGATTTCAATAATCTGAACCATTTACCTTTTAGGACTCGTTATGCATAAGCACGAGTGAGATGGAGAGGCAACTTGGGGAAGGTTGAAGGTCTGTACCAGTTACGGATCAAACAGAGGTGTTTACTATTTTTGTAGACAATCTCCCCTCGTCCATGAATTCGAAAGGTCTATCCTTATTGTTCAACAAGTTCGGAGTGGTGCAGGATGTGTTCATACCAAATAAGACTAGGAAAGCTACGAGGACGCGGTTTGGATTTGTTCGGTAAAATTATGTTGTAGCTGTAGAGGTGGCTATTCAAAAAGCTGATGGGTTATGGTGTGATGATCGAGCTATTAAAGTCAAGATGGCCGAGTTTGGAAAGACCCAGTATCGTAGCCAACATACGTCCGTTGTCAAACCAGGAGAAGGCAAAGCAAACGGCCATGGTTCCAGCTTGGGGTGGGAATACAAACAACAGCCATATAGAGGCGATGGGAGAAGATCATTTGCTGAAGTTACAAGAGCTAAGAACGATGGTGCTGTGGTGGTGTGGGCAAAAGAATAGGGTAATGGATGGTTATTTGAAAGTGTCATTGTTAAATTGAGAAGTCAGTATAGCTTTTTGGAATTTGAAGGTGCTATACATTTAAAGGGGTCTGATGACATAGTAGTCAGGCAAGGAGGAGGAAGAGATGGCTTAGTTGTTTTAGAGTGGAAAGGACATGAAAGAAAAATTAATTCTGTTCGGTGATCTACTGGATGTGTGGTGTGAATCTGTTTCAGAGTGGAAACCAGGTATGCATCTGGGTCAAGAACGTTTTGTATGGCTTAGTTGTTTTAGAGTCCTTCTGAATCTCAGGAGCTATAGCACGTTTATGAACATTGGAAAGACTTGGGGTGAGGTTGTTAAAATTGCAGAAGACACGGCTAAAATGTCTTCTTTTGGATGCGGTAAGCTCAAGGTGGCAACAAAGTACATGAGTTCCATTATTTAGGTCATTAGTCTTAATTGTGGGGGAAGATCATATCCAGTTCGGGTCTATGAGGAACAAATAGTTGTATCGAAGGTGGTTACTGAAGGTTGCAAATGTCTATTGCATTATCGAGGTGATAGCAATAGTGCTGTTGAACCAATGTCTACAGTCGCAGGGAGGCTGAACGGGGAGTTGGTTTGCAAAGAGGATGCTAATGTGGACAATGAGGTGGCGTGCTCGAATGAAGTGACAACCATTGAATGGCTCCATGAGGATGGTGAGGTGGCACGTATCGATGGGATGTTGCTTCAAGATACAACTGGCATGGGATTGAGAGTTGGAGTGGCCAGTGAAGTTGTGAGGCCCTCTCCATCAATTGTGGCGGAAACGGGTGTTAGTGGTCTTGGAAGACCAAACGTAGTGCCCGACAACAGAGATGCTGGGGTAGTTGTAACTCAGTTTGGGGTTAAAGTGCAGTGGAATGAATTGAATGTGGATGATGCAATTATTACACCCAGTTTTGTTCGTAGTGCAAATGGGGCAGATTTTGAAAGGCCTCATGTTGATGTTGGTAGTGCTGGGTAAAGCCCAATTGCTTGGGCCTGTGTTAGAGGAAGCTCAAGTAGGTGGGCCTGCTAGTGGACCGTGTCCTGAAGCAAAGGTAGATGGTGTTGTGGGCCTTAGTCAACCACTAAGGGGTTCAAAGCAAAAGCAAGATTGGGGAACGTGGTTTTTTGGTAGGAGATACAAGCAACCATTTGATGAGTTCTATGTGCCCTAGGCCACGAAGTAGAGGAAATAGATACAGAGGAGTGAGAAAATTATTAAGGTTTGAAGAAATTCTGGTTCAAAGAATGGCGAGAGGAGCGAAGGTTACGAGGATAAAAGGGGCAACGCCGGCTGGGAGTTGGCACAGGGGAGCTTGGTGCCAAGCTGCTATGGTAGCCCTATCCTCATCCTCATCAACGGCCAATCGGAGGGAGGGGGGGCTATTGGATGAAGCTAATGCAATGGTACAGCTAGGGAAAAGTCTTGGGCTAGATTGTAATGGAAAAGAATCATAAGTGTTGGCTAAGTGTGTGGAGTTGGAGTTGAAGGATGCGAAGCTTCCAGCAGACTGTAAGGGGATAGCTTGTCCATGAATTCCATGGTTAGGTAGTTTTGGTGTTTGCCCAATTTTAAATAAAGATTTCGTCATGGAATATAAGAGGGTTTGGTAAGGATAGGAAGAGGAGGAAGATCAAGTCAGTATTATGTGATAGGGGTGTGGATGTTGTTTTTTTCCAGGAAACAAAGAAAACTGGAGTCATTGAAAATTTTATCCGGTCTATTTGGCCCGGGGCTGAGATGGAATTCATGGTAATTGATCCGGAAGGGTTTGTAGGTGGTCTACTTTGTGTTTGGAACCCATTCAGTGTGTTTGGTTTGAGTTTTCTAGATTAAATTTTTTGAAAATTGAGTTTTTTGGTTTTCGTAGTTTTTTATTTTTAGTGAATATTTTTAAAATTTTAAATTTTTTTTTTACTTTTTTAGATGCACCTTACTTAGATGCATCTAAAAAGTAAAAAATTTATGAAAAAATATTTTAAAAAATTAATAAATACATAAAAATACAAAATATGTACTGAATTGTTGTATTTTTTTTTGTATTTTTGGTATTTAGTAAATTTTTAAAATATTTTTTTTTATAATTTTTTTACTTTTTAGGTGTATTTATGTTAGATGTGTCTAAAAAGTAAAAAAATTACTTAAAATATTAAAAAAATTCAGTAAAAACAAAAAAACACGGAAAATAAGAAAGTAGAATTTTCTGAAAAGTGTTTTTTGAAAAATGGAAACAAGCAAGGTGATTAGTAGTTTGAGTAATTGTTGCGGTAGTAGGAATTTTGTCTTGCTTTCAGGTGCCATTCTCCCTGTTTTTGACTGTGTCCTGATGAATGTTTATGCTCCAAATGAGGTGTCGCATAGGAAATGTTTATGGGACACAATTTTAGGTTAAAACTGCTGTTTGTGTCCCCTTGGTGTCAAGGGGGTGATTTCAACGAAATAAGGAATCTTGGGAAAAGAAAAGGCTGTTCTGCTAGGGGTCGAGGGATGAGGGAATTTAATTAGTTCATTGAGTCATTGGAAGTGTCTGACTTGACAATGTTGGGGAGGAAGTTTACGTGGTGTAATGCCTTAGAAAGGGATAAATGGAGTCAAATTGATAGATTTCTTATATCTCCTTAATGGTTGGGAGTGTTCAATTGTAAAGTATGGGGGCTGCCAAGAGTTGTCTCCGATTACTGTCCAGTTATACTAATGGAAGATGCTTGGGACTGGGGGCCAAGACCATTTAAGTTCATTAACGCTTGGACCCTGCATCCACAGTTTCTCCAAGTGGTGAAAACATTGTGGGAGGACTTGGTGGTCACTGGTTGGGCTAGGTTTGTTATTCATTCCAAGATGAAGGCCTTTAGAGCTAAACTAAAGGAATGGAATATTCATGTGTTTGGCAATGTTAAGTAGAAGCTCAAAGAAGCTGAGGATGAGCTCCATTTGTTGGATTTATGTGCGCAATCTAGGGAACTTAATGTCACTGAACAGGCTAGAACTAGAGTGCTTAGAGAAGAGGTTTGGAAGTGGAGCAAACGACAAGAATGGACGTGGTTGCAGAAGTCTAGATTATCATGGGCGTTAAAGGGTGATCGCAATACTAAGTTTTTCCACATTGTGGCAACAAGTAGACAGAGCAGGAACTTGTTAAATTCTTTAGTAGTGAAGGGTTCTCAGTGTGATGATCCTGTAATAATTAAAGGGAAACGTTCAAGTTTTTGCTACCTTGTTCAAGGATGATTGGAAGGTTAGGCTTTCGTTGAATGGGCCATTTAGCACCATTGGGAGTGATACTGTGGCCTTGGCAGTAGAAGATGAATTTTCAGAGGCAGAAATTTGGAAGGCTATAAAGGAGTGTGATGGTAATAAAAGCCCCAGGTCCGGATGGCTTCAACATGGCTTGTTTCCAAAAATGTTGGAAGATCTTTAGGCCAGACATTTTGCAGTTTTGCAAGGAGTTTCATCGTCATGCAAAATTGTCAAATGGTATTTCTAGTTCCTTTATCGCTCTAATTCCAAAGAAGGACTGCCCTGTTACCTTGCTGGATTATCGACCAATTAGCCTAATTGGGTCGGTGTATAAAATTCTCCAAAAACTCAGAAGAAATCGTCATTGTTTAGATCTTTGTCTGGGGTGTTTTTTATAATTTTTTCTCGGCCTCTTCTTACTCTGAGGTAGTACACCCAGCCGTCGTCATTTTGGCCGAGCAAATATTGATGAAATAGCTCGGCCAATCTGAGGCTGAGGCCGAGCCGGCGGTTTAGCTCGGCGATACCGTTTATTATTCTATAAGTGTTTGTGGACAGTTGGGTTGGACACAATCTTGTTTGTCTTAAGAACTCACATATAAGGGGCTGTACGGGGAACTGAAGCCCAGCTTCTACAATCGATATCACTGTAAAAGGGACGAAGCCCGATTTGCCCCAGGGTGTGGTGTTTAGCTTGGCTAAGGGGAGGTGGACGTCATTAGGAATATGGTAGTCTCTTCGGAATTCGGCCACGGCCCTAGGCGAGTCTACCAGGAATCGGTATTTACCCATTAAAGTTAAAGTTTGTTATGTAAAAATAAGTATGGCCGCCTAGCTCGGCGTTGGTGTGACTTTGGATGGCTTGGTTGAGCAAAATCGTCCAGGGGCAAAGTGCAAAGGTGTGCCTGACCAACCTAGTCAAGTCTGCAAAGTGGAAATGAAAAAGTGTTATGCCCAGATAAACTGGACTGGGCTAAGTAAATAGGCAACAAGTAAAAAAAAGCCTAGCTCGACTGTATATGGGTTACAGACTGTTCGATCGTAAAACAGGGCCAACTCAAGGTTTGTAGCACAGTTGGTGATCAATGCACAAGGTTGTAGCTCGCTTCCAGTTCGGTCAAGTACAAGCCTAAGGGTCGCAAATAAATTCCTAGTTTGGTCATAGCACAATTTTGGATCAAGGACCATGTTTTAAACTGATTTAAAATCCAGCTAGTGTGTTTTTTAGGCTTGAGTGTGAGGTTCTGGGTTTAAAACTCAACACTCTAGTGTATATACCATGCATATATAGGGATTAGGTGCTGCAATCATGGAAATTAATTATATATATAAACAAAGAACACCAGAAAGAGAAAGAGAGAGGCATTAGCAACTTACGAGTTTAAAGCTTGAAGGAAGAATCCAACCAGCAAAAGGTCGAGTGAAGCAGATGGTATGGCTACTTGTTTTGGGGCTAGAGTACAGATATGGAACTCAGAAAGGCAAGGGAGAGAAGATGAACAGTAAGAGTGCTTTGGTTCAAGAAATGGGTTTTTGTATAGGTGCGAAAATGGGCGGGACTGTTCAAATTTCATGGTACAAAGACGGCTGTAACAGGTGTACTTGACTAGTGGGGGCATGCCACGTGTCCAGAGGAATAAATAAACGTTTCAGACGTGCTTGAGTAGTGGAACGGCGTGCAGAGCAACTGACAAGACATTTCTGGACCGAGTGAATTGGGAGCTCAGTAATATTAAGCTTGGTTGAAGGCTTGTACATCTAGCTCGGTTGGAGAAGAATAATCCCAATCATACACTGCAGATAGAATTAAGGGGCAATTGAGAGGGCAATTTATGTCTAAATAAGGCCGAGCTAAGGCCATCTATTGAATGGACCGAGTTAGGTTCACTCTTGGTCATTGGGCCGCGCTGCGGGCGGAAATGAGAATGGATTAAGCTCGGTCGTGGACTGGATGGGTATTCGGCCCAAGGCTTGAACCGAGGCGGTTATATCAAAGCAGGACCGGGGTAAGATGGTACGGGGTGTAGACCGCCTGAACTTGCTCCGCGCGCCCCCTTTTCGGAGAGGGCGCGATTTGGGTTCTAGCTACTACAGTTCGGACTCCTGTCACGGTTCTGAATCTAATCTCACAAAGTGTGATGTAAGACTAATAAATCATCAAAGAGTCTAAATCCGAAAAATCGTTTTGGAAAATCGATTTAATCAAAAAGCGCCAAACATGGACTGCTTTGCCAGATTTCAGAGTCGCCACCTAAATATTTTATTTTGGAGAAATTTAGGAAACCCTGACTCGTGCCTAAGGCCACGTGTTCGTCATCACCAAAGTTGCCTTGGCTCGGGAACTTGGGTACGAGAGGGAAAGGTCTTGAAATGAGCACCCCCGTTCGCCCGATCAAAGATCAGCCTCTACTAACATGATATGTTGTTTTTGAAAACACATATGTTCTTATTCCGATTATTAATCTAATTTACTATGTGATGCGCGCAGCATACAAGTATAGACTCAATCGCTCAAGTTGGAACAAAACATCTCATGTTTGTTTGTTTGAAAATGGTTTGAAAGTACTACTCGCAAGTAGGCTAAAACGCGGATTTGCCACCCTCAAGTGGGCTTAAAACAACATGATTTTGCCACCTTCAAGTGGGCTTAAAACAACATGATTTTGCCACCTTCAAGTGGGCTTAAAACACACATTTTGATGAATTGTTCCAATTCAAGCAATCAAGCCTTCATCTACAGGCATTCATGCAGTTAATCATTTAAGCACATAGCCTCATGGCAAGCATGCTGTCATGGAAATCACTTACATGCATGCAAGGATGCTAAAGCATAAACACTCACAGTCTACTCCAAGCCAAAACAGAAGCTAGTTAGTAATCAATGCATGATCCTAGCTATGTCAACAATGCCTAATGCAACACATGCAAAATGCAACTAAGTAGGCTCGGCTATCTAAGATGGCATATGAATGCAACACTCGATAACATGCTTTGAAACACGTATTCAAGTAAGTATTGAAATTCAATGCAGTTTGAATGATGCGCCGAGCCCGGTGCATGCAATACGAATGAATGATGCACGCATGCAAAGCATAAGTATGCTAATTGAAACATGCCCTAATCTAACCACTGAAAGCGGGTAAATAAAAGGGAGAAAAACGTGGGGTTGGAAGACATTCACACACACACGCACACTTATTACAACATTTTCCCTCTCGACGGAGGGTCCGAAAGAATAAGCTAAGCTAGCTAAGCTAAGCTAATTAAGTACAAACCAAATTAAAACTAGCTATACCTAGCTAATTATAATATTACAAAGATGGAATTAATTAGCAAATACATTAACTAATTAATTTACAAATTAACTAACTACACAAAGCAGTTAAAACAGCCTCGAGAAGAGGGGTGTATGCATGCTCGGTCGACTTTGCTCGGAAATCCACTACCGTGCCTCGTGTTGCCTCTGTTTGCATTGTTCTGTATCTCTGAAAATTGTGCCAACTTCTAAAATACTTCTGATCCACCTTGTGGATATGCTGAGAGGTCATCGGCCAAGAGGGGTGGCCATCGGCCAAAGGAAATGGCTATCGGTCAATTTTTATAGCCGACCAGCAGACTAAGTGGTCGATCGGCCACTGCTTCCTGCAAATTCTCCTTTTGTTGCAACAGAGCACTAACAGAGGCATGGCAGTATATTTACAAGAAAATGTGTGTGCAACTACACTCCTTATCATGTTTAAAGCTCAAAGGAGTGTAGTGCTTGACTCTCGAGCCATCAATCACGCATCTCAATGCATGATGGCCAAAGAATCCGAGTTGCACAAATCAATGTCAAATGAATGCATAAAAACACATAAATGCCTTAATCTCTATCATGCATGATCAAGAGGGTCGACGACCGGGAAATGAGGCACGTTTCATCACTTCAAGTATGAAACGTCCCTCGTTTCCCGTGTTTGGACTAACACCCTATCCAAACACAATGCAACACAAGTATGCCAAATACAATGCAATGCAACATGAGCAACTTATCAAAGCTAATGGCATGCAAATTCTATTGAATGCAACCTAAGCATGCAAACAACAATGCCTTGCAACAACATGCAATGCCACAAGCATGCGACAACACGTTATCTAATCAATATTATAAACATCATGAACATGCAACAACATGCAAATAACAATGCGATGGTAAGGGCCATGTAATGCAATATTCAATGGACCAAACCAACCCCAAACAAGCCTTATGCATGCCAATACAATGGCCAAAACATGCTTAAACAAGGCCAACACAAGCTAGAATTAAAGGCATGAAGCATGGAGCATACAAGGCCAATGAGGAAGGTTACACTACACCTACCAAAACCAAGTTGTAGACACCCCATTTTTGACCGTCCTCAAGACCTGGACGTCACCGCTTGAACACTCGGTGATTATCCATGTTCGTGTTCGTTTGGAGTTCCCGGAGTTCTCGGCTACGCGCCTTGCCTCAGGACCTCCGAACTTGACCGTTTTGTGTCTGGTTTTGCACCAAACACTTGTGCTTTGCCTTGGAGGGGCAGGGAATGCCTTGTGAGGCATCCCCACACACCACCGGCAGTGGCTAGAGGCCACCGGCTGGTTGATGATGCCATCGGCACTATATTGTGCCGGTCGGCACCATTTTGTGCCGGTCGGCAGTCAATTTTGTCAAAATGACAATTTTGCCCTGCCGACTACTGTGCAGTTACTTTTTGAGATATTTTGAAGCAGCTGTATAGCATTTGTTTCCCCTCCATACACGTGTATGGAGGGATGAGCCTTTGGTTTGCTTAGCTTGTAAGCTTTGTTGCCTATAAGAGAAGGCTCTCTTCTCTTGGCTCAAAGGTTAGAGGAGTTAGACATTTTAGAGAGAAAAGACAGAGAAGAAGCTCTGGTTTTAGGGTTTGAATTCTATATCTATTATATCTCTCTTTTGCTCTCTTGTTTGTACACTAGGTGTTTGTGTCTCACTATTGCACATCAACACCTAGTGTTTCACCTTTCCTTGGCTACTGAGGTTCCAAGAGGTTGTTCTTGGTGTTTTTGGTTGGATTAGAGCTTAAGGAAGCAACAACATCATCTTTGGTGAAGAAGGTCAACAAGGGTGAGAAACTTGCTTTATTTCCCCCATTCTTGCATTCCTTTTTTACCTATTTTTGAACTGTTTTTGTGCTTGGTGTTTAATACAAAAAAGTTCTTTTTTTTAGTCCTCTTGATAGTTTATTAAGGGTGCTTTGTGCTTTGGGGAAGTTTGGCCCCTCTTAGGCCTTGAAAGGCCTCATTTTTGTGCTATTTTGTGAGAGCTCCGGGATTTTGGTGTTTGGGTCTCTTCACCACTGAAATCTTGAGGGATTTCAGTGGTGAAGATGATGCCTTGAAGTCCCAAGAAGGAGAGGGTCACCCCCTCTCCTTGTTGTCCTTGAAAAGGACCCATTTTGCCTCTTGAGGGAGCTCCATGTTTGGTTGTTTGTTGGTTATGCCATGGCTGTATTTTATGCTCATATTGCCATATTTTAACTTTGTATTAAGTTGGTTTGGTCCCTTATGCATGCTTAGCATAGTTGCCATGTAATGCCTTGTAATGCCTTAACATGCCTTAGGTTGTTAGCCCTAATTTGAGCATGCTTTAGGCTTAGATTCATGAAGATTTTGTGCTTATCTTGACATGTTTTAGGTCTGTCCATAAGTGTTTGGGTTGGTCTTGGCATGCTTAGTATAGCCTCTTTGCATTTTAGGCTTGTTAGCCTTGAGCATGAATGTGTAGCATGCCTTGTTTGCATCATTTCAATGGTTTGAGACCATTTGCCATGTTATTTCAGTCCATTTAACATGCTCATATGTTTGCATTGCATGCCTCTTTGATGTTTCAAGAGCTCATGTTGTATGTTCCTTGGGAGCGCATGTGCGCATGACTTTTAATTTAAACCATATAGATGCCATCTAGGTGGTCTTTTGGACTTAGTTTTATGTGTTAAAACTCTGTTTTGGGTTGCCTAATACATGCCATGTATGGTTGTGTTAAGTGTAGTTCATTGCCTCTTTGGCGAGCCTCAAGTACTTGGGCCATTTGCATGCTTTAATTGCTTGAATTAGTTGGTTTGGGCATCTCTATTTTGTGCAATTTTAGGGCTCATGTTGCATGCTAATTGCCCATGATATCTCCTTTTCAAGTATGCTTGAACGTTGCTTGGTTAGTACTTGAAGGCTTGGACCGTAACATGTGTATGTGTGCATGTGTGTTTAGCCTCCATTTTTGGGCATTTTGGCCACTGATTTTAGGCCTATTTAGAGTTGCCTAAGTCATGTTTAAGACCGTCATTTGCTTGCTTGCATGCTTATCTCATGTTTGCTTTTATGCTTTGCATAAGTATATTGCATTGTTCACATTGCAATGATAGCTAACATGATTAGGTTGCATTGCATCAACATGCATTCCTTGTCCCTTGATTTGGTGATAGGGATTGGGATTTTGGTTTGTTTGGTTTGCATGCATTTGAGATTGAAAGTGCACATTTGGTTCTTTGGGCCATCATGCATGGAAATGCGTGATTGGTGGCCCGAGAATCGAGGCACATGTCCCTTTGAGTCACAAATATGAAAAGGGGCATGATTGGTGCACACATTGTTGGAATTACATTGCCATGCAAGTTTCTGCCCTCTGCTGCTATGAGTTACAGGTTCTGCAGACATTCAGTGCCGGCCGGCAGTTTTTAGTGCTGACCGGCAGTCTATTGATGGCCGATGGATGAATTTTGTGCCGGTGACCACATACTTCAGCCGATGGTGTTTCCCCTCAGCCGGTGGTATCCCCCAGTGCCTTGAGGAGTAGTTCTGAGACTTTGGCAGTTTTCAGAGGAACAAAGCAGGGAAAACAGAGGCAAGCTAGGCATGGCAGTGCAATTCCGAGCAAGTCCCGAGCGTGTGCTGCATCCGGCCCTCATCTCGGGGCGGTTTACTGTTTTAATTAGATTAATTAATTTATTTGATTAATTTAGTTGGACTGTAATATTTTAATTAACTTGCGTAGTTAATTAATCTGTATATTCTTTTGGTCCCTCCGAGCGAGGGCATAATTGTAATAAGTGTGGGTGAGTGGTTTGTATGTCTTCCAACCCCCACTTCTTTCTCCCTTTTATTTACCTGCTTATGATGGTAGATTAGGGCACGTCTATTTTAGCATACCTTATGCAATGCATGCGTGCATCCATGCATTTGTCTAAACATGCATCGGGCTCGGTACATCATACAAACTGCATCGTACTCTCAATTTCCAAATTGAATACGTGCATCGAATGATTG
The DNA here is from genome assembly GCA_030407325.1 of Camellia japonica. Classification (NCBI taxonomy): domain Eukaryota; kingdom Viridiplantae; phylum Streptophyta; class Magnoliopsida; order Ericales; family Theaceae; genus Camellia; species Camellia japonica. Next base: position 2,903,183 of record JAPPVO010000016.1, read on the forward strand.
CATTTCACATGCCATTTTAGGGTTAGCCGAGCCTACTCTAGATTGCACCCTTGCCTGCGATGCATTAGTCATCTTAACATGAACTAGGGCACGCATGTTTGCTAACTAGTTTTTGTTTTGGCACGGAGTACGATGTAAGTATTTATGCTTTAGCATATCGCATGCGTGTGAATGTTAACATGACAGCATGATTACCATGTGGCTAAATGCTTGTATGAGATAAACTGTTTGAATGCCTGTGGGTGGAGGTTGGGTTGCTTGAGTTGGAAAACTCATTGAAATCCGTATTTTAGCCTACTTGCGAGTAGCAAAACCCGAAACGCTTTCAAAACAAACGGATATGCAATGATTATTTCCGAATTAGGCAATCTAGTCTATACTTGTTTTGTTGTGCGCATAACGTAGTAAAACTAGGCTAATAACCGGTATAAGAGCATGTAATGTTTTCAAAATCGGATATCACGGTTAGTAGAGGCCGGTCTTCGAACCGGGCGAAAGGGGGTGCTCATAGCTGACCTTCCCCAATCGTACCCAAGCTCCCGAGCCAAGACATTTGGTGATGACGGACACGTGGCCTTCGGCACCGAGTCAGGGTTTCCTAAATTTCCCATAAAAAAAAAAACATTTAGGTGGCGACTCTGTAATCTGGCAAAGCAGTCCATGTTTGGCACTACTTTTCAAAAATCTGTTTTTCTTCAAAATGATTTGCCGGATTTGGACTCTTTGGTTCAAGATCTAGAACCGCAACACAAAAGGGAGTCCGAACTGTAGAGTGAAGCCCACGGGCGTGTCTACACAAGTATAAGATGACTTCACCCACTAAAATACGAGTTATGGCATGTCAAAATAACACAAAAAATGCACTGATATGGCAGCCCAAAAGCCTAGGCAAGATGGCATACACGATGATTCATTTTTAAGGCATAAAGCACTAACCCTCTAAAGCATCAAAAGAGTGAAAGATGTGAGTGTATGACCACACTACATGCACTGAAATCACATAACATATGATGCCAAATCATGAAAATAGTCCAAGCAATGCATGCTAGTAGACTCAATACACAAAGCTAACAAGCTAGAATGCACTATGGCTACATAAAGAAAGTCATGCATGACCAAAACAACATGAAACAGAGCTAAAGCATGATAAAACATGAGCAAAAGCTTCTTATAGTTGAGCCAAAAGCATGCTAGAATGATGGTCTAAAACATGATGCATGTTAGGCCAATGAATGGAATTGCACTACAAGTGCAAGGAGCATGTAAGAGGCTATCAAACCAACCGAAAATAGAGTCATGGCATGCTAAATAATGACCAAAAACATGCTGAAATGGAACCAATACATGCTAGACAAACATGCTACTTTGATGAGCCATCTATACAAGCATGCAAGACACAAGGAGAGGGTATGACCCTCTCCTATTTGGGACCTCAAAACACAAGTTTTACCATTGAAAATCCATTGGATTTCAGTGGTTAAAAGCCAAGAGAAAGTGATCTCAAAGGCCTAAAGTGATGGTGCAAAACAAAGCCAAACAAGGCATGCAAGGGAGTAGATCACCCCCAACACTAAAGAAGCCTTAAGCAAACATCTTAAACACTAAAAAACAGAACTTTTTGTAGTATAAAGTTAGGCCTAAAACAACATGCAAATAGGGCCAAAAGCTTAATAAGAAACAAGGGTTTAAGAGGTTAGAAGCTCACCCTTGTAGAACAACTTTAGAGCAACAACTCCAGCAGCCTTTTTTGATCAAAACCAGTCCAAAAACACCAAAACTAACTTCAAAGTGCCTCAGCAACAAGAGTGTGGTGTTTCACTAGGTGTTTGTGTGCAAAAGTGTGAAGAAAAGACACTTTTGAGCACGAACAAGCACAAATATAGAGAGAGAAGAAGAAATATAGAGAGAGATATATGTTTTGTATATCAACTTTTCAGAACCTCTAGAAAGGGAGAGGGGTCTCCCTTCTTATAGAAAATCAATTCCTAAGCTTGTTGGACAAGCTAAGGACTTGGTTCAATCCCTCCATACACGTTTATGGAGGATGAAATCTTTGCTCACCAGCTGTCACAGCTGGCACAAAAATATCTACAAAAGCAAATAAAAAGGCCTCGTCCAAAAGATATGGCCGATCGTCCAAAAGGAGTGCCGATTGACCAAAAAGAGTGTTGATCGGCCACCACTGATGGTCGATGACAAGAAAACATGGCCGATAAGCACAAGGCTTGGCCAATGGGTTGTAGGGTTGGCAAACAAGCCACCCTTTTCCCTCAGAAACAAAACCACAAGCCCTTGGTCCAAAACCAAGCACAAAACAGACAAGTTGAGAGGTTCTAAGGCAAGGCGCGCAGCCGAGACCTTCAGGAACTCAAAACGAACACGAGCATGGATGATCATCGAGTGTTCAAACGATGACATCCAAGTCTTGAGGACGGTCAAAAATGGAGTGTCTACAGTTGCCGCTCTTTGACAGAACTCAGAAGTCATAAGATGACGGGAGTGAATGTCAAAGCCCAGAGACGACCCATTTTTGACGAGGCTGAAGACTTAGACAAACATACAAGATAACAAAGAGATGCGCCCGCAGGCAGGGGCAAGATGCAAATGACATGCACAATGCCGAACATAACTTATGATCATGCAAAGAAAGTTGTAATGAAACATTTATGCAAAATAAATACAACAGTTTAAGTGAATAAGAAACAAGAGTCTCACACATTCCAACTGAAAGGATGTAAGAAAATCATGTAATTCTCACTGCGTCTCACGCGGAGAAGGCTAAAAGCGACTACCGAGAATACCCAGAGTCTTAAACACAACATCTCTCAACGTATCACACGCGGGAGAGGAAAAAGCAACACTTCTCAGCGTATCACACGCAAGAGAAGGAAATGGAGCATCCCTTAGCGTATTACACGCAAGAGAGGAAAGAAGCACCTCTCAGCGTATCACACGCAAGAGAGGAAAATGAGCATCCCTCAGCGTATCACACGCAAGAGAGGAAAGAAGCATCCCTCAGCGTATCACATGCAAGAGAGGAAAGAAGCACCTCTCAGCATATCACACGCAAGAGAGGAAAAGGAGCATCCCTCAGCGTATCACATGCAAGACAGGAAAGAAGCATCCCTCAGCGTATCACACGCAAGAGAGGAAAAGGAGCATCCCTTAGCGTATCACACGCAAGTGAGGAAAGAAGAGTCCCTCAGCATATCACACGCAAGAGATGAAAAGGAGCATCCCTCAGCGTATCACACGCAAGAGAGGAAAAGGAGCATCCCTCAGCATATCACGTTCAAGAGAGGAAAGAAGCATCCCTCAGCGTATCAGACGCAAGAGAGGAAAATGAGCATCCCTCAGTGTATCACACGCAAGAGAGGAAAAGGAGCATCCCTTAGCGTATCACACGCAAGAGAGGAAAAGGAGCATCCCTCAGCGTATCACGCGCAAGAGAAGAAAAGAAGCATCCCTCAGCGTATCACACACGAGAGAGGAAAAGGGGTAACAGTGCAAGCACTAAGGGGTTGCATAAACATCGGAGTGAGTCCCAATGCTTCTAACAAGGGTACAGCGAGAACACCGAGTGCACCCGGGTGTTCCTAATTGAAACAAAACGAACTCAAAGGATAGGAAATGTCTTACCTGGAATTCCTCTGAATAGACCGTACATACAATACCATTTGGTTGCACCAACCTCAAATGAACCATACATACAATATTGTGTCTGCATAAGAAAGAAACTCAACAAGTACAATATAGTAGCAACACATGTTCAACGTCACGTCAAGATACAATTCCAATATGAAATAAACGCGTGCATACACAATGCAAGTGACAAGATGCGTAGCAATGCAAGTGAAAAGTGCGTAGCAATGCAAGTGAAAGATGCATAACAATGCACGTACAAAGTGCATAACAATGCGATTGAAACGTGCATAACAATGCAAAACTGATAAGGTGCATAACCATGCAAGTAGAGCGTGCGTGACAACGCAAGTAAGGTGGTGCATGACAATGCAACTAGAGTGCGTAACAACGCAAGTAAGGCGTGCATGACAATGCAACAAGTGGTGATGTATGCTTCATGCATTATTATGGTGCATATTCTATGCAAGAGGGAGAAATGCATATTCTATGCAAAATAACAGAAATGCATGTTCAATGTAATATGTATGCTCTAAGCAATGTAATCGTGGATACATATCTGACACAACATGCATATGCTAGGTAAGCGTGACGATGCATATTCTAAGCGACAACACAACACGCATGTTCAATGCAACGACATAGAGATGCCATATTCAATGTAAGCATGGTAAAGGCATGTTATCCACAATGTTGAGATACAACTTCAAAACGAGATGAGGCATGCTCGATGTGAGAGTGAAAATGCGTAAAACAAATGCGCACCTTGCAAACATGATAAAACACTGTAATGCAACATATTCAAAGGAATTTTTGAATCTTGCAATATACAAAAGGATACGAAAAAAAAGGATACACCTCGCGCGTATCGAGTGCCGCACATGGAAGACACGGTTCGAGGTCACCACAGAGGCCGTTTAAGCTTCAAAAGTGTATTTTCTTGCACTTTCTTGAGGGATGAGGGTACCAAACAATAGAACTACCCCAAACAAGGGCATTGCAGGTCCATCGGCCACAAAGGAGAGCCATCGGCCATCCATCGGCCATCAAAAGAGCTTATCGGCCAACAATTTAGCCGATCAGCCAACAATTTAGCTGATAGGCCAAAAGTGGCAGATTCGGGATAGTTTTGTCCATTCACCTCGGGTCTTTAAGTATAGGGTTCCAAACCCTATACTTTCACTTTTCCCTTGCCGAAATCCATTCTCCTCTCTCTCTAGATTGTTTTCCTCCCTTCAATCTGAGCTTTTTCACAAGTTTTCCAGCCTTCCACAACTTTTGATTCGCGAAACCCTCATTGTTTTGAACACTTTGAACCGATTGAGAAGTGATTTTGGTGCCACATTCTTGATTTCCATCACTTGGGGTTTGTTTCCCCCAAGTTATCCTTGATTTCTGTGCCCTCTTCCGAGCCTTGTCATTTTCCTCCATTTTTCACCCCTCGGGGTTGACTTTCGGTTGACTTTTGGCATTCTTGCCCATTTCTCATACCTTTGACCATTTTCACCCTCTTCTTGAGATGGCGGATGACATTCCAGAGGGTGGGGCTCCTCCAAGGATGGAGATGGATCCTAAGTTCGAGCTCTTGCCGCTCAGTGTTCGGCCCTTCGACCTGGCGACATACGAGCCCGAGGTACATGTGTTGCCTCCCGACAGTATTCGCTAGTTCAGGAGTTTCGCGCGAGGTGCGCCAGGGGAGCTCCTGCTATGCAAGCCAGAGTTACATTTGTCCTACGGCGCCGCTGAGGTATACTCTTCCCCTCTACTTTTTGCAATGTAGGTCATATAATTCGAATAGCCAATGTCACTCTGCATCTGATTAACCCAGACACACTTGTAGACCGCATGCTTAGTTCATCCTGAGCACATTCATACATGATACTTCTGTGTCAACTTGAACATATGCACACACACTGCATTTTTTATCAACTCTAAACACATTCAAACACTGTATTTTGACACTGCTTCGCATCTGTTTATCTTTGAACACAGGGAGATTCCCATGCCTTCCGGGGTTATGGGAACACCATTGCTCAAGATTGGTATATGGAGTTACCTGACGAGGTTCGCCAAATCGTCGATTAGGCCAGTTTTGGCATATTCTGCATGGGACTTTCGCGCCTCATTGTGAGTCGGCCTCTCCTAGGCGCGTTAGTGGAGAGGTGGTGGGACACCACCGATTCCTTCCACCTTTCTACAGCGGGGGAGATGACGATGACTCCCTTCGACTTCTCTATGCTCACTGGCATCAGAGTAGGGGGTGATCCGATCCCCTTCGACGCCAATATGGGCAAGTAGGATGCTGCCCAGATCTTCTTGGTCGGCGTTCGTTCACCTCTCTCCCGACCAGGGTTCGTGAGATATTCGTGGTTCGAGGACCAGTTCAAGATACAGACACCGACGACCCGTGAGGAGGTCGAGCAGTATGCCCGAGGGTTCCTTATGTTCATGCTGGGCACTACTCTCTTCGCCGACCGGGCGAATACAGTTGGACTCTATCTGTTGAGCGCGCTGGTGGACGTGACTCGGATCTGACGCTATGACTGGGGTGGCGCAGGCCTGGCCACATTGTACGGATACATGAGCTCCTTATCTCGCCGGAGCGGGCACCTGCTAGGAGGCTACTGGCGAGCCTGGGAGGTGCACCTTTCTTTTCTTCTTTACAATTCTGTTTTACACTATCTGTACACTACACACACTGCATACACGCAATCTACTTTACACTGGCTGTACACTGCACACACTGCACAAGACACTTCACACTGCACATCATTCTCTGATTTCTACTTCATCTATATTCTGCTTTACTGATAAACATACTCATTATTACCCTTTTACATTTTGTAGTTGTGGGTGTATGCCTACTTCCCGAGGCTTGCTCCAGAGCCGGAGGTGGAGATGCCCTCATTGTTCCCTATTCTCACAGATATGACATAAGGTGTGAGTGGAGGCCACGAGAGTCTTTCTTGTTCTTCCGCAAATATTTTGACACCGTAGCTGCAACAAAGGTACTTCAAACCTTACAGTTCATTTGAGCTTTGCTTCATATTGCACTTTCGATAGCAGATAACAACCTGTATATCCTGTCATTTGCAGATCACCTGGCAGCCCTGGGCAGTGCTGCCCGACACAGTGAGAGACCAGTATATGGGTGCTCGGGAGACTGCTCGATTCCGGGTTTTGCTTGAGGGTCCGGTCTACCGAGCGTGGTACCTGGGTGAGCGCTTCCTACGACAGAGCCTTCGTTTCCCTGAGCAAATAGTCTCGAGGCCACCTCCCACCCATATGAGGCATACAGAGAGGTACACCCTGCAGGAGATGATCGATTTCATGATAGGTTGGGATGCCGACTTTTTCAGAGATGATGACGACTACACCGACTTCATCCAGACTTATCTCATGCGACCTCTGGCCAGTGCTCGCTGAGGTGAGAGAGAGAGACCTGCAGTCCCAGTAGGAGGAGCAGGAGCATCGAGGGCGACTCAGGCTCGTGACAGGAGTGGTTCCCGAAGGGGATGGAGAGCAGAGTGGCCAGACTTGCCCACCACTGTGACATGCCGTGGGCAGGCTGGAGAGAGTTACCAGATTCTGATCGCTCCTCCCCCAGCTGATCATGAGCTCGTCGGAGTTCGAGGCTCGACCCCGGTATGTGCTATACTTTGCATTCTGTACAATCACTTCATTTCATTTGGTATCCCGCAAAATACTAATTACTTCAACACTTTTGCAGGCTTCCATCGAGTATACTAGGTAGGCTCTGGAGCTATCGGCCTCAGTGATGGGGATGCTGCAGAGGAGTATGGACCTGCTGAGTATCTACGGCATCTCGGTAAGTTCTTTCAACCTCAGTCTCAAAACCTTACGTAGTCTGTTCCATACTGATCTGATGCATTACATTATCAATACGGCACTCGATACACTGCACTCACATACCACTCACGGCACTGATACACTGGATGTCATACACTGTTATCATACACTGCTCTCTGTATTCATACACTGCGCACAGCGTTCATACACTATAATCATACACTGTATTCGATACCATACTCGGTTTCGCATAGCATAACTGATGCATCTACCAATTTGTTCTTTTTAGGCCCCATTCCAGATACCGGCCACAATGGGTGCTTCAGCGGGACCTTCAGCACCTACCAGAGTAGCAGGGGGAGTCGGACGAGGGATGTCGATACACAACCGAGGTAGACATAGGCATACTTGTACGGAGAGCAGTTCGCGGGAGCCTGCCCCAGATGATGATGAGTCTGACGAGGAGGCAGTGAGCCCACAGTCAGAGTCATCTCAGGATGGAGACGAGGCTGGAGATGGCTCGTGTTCAGACTCTGGCAGTGGAGCTGACGACGGTGATCCTAGACCTTCGTCGAGAAAGAGGACGAAGAGAGATTCCCGCACTTGAGGCGATTGGCGCTGATTCTAGATGTTTCGTTTTTTTTTTTTTTGCTTTATTTTCCTTTTTGCTAGTAGTTTTTGCACATTGTACTGCGTTAGGCAGATTTATGCTCTTTAAAACTCTGTACTTTTGCAAAATAAAACATGATGGAATGAAACAGCTCTTTTATTGAAAAAGTGTTACATTTGTACATTCTAAGCATCGCATCGCATAACAATGTAAATGAGATTGAACTTTGTTTTGAAAACTAAACAATCCAATTGCATTGATCAGGTAGTGAACCAACTGACAACAAAACAACTCGATAAGCAAAACAAAGAACTTGACATACAAATCAAATGCAAATACAACTTGATAAGCAAGACAAGAACTTAACAATTAACACAAAATGTAACTCGATAAATAAAAATACAACAACTCAATAAACAAATTGAAGTAACACAGGTGCGACTTCGCAAAATCATCACCGAAAGTCATTCGAAGTGGAACAAGTCACAAGTTCTCAACACCTCCAACACATAGACAGCTCAGAGAACAAGAGGAGAGGCCATCGGCTAGATTAGAAGGCCATCGGCCACAAGAAATGACCATCGGCCACCCATACTAGCCGATCGGCTAAAAAGATGGTCGGTTGGCCATCATTACTGGTTGATCGACCAAAAATGGCAAGAACCTCTAGAATGCTGCCACCTGTCTTCCACTTAACACCTTATCCTCTACAAAAGTCCCAGCTTCGTAGTTTTTCCATTTCAACTCAGTTTTTGCACCAAATGGAGGCATTTCTTGTCCAAAATCTCGCAAATTGGATTGCTAACTTGGATGGCCCGGAAAAGATGAATTTCCAGGGCTTCGGAATAAATGCACTATTCAGGCTGAGCCGCACCCCGCTACGTTTTCCGTTTCTCTATGCCGCGGCAAGGTGTTGAAATCCGATTACACATGTTTTTAGCTTTGGCGGACAAGAGATGTGTCCCACTTTCGAAGACTTCCAAGCTTTGATGGAATTCGAGCGCGAGGAAGAAATTTTGCCACAATTCCGGCTCGGCCACATCCAAGCCTTGGGACGGATGTGCAGGCTCACTATGCATGACGCTCGGTCTTTGATCCGCGGTGGGGAATTGGACATCCCCAGCTTGATTCATCGGTTTTCTGATGCCCGTGACCGCGGCGATCATCACTGGCAGGGTTTTCGGCAACATGCGCTTTGCTTGTGCATGCTGTCTCATTTCTTGCTTGCCTCAGGCTCCGGCGGATCTAGCGTCCGTTTGATTGAGGTTGCGCAGGGCTTAAAAGAGGGCAAGAGCTCCATCGCCATGTCCGTAGCTGAGACATTGATAGGTTTGGATGCCTTCCATCACCGAGAGATGACTAGATTCGCGGGGAGTCCACTGCTGCTGCAGGTAATGTTTCCCTCCCCATCTCACATATATTTCTCACATCACTCGGCCCTCAGGCTCGGTTTTTCTTTCAAAACCCTTTTCTCACTTTTCTCTCCACGTACACCTCTCTATTCTTTAATCTCTCATTTTTCATCCCTCCCCAGATATGGTTGATGGATAAATTGAAGGTTGTGGACTCATGCCCAGCATATTCAGCTCGCAGTTATTTCTTCCGGCGATGTCTAGTCGATGCCCCTGATGTGGTGCGAATGGATGTACAGCTTGTCTGCGGATCGCATTGCTTGGCGTTGCCCTTGGCTTAATTTGCTGGTGATGAGTTACAACATGTCTTGCTAGCCGGGGATTCAGTTGATCAGCCTGACACACTGTGTCTTTTACTTCCCATTCCGATTCCGGCGCCAGTTCGGACATGATTAGATTTGCCCGGAAGAAGGGATAGAGTACCCTGCTGCATTTCCGGTCCGAGGCGCACAGCTAGCTCGGTATGCCACAGCATGGAGGACGAGAGAGCTTCTGGCCCCCGCTCATACTTTCAGTTGCACCCTCTCTAATGAATGCATAGCTTGGCTTCATGAAGAGACGTAGGTTGGACCTACTTTGGCATCAGAGGCTTTTGCAAGCTCTGGGATGGGGCGCAGGAACACCTGACTGTGCCTCGAGTTTATTTGCTTTAATCAGTACTTTCAAGTTTTCTTTATGAATGTAATAAAAGCAACTTCAATTTGTATTCAAGAGTAGGAGAACTCTGTACTGAAATTAATGTAATTGAAGGTTGTGGGTATTGAAAATTTTCCGTTTGGTCCAAAAATGGTCTAAGTCGTAAAAAGATTAATTTGAGCAAAATCAACTTTTATTAAAACTTTTCAAAACCATTTTTGATATGGATCACAACTGGACATGCCCGAGATCTATCACTAAGATGTACAACCTCGGATCCAAGCAACTGGAAAGTTGCCCCTAGTCTGAATAGTACTGTACTGGAGATCACAATTGAGCTCTTGAATGCAGAATAGACAAAGATGACCCACATGATTAGATGGACAAAGTTGATCGGGGAAGTGTTTATGGCTGGACGTCATGATGAAGTTGCCTACGTATCCCAAAGATGGGAATAAAGCCTTACGTAGTTCAGCTTTGGTTCACTCGTGTATTAACACTCTCCTTTTGCGCTCTAACTTTTGCCAAGGCCGCCCTTTTTGGGTTTTCAACCTTGCGAGCTCAGTTTTTATTATTTCAAATTTTTCATGCTCTATCTTTTGCCTAGGTCGCCCTTTTGGGTTTTCGGCCTAGCGAGCCACTCAGGGATAGTATTTCTTCAAATTGTCCATGTTGATCGGTTGGGAGAACTCTAGGCCATCTAGGTCCATCAGAACGACAGCTCCACCCGACCAGATTGACTTGATAATGTAAGGACCAGTCCAATTGGGTCTGAACTTGCCCCTAGGGTCGTGAATGGGAGCCCGGTTGTCTTTGAGCACAAGATCCCCCTCTTTCAAATTCCTGGACTTAACCTTCTTGTTGAAAGCCCTGGCAATTCTTCGTTGATAATCCTGGACGTGATACAGTGCTTTCAGCCTTCTTTCATCAAAGAGCATGAGTTCTTCGAACCTGCTTTGCTGCCAATCTGCCTCAGCTATCTGGCACTCTGTAGACACCCCATTTTTGACAGCCTTAAGACTCACATGTCATCGATTGAGTGCTCGGTGATAGTGCATGTTGTGCTCGTTTCGAACTTCGGAGTTTTGGCTGAGAGCCTTGCCTCCTGGTCTCCGAACTCGTTGTGCTTTGGCTCGGTTTGTGGACTGAACCTTGTTTCTCTTACTGGAGGGAGGGAGAGGTCTTGTAGACCATCTCTTTGTGGTCGTAGACCACTCTTCGCCATCGTAGACCACTTTTCCCGTTTGGAGATCAGTTTTCAGTTTTCGGAGCCTTCAGCCGTGCGCCTTGTCTTGGGACCACTTAACGTTCTCCGTTTGGCTTGGTTTTTTGGACCACACCTTGTTTCCTCTGTCTAGAGGGACATTGTAGTCTGGGAGACCACTTTTGTGGTTGTATACCACTTTTGGTGCTCAACAGCCAGTTTTCAAGGCTCCCGGCTGCGTGCTTTGCCTCCCGAACTCTTGTTTTGCATCCATGATTGGTTTGTTTTTGGCACAAACCTTGTTTCCCTTGTTTGGAAGGTAGTACAAGGGTGGGAGACTAGTTTTTCTCCTTGGAGACCACTTTTCTACCCGCCAGCCAGTTTTCTGGTCGGGAAACTGGTTTTCTTGGTCTTTGGGCCACATTTGCTGGTCTCCCACCACACCATTGGCTTGCTTTCACTGTGGAGACCACCAATTCCCCCCGCCGACCACTTTTTTCCCTAGGAGACCACTTGAAGTGGTCGGCCAACCACTAAAAGTAGCAGGCCTACCACTTTAAGTAGGTTGACAACTTTAAGTGGTCGGCAGCTTTCCCCCTGTTTTGTCAGACTGAATGGATGCCAGTTGTGCCAGCTGGAGGGCATAGACTGTATCCTCTATACACGTGTATGAAGGGATTGCATCCAAGTTTTAGCTTCTCCAAGAAGCTTGAACCCTTTGTTTTTCTATAAGAGAGAGCCTTCCTCTCCATTCCAGAGGTTCTGAAATTTGCTAAGAGTGATAGATACATCTCCCTCTCTATATTCTTCTCTCCCTCTATATTTTGTGCCTTAAAGAGTGTTATTCCTTCACTTTTGCACTACAACTCCTAGCCACACACCACCACATTTGAGCTGAGATCATTGGAGGTGGTTTTTGGGTCATAAGAGTTGGTTTTGGGTTGGAGGAATTGCTGTTGTTGCAGTGCTTCAAGGGTAACCCCTTTTCTCTTCTTTAAGCTTTGTTTTTTTGGTTACTCTCCTAGCCATATTTGCATGCTGATTTGAGCTTAACTTTCTACTAGAAAAAGTTCTGTTTTTCAATCCTTGTGACGTTTGTTTAAGGTAATTTTTGCATTGGGGGTGGTCTACCTCCTCTTAGGCCTTGTTTTGAGCCATCCCTTTTGGCCTTTGAGCTAGTCCTTGCTTGGCCTCCTAGCCACTGAAATCTAGTGGATTTTCAGTGGTAGGCATGTCGTTTTGAGGCCTTAAATCAGAGGGGGGTGACCCTCTCTCTTTTTGTTTTGTTTGCTTGAGTTATTGGCCTATCAAATGAGCATGCATCTTTATAATTTTGAGGCTTGGTTTAGGCACTTTTTTGTGACTTTTAGGGCCTGCCTTAGCTCTATCTATGGCTGGTTTGTTCACCTTGTGTTTGCTTCTTGTATGTGTAGTGTAATCCCATTTGTGGCTCATCAAAGTAGCATGTCTTTCTAGCATGTATTGGCTCCATTTCAGTAGGTTTTTGGTCATCATTTGACATGTCATGACTCTGTTTTTGGCTGGTTTGGTAGCCTCTTGCATGCTTCATGTACTTGTAGTATAAATCTTACTTACTAGCTTTGTATGCATGTTGTTTTGGCTCATCATTCTAGCATATTTTGACTATGCTCCAGCATGATTTTATTCATATTTTGGGCCGTTCTAGGACTGTTTTGGGCTGCCATGGTCATATCACTCATGTTTTGTATAGTTATAGTGCAAATGCTTTGGCTAGTCTTGAGTTTTGAGGTCCCTACCATGCCATACTTGTGATGTTTTCATGCTTTAGCTCAATGTCTTGAAGAGTTGGTGTCTTATGCTCCATGATCGGGTCATTGTGCATGCCCCTATGCTTAGGTCATTTAGATGCCATCTAAGTGGGTTTTTGAGTTTGTTTTAACATGCCATAAATCTGATTTTGGTTGTTTAAATCATACAATGTTTGGTTTTAATAGGTGTAGTGTAACACCCTCTTTGGTAGCCTTGCATGCCTCATGTTTTGGTGTTGTGTTCTAGCTTGTGTTGGCTAGTGTTGAGCTCACTTTTGGTCTTGTTTAGACCTGCCTTGGGATTGTTTTAGGTCCCCTTGGCCTTTTGGGGCTTACTTCATGTAACTTTGGTTTGAGTCCCTCGGCTAGTTTCAAGTTTTAGGCTTTATTGCATGCCTTAATTGCATGGTTTGGTTGATTTGGCATCATCCCTTGCATGATTTCAGGGCTTAATGTGTTTGCCTAATATCCATACTTGTCTCCCTTTAAGTGTTCTTAAAAGTTGCTCTACAATGCTTAAAGTAATGGACCATTAGCATGCATGTTTGTATGTGTATTTCATGCCTTTGTCGCGTCATTTTGGCCACTAATTCGGACCTATTTGAGAGCTGTCCATTTCGGTTTAAGACCATCCCCGCATGTTGTTGCATGCTTGCCTTGTATGTTGTCACATGCTTGTTGCATATTTGATGAATTGCATGTTGTAGCATGCTAGTTCAATTGTGCCTTGTTGTGTACTTGTCCATGATATAATGTTGCATGCTTAAGTTATAATGCATTTGGCATGCATTCTCTTTTTTAAGTTGCTTGACATATTGTTACATGTTTGCCTCACATGTTGTTATATGCTTGAATGTTGTCACATGCCTTGCATCTTTGCATGCTTAAGTCGCATTTCGCATGCTTGTTAGCTTGCATTTTGTCATGTGCTTGATATGTTGTCACATATTCTTGCATGTTTGGATGCATGTTAGGTAACATTGCATTGCATTTAACATGCTCATGTTGTACTAGTCTTGCTTGCATTGCACGTTCATATCCCTTGCCTCTTGATAAACCATGATAAAGTGTGGGGTCCTTCATGTGTTTTGTGTGCATTTCATTAGACATTAAGATACACGCTTGGATCCTTTGGCCATCATGCATTGAAATGCGTGATTGATGGCCTGAGGGTCGAGAACCATACTTCCTTGAGTTCATGGCATGATAGGAAGGGTGGTTGTGCACATATTGCTTTGAAAATGCATTGCCATGCTCTGTCTGTCCTCTGTTGCAGCAAAAACAGGATTCTGCAGGAAGAGATGGCCGGTCGGCCATCTTCAGTGCCGGCCGTCTATGCATTATTGGCCGAGGTCCCCACAAATGGTCAATGACCAGTTTCTCTTGGCCGATGGCCTTTTCACTTGGCCGATGGCCTCTCACAGCACCCATAAGGTGATTCAGAAGTATCCTTGAGACTTGTGCAGTTTTCAAGGGTGTAGAGCAGTGCAAACAGAGGCAACATGACATGGCGATGGATTTTTGAGCGAAGCCGACCGAGCGTGCATGCATCTCTCCTCCCGAGGCTATTTTACTGCTTTAGTAGCTTAATTAATTTGTCTAATTAGCTAAGTGTTGTGTAATAATTAATTAGCTTGTCAGTTCGTTAATTTGTATTATTCTTTCGGTCCCTCTGTCGAGAGGGCGCAATCATGTAATAAGTGTGCGTGTGTGTGATGCATGTCTTCCAACCTCCACTTCTTTCTCCCTTTTACTTAACCGCTTACGATGGTTAGTTCTAGGGCATGTTTCAATTAGCATCCTTATGCTATGCATGTTTGCGTCATTCATCTGTATTGCATGCACCGGGCTCGGCGCATCATACTAACTTCATTGTATTTCAATTCTAAGTTGAATACATGTATCGAATTGTCGCATCTCACATGCCATTTTAGATTAGCTGAGCCTATTCTAGTTGCATTTTGTCTGCGACGCATTAGCCATCTTAGCATGGACTTGGATCATACATTTGATTACTAACATGTTCTTTGTTTTGGCTCAGAGTACACTGTGAGTGTTTATGCTTTAGCATCTTGCATGTATGTGAGTGTTAACATGACAGCATGCTTGCCATGAGGCTAAGTGCTTATATGATATAACTGCCTAAATGCCTGTGGGTGAAGGTTGGATTACTTGAATTGGGACAATTCATTGAAATCTGTGTTTTAGCTTACTTGCGAGTAGCAAACTTGAAACCCTTTCTAAACAAACGGATATGCGATGCTTTGTTCCAAATTAGGCGATCTAGTCTATACTTGTGTGTTGTGCGCATCATATAGTAAATTCTAGCTAATTAACCGGAATAAGAACACATATGTTTTCAAAACAAAATATCATGTTTAGTGCAGGACGATCTTTGATCGGGCGAGCGGGGGTGCTCATAGATGACCTTTCCCAATCGTACCCAAGTTCCCGAGCCGAGGCAACTTTGGTGATGACGGACACGTGGCCTTAGGCAACGAGTAAGGGTTTCCTAAATCCCCCCAAAAATAAATATTTAGGTGGTGACTTTGTATCTGGCAAAGCAGTCCATGTTTGGCACTTCTTTCTTAAAAATCAGTTTTCCAAAACGATTTGCCGGATTTGGACTCTTTGGTGATTTATCGGTCTCGCATTGCACTTTGCGGGATTAGATTCAGAACCGTGACATTTGAGTCCGAACTGTAGAAGCAAGGCCCCCAAAGGCGCGTCCACAGATAGTATTTTCAATGCAAGGTGACATGGCATACACAATGCTAAATAAGATAAGCATGCAAGCAACATGCAAGTGAACATGCTAAATGGACTTAAACCAAAAGGGGTAGACCTCAGTCATGCCCAAATCAGTGGCCATTGGTGCTAAAATGATGGTATGAAAAGCATGAAAAGGCAAGGCAAACATACACTCCAATTGGCTCAAGGATCAAAGCACAAAGATGTGACTCTTAAGCACACTTAAAGAGTGACAAGCATGGATATGTGACAGCACCACAAGTTTTGAAAACATACATGGAATGGTGCCAAACTACCCTAGCAAGACAAACAAAGCATGCAAGAAAGCTCTAAGCTCGAAATTAGCAAAGGGACTTAAGCCATGGCTATACAAAGCAAGCCTCAAAGGGGCAAGGGCATCAAAAATAGTCCCAAGGCAGGTCAAGGTGAGACTAAAAACATGCTTGAACCTAGCCAATACAAGCTAGAACAAAAGGCCAAAAACATGAAGCATGCAAGGCTACAAAAAGGGGTATTACACTTCACCTATTAAAACCAAACATGGCATGACTTGGACAACATAAAACAGAGTTACATCATGGCATAATAACCCCAAAAAACACATTGAAATGATGGCTCGCAAGCTAAGGTATGAAGGCATACACAATGACTCAAGTTAAGGCATAAAGGGGCAAACCCTCCAACGCATTGAATGAGTGACAAATGTGAATACATGGACGTGAAATATGAATTGAAATCACATTATGAATGATGCCAAATCATTAAAATAGTCCAAGTAATGCATGCTAGAAGACTCAATACACAAAGCTAACAAGCTAGATTGAACTGAGGCTATACAAAGCAAGTCATGCATGGCCAAAACAACCAAAATCAGAGCTAAAGCATGTTAAAACATGGACAAAAGCTTAACATGATGTATGTTAGGCTATCTCATGGAAATGCACTACAAGTGCAAGGAGCATGCAAAGGGTGACCAAACCAAACCCTAACAAAGGCATGACATGGTAAAACAACACCAAGAACATGCTGAAATGGACTCAAATCAAGCTAGAATGACATGCTACTTCAAGAAGCACACAAGACTAGTTTGTGTGATTTACACTACAAGTGCATTAGGCATGCATGGAGTGACAAAACCAAGCAAATACAGTGGCATGCCACAGCAAAATAACCACAAATACATCCTAAGACATGGCCAACATAAACTTAACAAACATGCTCACACATGAGGCATTCAAAGCAAGTAAACAAGACATAAGGAGAGGGGATGACCCTCTCCTATTTAAGACTCCAAAACCACCTTTCCACCACTGAAAATCTTCTAGATTTCAGTGGTAGAAAGGTCATGCAAAGGTTGTAACAAGAGCCTAAAGGGATGGCTCAAAACAAGGCCTAACAAGGCCTAAGAGGGGGGTAGATCACCCTACACGAAAAAGTGACCTTAAACAAACTTTTTAAGCATGCAAAAAAGAACTTTTTCCAGTAGAAAGCTAAGCTTAAAACAGCATGCAAGAAGGGTTAAAAGCTTAAGCAAGAATGGGGGTTTTAAGGGATAGAAACTCACCCTTGAAGACCTTCTTTAAAACTGCAGCTCCAGCAAGCTTTTCAAGCTCAAATCAACCCAAGAACACCAAAAACAACTTCAAGAAGCCTCAGCAACTCAAGCAAGGTGTTTGAGTGTGTGTTTGTGTGTTAAACTAGGACAAAACTACACCTTTTGAAGCACAAAACAAGAACAAAGAGAGATATAGATACAAAGCTATATCTATCACTCTCAGCCTTTTTTCTGAACCTCTCAAATGAAGGAGGAGCCTCTCCTTATATAGAAGAAAGGCAATGCAAAGCTTGTTAAACAAGCTTGAAAAGAGGCTCATCCCTCCATACACGTGTATGGAGGAGAGATGAGTGAAAACTAGCTGGCTCAAAAGATCTGGCGTGAAATCTGCTGAGACAAAGGGTTCTGCCGGCCATCAGTTGTGGCCGGCAGTGCCTCACTGATGGCCGGTAGGCATCATCAGTAGCAGGTAGGGGAAAGTGCAAGGCCGGCAGTACCCATGAGAATCATGCTGAAAGGGCCAACACATGGTCCAAAAATGGGGCAGAAAGGAAACAGGGTTTGGATAGCTCAAGCCTGTGACGTTCCGCTGCGAAAGTCGAGCACTCGACGGGCAATCGAACTTGTGGCTGGATGTACCTGCAAGCACAACCAAGTCTTGAGGACGGTTAAAAATAGAGTGTCTACATAAGGCTATACAATGCAATGCGTAATGGACTAAACCATCCCCAAATAGACTTCATGCATGCCAAGACAATAGCCAAAACACTCTTAAAAGATGGCATGAAAGGCTAGAAAATGCATGCTCATGCATTGACTCACCAATTAAGCATAAGAGCACAACTCTCAAAAGTGCTCAAGGAGTGACAAATATGGAAGTGTGACAACACTACAAGCTCTGAAATCATGTATGAAATGATGCCAAACCATTCAAACAACCCAAGTATGTCATGCAAGAGGGCCTAAGGCACAAGGCTACTTACACAAGGAGACTACACAAGAGGCATACAATACATGTCAGAAATGATTGAACCAATCATGGACAGAGCTCAAATAGGTCAAAACAAGGACCAAAACATGCTGAGATGGGAGTTCACAAGTCTAGACAAGCATGCATACACATTGGTCCCCAAACAAGGCAATAATGCACAACCCTTAAAAGCATTCAAAGAGTGAAAAAGTGGGAACATGACAATGCTATATGCTTTAAAATAACATGGTAGATGATGCCAAATCATGCACATGTCACAAATGAAGCATGCTATGGTGCTCAAAACTCAAAGCTAGCAAGGCCAATTGCACTACAACTATGCAATACATGAACCGTATGGCCAAGGCAACCCAAAATAGTCCTAGAGCATGTCAAAATGATGCTAAAACATGTATGGACTAGAGCTAACACATGCTAGCATGAAGGGCATGAAGCATGAAGTATGCAAGGCTAATAAGGAGGAGTACACTACACCTACCAAAACCAAGCATGAGATGACTTCACCAACAAAAATTAGAGTTGTATTATGGAAAAAAAAGACCAAAAACACACTGAAATGGTGGCCCAAAAAGCCTAGGCAAGATGGCATACACAATGGCTCATTTTTAAGGCATAAAGCACCAACCCTCCAAAGCATTGAAAGAGTGAAAGATGTGAAGGCATGGTAGTGAAACATGCTTTGAAATCACATACTAAATGATGCCAAATCATGAAAATAGCCCAAGTAATGCATGCTAGTGACTTGGAAACTCAAGGCTAGTGAGCTAGAATGCACTATGGCTATACAAAGCAAGGCATGCATGACCAAAACAACATAAATCAGACCTCAAGCATGGTAAAACATGAACAAAATCTTCTTTGAGTAGAGCTAAAAGCCTGCTAGAATGATGGTCCAAAGCATGATGCATGTTAGGCTAGTGAATGGAAATGCACTACAAGTGCAAGGAGCATGCAAGATGCTATCAAACCAACCTAAAACAGAGCTAAGGCATGCTAAATAACACCAAAAACATGCTGAGATAGAGCCAAAATGGGCTAGCAAGACATGCTAAACATGAGGCATACAAGGCTAGTTTGTAAGGATTACACTACAAGTGTAAATAGCATGCAAAGGGTGACTCTACCAATCCGAAACAGAGGTATGCCATACTGAAATAAGGCCAAAAATAGGCTGAGATGGAGCCAACATATGCTAGATAAACATGCTCAAACATGAGGCCAACAAAGCAAGCAACCAAGATACAAGGAGAGGGGATGACCCTCTCCTATTTGGGACCTCAAAACACCCTTTCACCACTGAAATTCCGCTGAGTTTCAGTGGTGAGAAGGTCAAAAAGAGGTGGTCCCAATAGCTTAAAAGGATAGCACAAAACAAGGCCAAACAAGGCATAAGAGGGGGTGGACCACCTCCAACACCAACAAAGCCTTAAACAAACATTTCAAGCACTTAAAATCAGAACTTTTTGCAGTTGAAAGTTAAGCCTAAAACATCATGCAAATAGGGCCAAAAGCTTATTCAAAAACAAAGGTTTAAGGGGTTAGAAACTCACCCTTGAAGAACAACTTCAAAGTAGCAACTCCAGCACCATTTTTTGATCAAAAGCAATCCAAAAACTCCAAAACCAGCTTCAAGGTGCCTCAGCAACAAAAGTATGGTGTTCCACTAGGTGTTTGTGTGCAAAAGTGTGAAGAATAGGCACTTTCAAGCACAAAACAAGAGAGAAAGGAAGAAATATAGAAATAGATGATATGTATAGCTCCAAGCCACTTTTTCTGAACCTGGAGAAGGAATAGAGGGCCTCCCTTTTATAGAAAAGCTTGTTGAACAAGCTAGGAGCTCCAACCAATCCCTCTATACATATGTATGGAGGATGCTTTCTGTGCCCAACAGCTGGCAAGAAAATATCTGCAGGAAACTGTAGGAAGGCTGCCGACCAGTTGAAGTGGTCGGCCAGCTACATGCACAGGTCGGCCGACCACCAAAAGTGGTCTGCAAGAAGACCAAGTGGTTGGCAAGGGGGGAGAGGTGGTCTGCACCAAGAAAACAAGGTGGTGGCATGGCTGCCGACCACTTTTGGTGGTCCAAAGACCACCAAGACTAGTTGGCCGACCAGAAAACTGGCTGGCAGGTAGGAAAAGTGGTTTTCAGGGAGAGAATTGGTCTCCAACCCTTATTCCACCCTCCAAGCAAGGAAAACAAGGTTTGTGCCAAAAACAAACCAAAAAAGATGCAAGACAAGAGTCCGCGGGTTAAGGTGCGCAGCCGGAAGCCTCGAAAACTAGTCTACGGGCACCAAAAGTGGTCTACGAGAGGGAAAAGTGGTCTATGGCCACAAAAGGTGGTCTACAAGACCTCAGTGTCCCTCTAGGCAGAGGCAACAAGGCATGGTTCAAAAACCAAGCCTAGAGGAGAACGTTAAGCGGTCCTGAGACAAGGCGCGCGACCGAAGGCTCCGAAAACCGAAAACTAGTCTACAAGAGGGAAAAGTGGTCTATGACCACAAAAAGTGGTCTACAAACCTCTCTCTCCCTCTGGCGAAGTTCAACAAGGCTTGGTCCACAAACCGAGCCAAAACACAAAGAGTTCAGAGGCCCGGAGGCAAGCCACTCAGCTGAAAACTCCAAAAACTCGAAACGAGCATAAACATGCGCGATCACTGAGCGCTCAATCGATGACGTCTGAGTCTTAAGGTCAGTCAAAAATGGGGTGTCTACAACATTGCACTGTCTTGTGCACGCCAATTTCTCACATCGCACTGTCTTGTGCATCTCAAGTTCAAGTTCACAATTTCTCCTCTCGTGAACGGAGCGATTGGATTTCACTATTCCTCTTCTCGCAAACGAAGCAATTGGATTTCACTATCCCTCCTCTCACTAATGGAGCGATTGGATTTCACTATTCCTCCTCTCGTGAACGTAGCGATTGGATTTCACTATTCCTCCTCTCGTGAACGCAGCGATTGGATTTCACTATTCCTCCTCTCACGAATGGAGCAATTGGATTTCAAGTTCACTATTCCTCTTCTCGTGAATGGAGCAATTGGATTTCACGTTCACTATTCCTCCTCTCGCGAACGGAGCGATTGGATCACGTGAGTCGTGTTTGGCTACTTACTTCTGTCTGTGTGAAAAACGGTTAAATTTGTTTTGCTTTGATTTATGCTTTCGTTCAGTGTCACATCATTGTCTTGATTGCATTTCATTGCATGATCATAAGTTATGTTTTACATATCATTTTGCATTTTGCCCCTGAACTACGCAGGTTTGATTCCTTGCAATGGGATACGTAAGCAACCCTCGGGTTCAACCAATTGTGTGTGCATTTGTTTGTTTTTGCCAAAGTCTTACGATCTTGTCAAATGGGTCGTCTTCGAGCTTTGACATTCACTCACGTCGTGAAATGACTTCGAGCTCTGTCAAAGAGGGGCAATTGTAGACACCCCAATTTTGACCGCTCGTAAGACTTAGGCGCTTTATTCCGAGCACTTGATGATAACGATTACATTGAGTCAGTGGTTTGAATGCTCAATAAAGGAATCCGAGTTCGAGCTCCAAACAATTCCAACCTGCCATACCCACTGTATTTCTACCCCAGAATTTCAGTATTGCACCTTGTACGAACCTGTATTGAACCTGAAAGTAAGAAATAGTGGAAATACACTGATGTTCGGCCGGACCTTAGTGAAATTCGGCCGGAGCCACCAAGGTTCGGCTGGACCTCTTGACTTTTTAGGCATTTTCAGCAGTGTTCTGCCAGTTGCCCAATTTTGCTGATATTTTGATCAAACCTGCTCGAGGCCTACAAATAACAGGGTTCAGACTGCTGTAAGGAGGTGGAAAAACGATATAGAATTTGGTTAGAGAGATCAAATCAATATCAAGTGAGTTATAAATATCAAGAGTTAGAAAAGATCAAAGCTACCATCCATCTTGTTCTTCCATAAGCCTTGAAGCTCTCATATAATCCATACATACCATACAAAAGCTTGAACTTGGAACTTGAGTTGAGAATTGAAAATCATAACTCAAACTTGAGGGTGCTTTGGAATCAAGTTTGGTTTACAACAAGAACACCTTCTCTACAAGAGGTAAAGCTTCCTTACTTTCATTTCAATCTTTGTTCAACTTTTTCTTGTGCTTTCATATTGTTTTGGGACTATTTTAAGGGCTGAAACTTGTGATTAAAAGTTACCCAAAGGTGAAGGGGTTAATCACCCTTGCTTGAACCTTATTCCTAGCTTAAATCCTTGTATTTTCCACTTGTTTTCTCTAATTTTTATCATCGTTTTGGGGCTGATTTGGGACTCTTTTGGGGATATTTTTCAACATCTAAAATATGTGATTCGAAGTTATAAAAGTAGGGGGGGTTAGCCACCCTTCCTTACACTTGTTTACTAGCTTTAATCTCTCTACGATTGTGCACCTTCTATAGCTTAATTTTAGCACTATTTTACGTTATTTAGGGGCTGTTTAATTTATTTCAATAATTTTGCTTTGCATATTATGTTTGTTTTATAATAATCAATTAATCAACTTCGCATAATCATCTCTGCAACCTCCCTCCATTCTTTGATTATTTTGATAAAAAAGTTGTGAAAAATTAAGGTTGTTATTCAAGTATAAGAAAGAACTTTCATCCATGCTTAATGGTTTAATCTCTTTGGAGGTTCATTACCAAAGGCATAAAACTTTTTCATGCTTAATGGTTTAATCTCTTTGAAGATTCATTACCAAAGGCATACATCTTTCTTATACTAAAGCCAATCTTTTATTTTTTATTTCTTTTTATCACTAGTGTGTTTACTTTTAAGGGACTAATGGACCCATGGAAATCACCAAGGAAAGCATCATTATCACTAATTATCAAGTTTGGATTTCAAGTCATTATCACTCACTTTGGGTTTTTCTAAGTCATTATCACTCTTCTGAGTTTGACTAGTCCTTGTTGCGCATCTTGGGTTTGACTTGAAATCCTTAACTTGTAAATAAGTTTGACTCTTTCTTTGTAATTTCCCCCAAATAAAATAAGGTTTATTTCATCGGGTTAAGTCAACATTTGTTTCCCTTTAATGTGTTTCGGACTTAGTGGATGTAAATATCACCGTGGACTTCATTGATTAAAGAAAAGGAAAGGTAGTATAAAAGAGACTAATAAAATTGAGTTTAAAATGAATCAACCGACTTAAAGAACCAATATCATTGATTGAATTCGGTCGGACGTTATACTGAGTTTATTATGTCAAGGCTTGTCTTACGTCAATTCATGATGTTTTGATAAATCTTGAAGCGTCTTTACGGCCAGACGTTATGCCAGAGTCTATTCTGTCAAGGCTTGTCTTATATCAATTCATGATATTTTGATGAACTTTGAAGCATCTCTACTTCCTTTCTTGAATTCACTTCATGATAGGAGGCAAGGATGGTTGTTATGCATTGCATTTATTGATCTTTGTCCTATCGTGTCCAAAATCATCTTGCAAATCAACTTGCAACCATAGATGGTTTGGGAACCAAGTTCGCTCCTCTCTTGAGTATTTTCTATGATAGAGAAGGGTAGAAGAGACAAACATGACTAGGAATACCCTGTCTACACTGTTTCACCTCAGGCACAAAAAAACAGATTTCTACAAGAAAACAAGGTATTGGATTTATTTGGGGCTCGATTGAGTCTCATTTTGGGTCGGCACGGCAAGGCTCCAATAAATTGCAAACAATACACTTTTAGTTGAAAGCAATGATAGGTTGAAACATAACAAATTCCAGCAAGGCAGATAGAGTAATTCCTGAGGAGTATCGCGCAATCATTGTGTATTTGTTATGATAAATTAGACAGCCCCTTTTAGTTATTATTCATTCGGATTTGTAACAATTATTTATTCGGACACTTGGACTAGTTATCATTCATTCGGATTTGTAATAATTATTTATTTGGACACTTGGACATTCGAACCCTCCTTCGTAAGGACAAATATGTAATAAGTTGTATGTCTTCCAACCCCTCATTCTTTCTCCCTTTTATTTATCTGCTTATGATGTTTAGTATAGGGACATCATATTTTCAAATTAGCATTTCCACGACTTACATTCATTCACCGATATGGTGCCATGGAAATCGGTGCGGTACCAAGCACTAAATCAATAGAGAACTCTATCTCTCGGTGAGATGGTAAACTAGTAAAATCCTCGAGAAAGACATCCGGGTATTCGCAAACTACCATGGGCAACTCGGCCCAACCTTCATCACACTCACTACTCAAGAAACTAGCGAGCATACAACTAAGCTCACTCTACCCACGCAGATCATATACCGGTGATAAAACTCTATCCACCCGGTCCCCCAAGAAATAAAAGCAGTCACCGCTCGAGGTACACATAGTAACCCTTGTAGACACCCCATTTTTGACCGTCCTCAAGACTTGGATGTCACTGTTTGAACACTCGGTGATTACCCATGTTTGTGTTTGTTTGAAGTTCCCGGAGTGCTCGGCTACGCACCTTGCCTCAGGATCTCAGAACTTGACCGTGTTGTGTCTGGTTTTGCACCAAACACTTGTTTTTTGTCTTGGAAGGGCAGGGAATGGCTTATTAGCCATCCCCACACACCACCGGCCCTCCCCTACCATCACCGGCTACACATTGGTTCCACCGGCACTGTTTTGTTAAAAGATTTGGCCGGTCGGCACTGAATGTTGCCGACCGGCACTATTTTGTGCCGATGATCTTTTTTGTGGCCGGCGTGCATTCTATACACCTCTGAGGCATGGTGCATGCCAGCTGTGCCAGCTGGAATGCACCCTCACATTCCCCCGTGCATAGGTGTGGCCATTTTGCACCCTTTGCACCCTTTAAGCTTCTAGAAGCTTGCACCTTTGGCCAAGCTTCTTGGAGAAGCTTGGCCAGCTGTCTTAGCTTCTCCAAGAAGCCAAGGCCCCTTTACACCTCTTGCCCCTTTTCCTTTGCTTAGCCATTAAGTCTTGTGGCTTAGTCTTGGCCTATATAAGCACCATTCCTCTCCCTTTGTTAGGGGTTAGCCATTTCCAACACAAAAACCAGAGCTTATATCTATATATCTCTGATATATATCTATCTATATCTATATCTTCCCTTCCCTCATCCATTGTGTGTGTTTCTTGGCCTAAATAGTGTGTTTTACCTTACTTTTGCACCTATACACACACCATTACACCTTATTTCGAGATTGAGGGGCTTGGAGGGTTGTTTGTTGAGTTTTTGGACTGGTTTTGATCACTAGAGGAGGGCTGCACCACCTGTTCTTCAAGTGTTCTTCAAGGGTGAGCTAGTTACTTTAGTTTCCCCATTTTTGCAACTAGTTTTACCTATCTTGCTTTGTGTTTTAGGCTTTGTGTATAACTGAAAAAAGTCTTATTTTTTCTTGCTTTTGAACTCTCATTAAGGTTGTTTTATGGTTTGAGTGCAAACTCACCCTCTTAAACCTTATTTTGGCCTATTTGGTGTCTTTTCTTTGAAGCCTTGTTTGCTTTGTTGTTTTTGTCTTCTCATCACTGAAAATCAAAGGGTTTTAGTGTTGAGGAAAGTGTTTTGAAGTCTTGTATAGGGGAGGGACACCCCTCTCCCCTTTGTCCCTTTCTTGCCTTTGTTTTTGGCCAAAAGGGTAGCATGCATGAGTGGTTGCATTTGGCTTCATTTCAGAGTTTTTCTTGGTGTTTTGGAGCATGTTTAACCTCTGTCTAATGTGGGTTTGTTGGCCCTTAACATGCTTTCTATACTTGCTTTGTACCCTCCATTTTGCTTGGAAATGTGCCATGCCATTAGCCTAGCATATCCTCATGTTTTAGCCTAACATTTTGAAGCACTTGATCATGATTTGTCATGTCTTAAATCTGTTAGCCACTGGTTTTTCCATGTTTGGTGTGCTTGATGTGGTTACTTTGTGTTTTGGCTTGTAAGCCTGTAGACACCCCATTTTTGACCGTCTTCAAGACTTGGACGTCACCGTTGGAACGCTCGGTGATTATCCATGTTTGTGTTCGTTTTGAGTTCCCGGAGGTCCCGGCTGCGCGTCGTGCCTCAGGACCTCTCAACCGGTTTGTTCTGTGCTTGGTTTTACACCAAGGCTGTGTTTTTGTATTTGAGGTAGGGGGAGGCTTGTTAGCCATCCCTGAAGCCCACCGGCTGCCCCTGAACTCCACCGGCACTCCCTCTTAGCCATCGGCACTGTTTTCTCAAAAACTTTGGCCGGTCGGCACTTTATGTTGCCGACCGGCACTTTTTTGTGCCGGTGACTGTTTTGGCCGGCCGGTGTGCACCCTTTGAACCCCTGGGATATGGTGCATGCCAGCTGTGCCAGCTGGAATGCACCATCACATTCCCCGTGCACAGGTGTGGCCATTTTGCACCCTTTGACCCTCTAAGCTTCTAGAAGCTTACACCTTTGGCCAAGCTTCTTGGAGAAGCTTGGCCAGCTGTCTTAGCTTCTCCAAGAAGCCAAGACACCTTTTGCCCCCCCCCCTTGAACCTTTTGGTCTTGCTTAGCCATTAAGTCTTGGCTTTAGTTGCCTATTTAAGCTCATTTCATCTCCCTTGAGCTAGGTTAGAGACTTTGAAGGCAAAAACCAGAGATATATCTCTATATCTCTGATATACATCCATATATATCTATATCTCCCTCTCTCTCATCCTTGTGTGTGTGTTTTAGGCCTAAAAGGTGTGTTTTACCTTACTTTTGTACCATTACACATACCATTACACCTTAGCTCGAGATTGAGAGAAGGTTGTTTGTTGAAGTTTTGGACTGACTTGATCACTAGAGAGTGGCTGGACCACCTGTTCTTCAAGGGATCTTCAAGGGTAAACTCATTACTTTAGTTTCCCCATTCTTGCAACTAGTTTCTACCCCTTTTGCTTGTGTTTTGAGCTTTGTCTATAACTAAAAAAACTCTTGTTTTACTTGCTCTTGAACTTTCATTAAGGTCATTTTGTGGTTTGAGCAAAGCCTCACCCTTTTAGGCTTTATTTGGCCATTTTGGTGTCTTTTTAGTAAGGCTTTGTTTACTTGGTGTTTTTGTCTTCTCACCACTGAAAACCAGTGGGTTTCAGTGGTGAGGAAGGTGGTTCCAAGTCATGAATAGGGGAGGGACACCTCTCTCCCCTTTGTCCCTTGTTTGCCCTTGTTTTTTGGCCTAGAGAATAGCATGTGTGCATGGTTGGTTTGGTTTCATTTCAGAGCATATTTGTGGTTAATATGATATGTTATACCTCTATTTTAGGTTGGATTTATGGCCTTTAGCATGCATCTTACACTTGCTTTGAAATGTTCTACTTTGCCTAGAAATAGGCCATGTGTTTAGCCTTGTATATCCTCATGTTTTAGCTTGGCTTATTGAAGTTTTTAGTCATGTTTTGTCATGTTTAGGGCTGTGAGCCACTGGTTTTACCATTTTTGGCATGCTTAATGTAGTTGCTTTGCATTGTGGCTTGTAAGCTTTGAGTATATGATCCGTGAACAAGCATTGGTTAGGCTATTTAAGTGATTTGGGATCATTTAATATGCCATTTCAGTCCCTATTCCATGCTTGTATGTCTCCATTTATCATCACTTTCATGCTTTGAAGTGTTGTAATCTTGTGCCTTAAAGGGTGGTCATTGGCCATGCTCGCATGTTTAGGTATTTGGATCGCCATATCATGTGTTTTGTGGCTTATTTTTGCATGCTACACATCTATTTTTGGTTGCTCATTCCATGCTATGAGTGGTCTTGTTAGTGATGGTGTAATGCTCCATTTTGTGCCTTAGTCTTAGGCCCCCATTTTGGCTTGCATGTTAGCATGAATAATTGTCCATTTTAGGCACTTTTGGCCACTGTTTTGGGGGTGGATTGAGGTCTGCCCCTTTATGGTTTAAGCCCACTTTAGCATGTTTGTCTCATGTTCTTTGCATACTTGCTTCATTAAGTGTGGTAGCATGATGGTTCTATTACATGGTTCATCCATGTTTGCATTGCATTTGCACCTTGCATGTTGCATTACATTTGGCATGTTTGTATCTTACCATTAGATTGCATTGTTGAACCATGTTAGCATAACATGCATTGCATTACTTGGTTTGGGGTGTCAAACCAAGTGTGAGAAACGAGGCGTGTTTGTACTTCAAGTGACAAAACACACCTCAATTCTCATGTCACCGGGCCCTTGACTTTGGACATGATAGGGTCTTGGTACTCATTTGTTTGTTGCATGCATTCCCATTAAAAATGCAACCTCGGTTCCTTAGGCCATCATGCATCAAGATGCATAATTGATGGCCCAAGAACCAAGGGTCATGCTTCCTTGATCCCCCAAACATGATAGGAGGCAATGGCCGTGCATACATATGCCTAAAAACCCATGCCATGCATTGCTGGTGCTGCTGCTTGTCAAACTGTCCCCTGCAGGAACTTTCTGCCGGCCGGCAGAACAGAGTGCCGACCGGCACTGTATTTTTGGCCGATAGCCTCTAGAGCAGCCGATGGTCATTATAAACAGCCGGTGGGAATTTCCTCCAGCCGGTGGTACTTTTCAGTGTGTATGGAAGGTGTTCTTGGACTTTGGCAGTTTTTCAGAAAGGCAGGGCAGTAGAACCAGAGGCAGCAGTGCTACGGTGTGGGCTTTCCGGGCAAAGCGGACTCGAGCATGCATCATTCACGCATCCCAAGGCAGGGCTGGGCCCCTTTTCTTTTATGATTAATATTAATTTGATAATTAGAAAGTTTTGTAATAATTAATTTTATTCATTATTTGGACTGTATTATTTGGGACTGTATATTCTTTTGGCCCCTCCGAGCGAGGGCATATCTGTAATAAGTGTGGGTGAGTGTGTGTATGTCTTCCAACCCCCATTTCTTTCTTCCCTTTTATTTATCTGCTTACGATGGTAGATTAGGGCATATTTGAAATTAGCATACCTTATGCAACGCATGCGTGCATCCATGCATTTGTCTAAACATGCACCGGGCTCGGTACATCATACCAACTGCATCGTATTTTCAATTCCAACTTGAATACGTGCATCAAAATAAAGTGCACTTCACATGCCATTTTTAGGGTTAGCCGAGCCTATCCTAATTACATGCTGTATGTTGTTGCATTAGTCACTTAACATGAACTAGGGCATGCATGTTTGCTAACTAGTTTATTGTTTTGGCATGGAGTACGATGTAAGTTTTTACGCTTTAGCATACCACATGTGTGTGAATGTCGCCATGACAGTATGCTTACCATGCGGCTAAGTGCTTATGTGAGTTAAACTATTCGAATGCCTGTGGGTGGAGGTTGGGTTGCTTGAGTTGGAAAACTCGTTGAAATCCGTGTTTTAGCCTACTTGCGAGTAGCAAATTCTAAAGCGCTTTTCAAAACAAACGGATATGCAACGTTTGTTTCCAAATTAGGCGATCTGGTCTATACTTGTTTGTTGCGCGCATAACATAGTAAATTCTAGGCTAATAACCGGAATAAGAACACGTAACGTTTTTCAAAATCGGATATCACGGTTAGTAGAGGCCGGTCTTCGAACCGGGCGAAAGGGGGTGCTCATAGCTGACCTTCCCCGATCGTACCCAAGCTCCTAAGCCAAGACATTTGGTGATGACGGACACGTGGCCTTCGGCACCGAGTCAGGGTTTCCTAAATTTCCCATTTTAAAAATATTTAGGTGGCGACTCTGTAATCTGGCAAAGCAGTCCATGTTTGGCACTTCTTTTCAAAAATCTGTTTTTCTCAAAAACGATTTGCCAGAGTTGGACTCTTTGGTTCAAGATTAAGAATCGTAAAACAAAAGGAGAGTCCGAGCTGTAGCGAGGTCCCCCGCGGACATGTTACAAAGCCTTAAGCATATTGACCTCTAACATGCTTAGCTTGGACCATCCTCATGATTTGGCATCATTTAGGGTCATATTTCAGTCCATAAATCATGTTTGTATGTTTGCATATGTGGCTTATTTCATGCTTTTAGGGTGTGCCCTTTTATGCCTAGGAATAGGCCTTATGCAAGCTTGTATGTTTAGAGCATTTTGGGGCTGCCATATCAAGGGGATTTGGGTGTGTTTTTGCATGCTAGAACTCTTTTTTTTTATGTGCCTAATATATGCCATGAGTGGTCATGATAATGGTAGTAAGATGCTCTCTTTGGTGTCATAGGTTTAGGCCCATTTGTTTGCATGCTTGCATGAGTGTTGGTCTACCATTTTGGGCATGTTTTGCCACTGTTTTGGGTTGGTTTGAGGGCTGCCCCATTGTGGTCTAGTCCACCATCACATGCTTGCCTCATGTCTATTGCTTAATTGATTCATTAAGTGTTGTAGTATGTTGGTCTTATTGCTTGATTGGTCCATGTTTGCATGACATTTGCATCTTGTATACTCTTGCATTTTGCATGCTTAACATGGTAGTTGTATGACATTTGGTGTGCTTGCATCCTAATTCCCATGTTGCATCATTTGAGCTATGTTGCATACATGCATTTCATGGCTTGGTTTGGGGTTGTCAAACCAAGCATAAGGGTTGAGGGAAGTTCACACTACAAGTGGTGCAACTTGTTTCAACTCTTGGTCCCCAAGGCCCTTGACCAACACATGATAAGGTCTTGGTTTCATTTGTGTGTTTGCATGCATTTTTACATTAAAATGCAATCTTGGTTCCTTAGGCTATCATGCACCAAGATGCATAGTTGATGGCCCAAGAACCAAGGGTCATGCTTCCTTGAGTCCCATACATGATAGGGAGCATTGACCATGCTTACATTTGCTCTAAAATCCATATCATGCACTGTCTGCCTGCTGTTGCTGTCAAACTGTCCTCTGCAGGAATTTTGTGCCGACCGGCAGTATAGAGTGCCGACCAGCACTTTATGGGTAGCCGATAACCTCTCAAGCAGCCGGTGGTCATTTTACATGGCCGGTGGCCATTCCATCCGGCCGGTGGTGTACAGCAGCATGCAAGGGAGGTGTTCTGGACTTTGGCAATTTTTGGAGGACAGGGCAGTAAGAACAGAGGCAGCAGTGTCATGATGCGGGTTTCCGGGCGAGTCGAATTCGAGCATGCATCATTCGCGCATCCCGAGGCAGGGCTGAGGCCCCTCTTTTTTTTATATACTGAATTTAATTTGATAATTAGAAATTTCTGTAATAATTTATTTATTCTGTATTTGGACTGTACTATTTGAGACTGTATATTCTTTTTGGTCCCTCCGAGCGAGGGCGTATTTGTAATAAGGGTGTGTGAGTGTGTGTATGTTTTCCAACCCCACGTCTTTCTTCCCTTTTATTTATCTGCTTATGATGGTAGATTAGGGCATATTTAAAATTAGCATACCTTATGCAATGCATGCGTGCATCCATGCATTTGTTGACATACATCAGGCTTGGCACATCATACAAACTGCATCGTACTTTCAATTCCAAATTGAATACGTGATAGTTGTAGCATTTCACATGCCATGTCTAGGATAGTTGAGCCTGCCTAGATTACATCTTTGCATGTGTTGCATTAGACATTTCAGTATGCTTAGGTCCATGCATGGATTTCTAATAAGTTTCTGTTTTGGCTTGGAGTACTAGGTAAGTTTTTATGCTTTAGCATACCACATGCGTGTGAATGTTGCCATAATAGCATGATTACCATGAGGCTAAGTGCTTATGTGATATGACTGCTTGAATGCCTGTGGATGGAGGTTGAATTACCTAAATTGGGACAATGCATTAAAACTGTGAGTTTTAAGCCCACTAGATAGTGGCAAAACCATTTTTTCTAAAAGACCACCTAAGGATGGCAAAACCTGTATTTTAGCCTACTTGCGAGTAGCATACCGTTTTCAAAACAAACATGTAGTGTTTTGTTCCAACTTAGGCGATTTGGTCTATACTTGTTTGTTGTGCGCATAACGTAGTAAATCTAGGCTAATAACCGGTATAAGAACATGTAATGTTTTCAAAATCGGATATCATGGTTAGTAGAGGCCGGTCTTCGGACCGGGCGAAAGGGGGTGCTCATAGCTGACCTTTCCCGATCGTACCCAAGCTCCCGAGCCAAGACCACTTTGGTGATGACGGACACGTGGCCTTCGGCACCGAGTTAGGGTTTCCTAAATTTCCCATTTTAAAATATTTAGGTGGCGACTCTGTATCTGGCAAAGCAGTCCATGTTTGGCACTTCTTTTCAAAAATCTGTTTTTCTCAAAACGATTTGCCAGAGTTGGACTCTTTGGTTCAGATTAAGAACCGCAACAAAACAAAAGGGAGTCCGAACTGTAGCGAGGTCCCTCGCGGGCGTGCTACAACCCTCTACCGGTAGCAATCTATAACAGCCCGGTATGATGATAACCAGTCCATACCCAAAATAACGTCAAAGCTAGACATGTCAAGCAAAACGAATACAAATGGAAGTCGACGACCGGCATGTCACAACCCCGACACCTATGTTTCAGGATAACCTCACCACCAATAGGTGACTCTACACAAATAGGAGATGTTAACTATGCCAACTACAACCCCAAAACTGATGCAAATGCAAACGAAATAAATGAATAGGATGTACCTGTATCAATCAACGCATTAGCAACAGAATTGCAGAACAAGAAGGTACCTCTCACTACAGAAGGAGCAAGTACAAGATTTGGTGCTGTAACTACGTACACACGTCCTGTTGGTCTCTAATCTACCTGCTCACCCCTCGGAGCATAAGCCTGCTACACTGACTCAGCCGAAGAAGCTCCCTGATTGGCCCTTGAGGCCTATGCTAACTGTGTTGGCTGGTGACTCTATGTCTGTCTCGAACCAGACGCATCAGATGTGCCATCCAACTGTGGGCAGGACCTCTTCAGGTGCCCCGCCTGACCACATTGATAACAAGTGAGCGGCTGTCCCCTACCCTGACTCTGGCCCTAAGAACGAGTCGAAGATGATGCTGCTCACTGCCCTCTGCCTCTCTGTGGGCAAGCTGGAGACTTGTGACCCAATTGGCCACATTTGAAACAGGTCACGTCTCCCTGACCACCTCTCCAAGAACCTGGCTCGGCACTGGAAATGTGGACCTCGATTGCACTCCCTGAGGCTGCTGAGGGTTAGAACCCCTCTGCCTCTTACCGTCCCCCTAACTATCCTGACTCCTCCTGGAGCCCCTCATCATCTCCTCCTCAGCCTGCATGATAGTCTCGAGATGGGCTGCTACCTCTACAAGACGCCCATAATCCCTAATCATGGATCCGGCCACTCTAAATATGAGTCCGATCCTCAGCCTCTTCTCAAACTCCAAACAACGGTGCTCCTCTGTCGCCACTAACTCAGGTGCAAACTTGGACAAGCTAGTGAATGTGGCTTCAAACTCAACCACGTGTGTGTTCAACTGCTTGAGCCAAGAGAATTGATCTCCCAACTTCTCCCTAATAGTGGGAGGTAGAAACTTCTCCTGGAAAGCATCGACGAAGGCCTCCCAAGTCCCTCCAATGCGTCCCCACGCATACTTCCACCACTGACCTGCATCTTTCTTCAACTGGAAGGACGCCAAGGTCACTCTCAAGCCCCCATCTTCGATGCCGAGCATCTCAAAAGTCTTCACCATCTGCTCTAGCCACTCATCTACCTTCAGTGGCTCCTTTAGGTCACCCAAAAACTCATTCGGATTCGACTGGAAAAACTCCATTTTTAGAAAAGAAGGCCCTGCCTCAACTACCTGGGCCTGGACTTGATTCTCAGCTCTAAGAATGTCCATCGATTCCCTCAATGCTCTGGCCATCTCGCGGACTAAGGCGCCCATGGCCTGCTGACCTACTGGCTCGACCACATTAGCCTGACCAACCCCTTCCTCCTGAGCTGGGATTTCCTCCGGTATAGGCATCTCGTGCCTCCTAGGCCTACCACGCCCTGACATCCTAATGAAGGTAACAAAGAGATTATCACATTTACAAATATACCGAAGCTAACTTACTCGCATCCTAATACATTGGACAACAGTAATTCACTCCACATAAGCACATAATCACGTAGACACATACAAATTTTATTTTTGGATAATGACTGTCCCGCAGTGTTGCTAGAGTTCCAACTAGAAATAGCAGTGATCAAGTGCCTTTCTAACAGGACTCCTAGAAACCCGTAGACCCAATCAACATCCTAGAAATTCAATCTCATACCCAAATAATCACATAAGCATGTTGACATATAAACACATATTGTTCGTACTTAAGTCTCTAACAAGCGAGACAAACCCATTGTGATACTAACTACTTCCTACATACCCAAAGTATTCAAACACGGTAAGCTCTGATACCAAGTTGTAACACCCCCAAAATAATACAATAAATATAACTCAAACTCATATTAATAATAGCATGAACCAGGGTAAATAGTCCTTTCATTACATAGAGTTAATAATACAAAGGAGTTTAACACAATCAAATGCCCTATTGGCTTACATCTTTCCAAGCCTTGACTTGGTTACACAAAAAGGAGACTAGCTCATACACATTTAGCCCTAGGCTTTACAAAAATATACAATTCAAATAAAGAAGCTCTTGCTCCCAAAATGTCCCTCCACGCTATTGCCTTGGTGGAGGTAAGTCACCAACACCTGAAAATGTTATTCTCAAATAGGGTGGGCTACAGCCCAGTAGAAATCATCTAGCACAATATATGAAAATTAGCAAAGGTATAAGTACACTATACATACACAACGTCAGTGATAGAGACATCCACAGTTTATATAATCATAAGGCACCAATTTCCATTCATTTCATTTCATTTCATGGACCAATTTCATTATCTCTTTAACAATCCAAATGAGACTGTGACTCATTAGTTCTACAATTACATCAACAATGCATGAACACTTCAAACTTTTCTTTCACGGAAATTTCGTCTGCGGGCAGTCGTCAAACGGGACCCATGTAAACGTATGCCATACAAGCACTACAAATGCCATTTTATGGATATTTCGTCCGCGGGGCTAGGCGCCCATGTATAATTTCGGGACTTTTACCTAGGACACTTCAGCCAACTTAATTATAATAGAGTCCATCCCCTTTCTCCTTCCAAACAATCATTCATACATATGCAATGTATTTAAACACAATATTAAACAATGGAGCACATCCCCTTTCCACTCCTACATAATCATACATATACAATGTATATAAACATAGTCATATTCAATGGCAAACAACAAGAGATTAGTTTCAATTCACCTAATCCTTATGCAATTTCTACAACAATCATAGCTATCCTCCACCGATAGCCCAATACAGTAATTTCTAAACAGGTATTCAATCTCATGACAGATAATTTATTCAAATTTCCAAAGAATGAGTTAATACATAACTTATCCCACCATTTATACCCATACCCTTTCAATTTCACATTTTCAATGTCAACTTTAATTATCTATATATAATAATCATGATAGACATTTTAGGGCAAAACCTTCCATTTTCTAATTATAATCCAAATATCATTTTCAACCATTTTGACCCCACATAATTTCATTTTCGCAACCCACATTCGTTATTTCATGTTCATCAATAATCCCTCTTTCCATATTATACCTAAACCCTAGGTTTGATTACAACACCCTCAAATCACACCATTGTTATACAAGATACAAATAACTAAGCTAAATATCATATGAAGGTGTAGAAAAGATCCTTACCTCAAAGGAAGAAGATGAGTCAAACACAAGAGAAATTCCAAGAACGTCGAAACCCACTTCTATTCTGATCAAAATGTAGATCTTGACAAGATCTACATTTTTCTCAAAGGTACTAGGGTGAAAAGATCAATGGATCTAGATGAAATCCAAGAGAGAAGGTGAATTCTAGAGAGAGGCTCAAGAACAAGCTTTTGGAGAGTTTTAGAGAGAGAGAGATATGAAAATATGATTTAAAATATCATCTTCTTAGACTATTATACGCGCAGCCCACTCGAGCATGGAAAGCCCTGCTCAAGCGTCATACACAAAGTTCCGCTCGAGCATGAAAGTTGGCGCTCGAGCATAGAATACACATTTCCAGAAGTTTTGCAGACGAGGGTCCCCGTTCGAGCGTGGGACTGGACGCTTGAGCGTCCAAAGCACTTTTCCAGTATTTTCAGAACTGCAACAGAGATGCTGAGAAGTAGTAAATCCCGCTCGAGCGCAAGAGTGGCCGCTCGAGCAGAGGAGCAAAATTTATGAAGCCCGCTCGAGCGCAAGAATGTCCGCTCTAGCAGAAGAACCAAAATCTGGGCAACAAAGGTTTGGAAAAACAAGCAACCAACCTGTCCCAAACGCACAACTACAACCCGATAACCAAAATAAATTGGAAGACAAGGGAAAGAGATACGAATAACTAATCAAAACCAAAGCAACCCGAGTCCGGAATACAATAAATAAAGGATCAAAACCGGAATCGTTATAAAAATATTAATTTCTTTACTTCTCAGGAATGTACATTATGACAGGATGTGTTTGTTTTGTTAATCCCAAATTTGTGAACTTTAAAGGTGATATTTGGAAAGTCTTCGGGGATAATTGCCTTGGAACATAACTAGATCTTTCAACTCCACATGAATGAATTGGATTGATCTTTAAGTTACATGATGTTGGTGTGAATCTTGTTGATTCTGTGTTGAATAATGCACCATGGTAAGCAATCAATTGATGAAACCACTAATTTTCATGTTTGATTTTTCTTGAAGTGGTGGAATTTATTATTTTTACACCTTCATTCTCTAGCTTGGAACAAAATGAAAGATGACTTTCTGTAACGATAACAACTGTAATTACTGCCCTACTAAAAATTTGCAGGAAACATGACTTTCTGAAGTCTATGACAACTTAACTAAACCAAAGTAAAAAATAAGAATTAAATGACCCACAACCAAACAAGGAGCCCTAAGAGGAAATTAAATAAAACACCCCTATTCTAAAAACTAATTCATTTTGAACAACTGTATTGAATAGCCTCATTTATTTTAATACTTTAAAAAAAAAACAAATCATTTTTGTTTTCCTCTTCATTCAGTTTTCTTCAATTTTTTCTTCAATACCAAATCTTATGCATCCATAATAACAATAATGTTTCCAAAAATCAAATCATTTTCGTTTACCTCTTCATTCATTTGTAGGTGACAATAATGAACAAGAGTTGGATAATTAAATGTCATAATTAAATGTCTTATTGTATATGACATTTTGATTGGCTCTAGTTGCTAGGGATGGGATGCAAGAGAAGGACTCGTTGGCTCTAGTTGTTGTCCATAGCAATGCATGGTTACTTGCCGTGGCCTTCTATTTTGGTGCTAGATTTGGTTTTGATAAAGCAGATAGCTGTTCTTTCTTCCCTCTACTATCCTGTGGTGCATTTGGAATTATAAGTTTCTAGTTTGCTACAATATTGAAACGTGCTGTGATCCATCATATCATTATATGAAAAAGTAAGCCTAAATGAGAAGGCATGTGAGTGTACGGAAATTATTAATAAAATTTAGATTATTTTTTATAAACATTTGAAGTACTTTTAACTCTACTGTATGATATCCTTTTGATAACTAGTCTTAAAATGATGATGTTTCCCAAATTTGACTTGAACTGAAGATTATTTTCTTTTTCATTAACAAAAGTTCCTAATAGTTTTTGAACAACCATACTGAATGCAAAACCAAGTCAAGGAATACTATTTCTATACATTGTATTTGAATAGAAGCACTTACTCATTAGCCAAGTTAAACCTATTTATCTTGTCATTATTCCATCTTCGTAATGTTTTCTCAGTAAGGTTGAGCCACTTGCTTATTATCAAACTAATGCTTATTTAGCATTCATGCACAACAAAAAATTGGTTTGGTTCACATCAATTTTGGCTGGAGCAATCTTGAACCAAGTACACTGCTGAAGTGTCTATTAGATGCTAAAGGACAGGAGACCTACAACATTTGGTGCTTATACCATTTCCACTTCAAAGCTTCTAACATCAATTACACCATCATATGCATCTCCACTCCATCTATAACTTTTTGGATGTCTATTTGGGAGATTTTCCACTGTTGGCACCAAATGGAAACTTCATTTGCTTGTGTTCTCCTGCCACATGTAATGGAAAACTAGGTGCAATTTGGTTCACTTGTTCATCTGAAAAAGAAAAAACTTAGAGATATGCTCTGGCCATGAATGCCTTAGTGCCTTGTAATGAATTAAGTTGCTCATCCTTTTATGCTTCTCAGCCTTGATGGTTCAAGCATATCGGAGATATCTGAGGTTCACATGTTGACATATAGCTCTACTTTGTTTGGTTTAGCGCAAGACATTAAATTTGTATGTAATTTAATTGTTTGTTTGGTTTTCACCTTTGCGTTACTAAAGCTACTAAGTAGGCTGTTCATGCACCTCATGTTCTGTTATATACGTGTTCAGTGAGTTAATCTTGAATAAGTTCTATTACTTTTGTTTTGATTTTTTTTTTCTAATATGCTTGTCGAATCAATGAATTGTGCTTTAGCTAATTCAATGACACTAATATCCATCTGATCAATTGGCAATCTGTCAGTCTTTCTAGCTACAAGACTTCCTCTGCCATCCCTTACTATTCTAGCAGAAAACCCAAACTTTCCATGAGTGTGTTTGGATTTTGGATTTGTGGAGTGAAAAGAAAATAGGAGGGAAAATGTGAATGAAATGTAAGTTAAATTTCTTTCACATTTCGCTTCACTTTTCTTTTCTCTCCACAAATCAGGTATACGAGATAGAGACAAAGGAATTCTAATGATTTGAGATGCAATGGCAGCTTCAAGTATAGAGTCTATTGCATTTTTTTTCTTTGCCTTGAGGGGGTTAAATCTATGGAAGTTCATAACAATAGATAGTATATATATATATATTAATTGAAATTGTATTATTGCATTGTATCTGTCCTTTTACAGTTAAGGAGCCTCTATTTGTGATCTGTGTTACTGAGATGTTCCAGCTTCATGTGGGCAACTTTCAGATTTTCTTCAGTAATTGCTTCGAGAGTTGGACTGTAGCTAGTTTCATCACTAGTTTTTTTATTTTATTTTATTTTATGGCCTTTACTTTTTTATGTTATTGGTGTTTTTGTTAGTTGGTTTCTTGCCAAATTAACTATTTGATATTAATTTTGTTTAATCCTCTGTTATGTATGGAATTATATTTTTGAGATTGGAGTTTACTTGGTTTGTATGGAATTTCTATTGGAAATATTAATTTGATATTAAATATGAATTTTTTTGATGGTTGAATGTGAAATGTGTGCATGTTGTGGAATGGTTGCTAATTTTATCAGTATATGGATTATTTTATTCATATACAGGGTACAGATTGTACTAATAATGGAATAAATACAGGTGGTCAAGAAATTAATTTATAAAATTTTTGACGACTAAATATTTTGGTAGCCAAAAATGCAAGAAAAGGTTTTTTATGACTAAATATTTAGTGGTAAAAAAGAAACAAAAGACTTTTAACGACCAATAGTTAGTAGCCAAAATAAATCAATATAAGGGAAGAAACTTTTGCTGACTAAATATTTTAGTCACGAAAGAACATGGCATCCTTCGGCGACTAAAATGTTTGGTCGTAAAATACCATGAAATGAATCTAATCTTTTGGTGACTAAAATGTTTAGTCATAAAAACTAACAATGACTAAACTATTTGGTCGCTAAATGTAATACTATTAGTCACTAAAACTTTTAGTCGGTAAATGTATTAGTATTAGCGACTAAAATCTTTTAGTGACTAAATATTTTAGTCGCTAAAAGAGAATTTCATTTTGATTTAATTACTTTTGGCGACTAAATATTTGGTCGCCAAAACGTTATGTTTGGCAACTAAGTTCGTTTTAGTAGCCGAAGATAATATAATTAGCGACCAACATCAATTTAGTCGCCATTGACTGTTGCCGACAAGGCTTTGGCGACCAACGGGGTGACGACAAACTTTAGTCGCTATTGACTGTAACGCCCTCAAAATAAACCCATAAATCAAACAATATTGACATGCTTAGACATAAGAAGATAAAGCATAATTACATTCCATCAGAGTATTCGTTACAAAATGTATTACATGTTGACAACAAAAGTAAATGCCCTATGGGCTTACAACTTTCCAAGTCAACACTTGATTACAAAAAGGAGTACTAACTCGAAATACAAAATAAGCCCTTGGCTTGATATGTAATACATAAATGTAATCACAAAAGATGTCCCAATCACTAAGCCTCTCAAGCTACGTCCTTGGAGGTGACATGCTACCGGTACCTGAAAATGATGTCCCATATAGGGTGAGCCAATGCCCAGTAGAGATATGCTAAACATAACATGAGCAATAACTAAAACATTGGCAGTTGATAAATATTTAACTCACACGAATCAATTCATAATCCGTTTCAATTACATGACAAAAGTGACCATGTTTCATTCCATTTTCCATTTCTTATCCAATTCTCAATTCATAACTATGGCTCAAAACCTGGCCAAACAATTTGATTGAGATCACATCTCATATCAACAGTATTTCTATTTTAGATGAGATAATAACTCATATTAAACATTTCACACTTCATAACAAATACACATTTTGGTGCTGTATCAATAACACATAACAATACTTCCATACTTCACAAATGATACACATTTTAGTGCTGTATCAATGGAGTCCATCTCCTATCTCCTCCCAAACAATATCTGGTTTAGAGGTCCATCCCCTATCTTTCCCTAAACCGTGGAGTACATCCCATATCTCCTCCCACACAACACAATGTATATAAACACATATCATATACATAATCAAATCAATACATAAAATTCATATATTATATCAACCGCCATATTCGATGGCATACTCAATTGATTAGTTTTATTTTGCCTAATCATCATGCATTGTCTACAACAATCAAGACTACCCTCCACCGGTAGCCCAAAGCAATTATTTCTAAACAGATAATAATTTCATCCAACAAATAAATTATCAACAATTTCCAAGGTGAGTGATTAATAATTCCAACTTCACCATTCTATCTCATAATGAGTCAATTTCATATTCTTCAACTCAATTTCATATTTCCATAACATTCCCAAATTAATTGTATAAATTAATTTATAATAAAAATTAGTGTTTTCTTCCCTCTTTCTCAACTTTGGCCCAAAGGTACAAATATCAACAACCAACAACAATACCATCATTTTAAGACCCAAATTACATATTTATGAGTCAAAATAATAAAACCCCTTTTTCATACCTTTGAAACCCTAACACCCAAAATTACCCAAATCAAACCATTTATACAAAAAGCTCAGCATTTATGTTAAAGCACATAAGAATGAGTAGGAATCTCTATCTCAAGAGATGAAACTCAATGGAGATGATGGAGAAATCTCGAAGTGCTCCAAACCAAGAAAATTTCGGATCAAAAGGAAGCCCAAACCAAGCTCTACACTTTTTGTAAAGACACTAAGGGAGTAGATCACTCAAGATAGATCAATCCCTAGAGAGAAGGTGAAATGTAGAGAGAGAGGCTCTCAAAAATGGGTTTTTGGAAAAGTAAGAGAGAGAGTGGAAGTTGAAAAGTGATCTAAAAAGACCCAGCTGATATCTGATATACGTATGACCCGCTCGAGCGGAGAATAGGACGCTCGAGCGTCAAGCACAAAAACTGGACCCACTCGAGCGCCAAGACACAACTGCAAAACACACCCGCTCGAGCGTAGATTTCCCCCTTCCAGTACTTTTATAGACAATGAACTACCCGCTCGAGCACCAAGATACCCGCTCGAGCGCGACCCGCTCGTGCGTAAGAAAATCCGCTCGAGCGTGAAAAACACACCTGCAGAAGTTTTGCAGAGGCACGAAATGCTGAGAGTGTGTAAACCTCACTCGAGCGCAATAAGACCCATTCGAGCGGATCACCTGAAAACTGGGCAACAAGGTTTGAAACTCAAACTCAACCAATCTGTAACAACCCTGCCCAACACATCCTAAAACGCAAATATATGGAATTAAAGGATGACAACACGGCATACGCAACAACCAACTCCACGGAACCGAGTTCGGAATACAATAACTAAAGAAAGGGAAAATCGGGATCGCTATATTGACTTTCGACGACTTTAAAACAACCTTTGGCGACTAAAAATTTGGTCACCAAAAGTGTAATTTCCTGTAGTGACTTTTCAATTTTGACACATTTGACCCTGAGTTTTGAATTTTTATTCCAAATAAGGACAATTGGAGATACCATTTGCTTAATTTCAAGAGCAAAATTGTCAATTTGATAAAATATAAATTAATTTGACAAAAATAAATGTCAAAAAAATATTTTTAAATTTTTAAAAATTATTTATACCCACCAAAGATAAAATTATATAAAATTGATAAATCTTTTAAACATTTATTATTATTTTTTTTACCAAATTAATTTTTATTATGTATTTGGATGATGATCATGTAATGGGTGGTTGTTAGGATTTTAATGTGTAATCGATATACTTAATATATGAAATGTTTTTAGTTTTGAAAATTTTAATTTCATGAAT
The DNA here is from genome assembly GCA_030407325.1 of Camellia japonica. NCBI lineage: Eukaryota > Viridiplantae > Streptophyta > Magnoliopsida > Ericales > Theaceae > Camellia > Camellia japonica. The sequence goes on from JAPPVO010000016.1 coordinate 2,946,109, forward strand.
TGGTTTAATAATTATATCAAAATTGTCGCTATATTTGACTTTTGAAAAAATAGAAACTAATTTAATAAAAATAAAAACAATTACCCATTACATGATCATCATCCAAACACATAATAAAATTAATTTGGTAAATAAATAAATAAATAATGTCTAAAATATTTATCAATTTTACATAATTTTATTTTTAGTGGGTAGAAATAATTTTTAAAAATTTTAAAATATTGTTTTGACATTTATTTTTGTCAAATTAGTTTATATTTTATCAAATTGACAATGTTGCCCTTAAAATTAAGCAATAGTATCTTCAATTGTCCTTATTTGGAACAAAATTCAAAATTCAGGATCAAATGTGTCACAATTGAAAAGTTAGGGACCAAAGGACACAAACCCTAAACTATAAGAACCGTTAGTGTAACTCGCCCTTAAATCAAACAATCCAAAACTAAAAATATTTCATATATTAAACATATTAATTATATATTAAAAATCTAATAACCATCTTTTATAATCATCTAAAAATATCTGTTAATAACAAATACAACCATCTAGTACATGATAACCATCCAAAAATATCAACAAAAATAATCTGTTACGCCCTCAAAATAATACATATAAACCCAACAATCATGACATTCATAGGCATAAGAAAATAAAGCATAATTCCATTTATCAGAGTATTTAGTACAAAAAGTATTACATGTTGACAACAAAAGTAAATGCCTCACGGGCTTGCAACTTTCCAAGCCAACACTTGCTTACAACAAAAGAAGAGTCCTAACTCTTTATACAAAAATAAGCCTTGGCTTTGATTTACATGTAACACCAAAATGACAAAAATAATCAAAAGAGTCTTTGACTCCCAAACCGTCCAAGCTACGTCTTAGGAGGTGGCATAACTCCTGAACCTGAAAATGATGTCCCATATAGGGTGAGCCAATGCCCAGTAGAGATATGCTAAACATAATATGAGCAATAACTAAAACACAAGCATTTGATAAATGTTTAACTCGTATAAACAAACATACATCACTTTCCATTTAATTATCCAAACCAATTCATAGATATGGTTCTCTATTCATCCAGACAGTTCGTATTGGGACTACAACTTATATCAACAATACTTCGATTATGATCAATTAATATGAGACTATAACTCACATAATTAACACATCAACACTTCCATTTCAAATGAAATTACAACTCAAATTATCATCATTCCAATACTTCAATCATCTACGTTATACAAACGTAATTCAAATTTCGGGACTTTCACCCTAGACACTCCGGTCAACTTAGTTATCAGTGGAGTCCATCCCCTATCTCCTCCCAAATCCGGTTTAGGAGTACATCCCCTATCTCCTCCCAAATCGTGGAGTACATCCCCTATTTCCTCCCAAACCGTGGAGTACATCCCCTATCTTCTCCCAAACAACATACATATATGATGTATTTCAACACTTATCATATACAATGATCAAGCAAAACACATATTCAATTTGTTATTCCATCTGTCATATTCAATGACATACTCAATTGATTAGTTTTAATTCACCTAATCATCATGCAGTGTCTACAACAATCAAGACTATCCTCCACCGATAGCCCAAAACATGTATTTCTAAACAGATAATAAATTGTCAAACAGATAAATTATCTACAATTTCAAAGGTGAGTGATTAATCAATCCAACTCCACCATTAAATCTCATAGTTACCCAATTTCATTATTTCCAACTCAATTTCATATTTCCATAACTTTCTCAAATTAATTATACAAATTAACTCATCACAATAAATTAGGGTTTTTCTCCTCCTTTCCTTAACATTGACCCAAAGGTCCAAATATCATCAATAAACATCAATAACCTCATTTTAAGACCCAAAATACCCATGTATTGGTCAAAAAGACAAAACCCCTCTTTATATATTTTGAAACCCTAACACCCAAAATTTCCCAACTTCAACTTTAAATCAAAATGACCACAAGTTTATGTCAAAGACCATAAATATGAGTAGTTATCCCTACCTCAAATTTCGGAGCTCAAAGGAGAAGGTGCAGAAACTCGAAGGTGCTCCAAACCCCAAGATTTTCGGATCAAAACGGAGGCCTTGCAAAGCTCTATCACTTTAATGAAGGCACAAAGGTTGGGTCTCATTAAACCAAGATCAAAATGTAGAGAGAGAGACAGTTCTAGAGAGAGGAGCTCTCAAAATAAGGTTTAGGAAAGCTAGAGAGAGAGAGAAAGTTGAAAAAGTGATCCAAAAAGTTACAACTCGGACTGATATAAAACACAGTCCGCTCGAGCGTGGAATGCCCCGCTCGAGCATCAAACACAGACCCCCGCTCGAGCGTCAAAAGCGCCGCTTGAGCGCCGGATGCACACTTCCAGAAGTTCTGCAGACGAAGGTCCCCGCTCAAGCGTGAAAGTGGACGCTCGAGCGTCCGATGACCTGCAGAGAAAAGTATTGAGGGTTGAATAATCCCGCTCGAGCGTCAAACTCCCCGCTCGAGCGGAGGAACAAAAGCAAAGGGCCCGCTCGAGCATGAAGGCCAAAATCTGGGCATCAACTCTTGGTTTCCAAACACAACCAACCTGTTTCAAACCTGCCCAACACAATCCAAAATTCAAATACAAGAATAAATGATGGCAACGAGAATAAGACAACAACCAACATCCACGGGCCCGAGCCGGGAATACAATTAAACAATGAAGGGAAAACCGGAATCGCTATATAATCACTCATTATATGATCATCATCCAAACACATATTAAAAATTAATTTGGTAAAAAAATAAAAATACAAAAAATTTATCATTTTTATATAACTTTATCTTTGGTGAATAGCTATAATTTTTAAAATTTTTAAAATAATTTTTTGACATTTATTTTTGTCAAACTAGTTTATATTTTATCAAATTGATAACTTTGCCCTTGAAATGGAGCAACAATGCCTTCAATTGTCCTTATTTGAAACGAGATTCAAAATTTAAGGCCAAATATATCACAATTGAAAGATCATGAACCAAAATGACACAAGTTTCAAATTGCATAGATTATTAGTGTAATTCGCCCACAATAATATTATTGAGACTTGTGGTAAGTTATATCTTATGCCTGCAATAATTTCGTTACGATCTTGGCATCAACTTCCACAATAATGTTTATGAGCTCCTAGTTTGCTGTCAATGGCTAGAGCGATGTCGATGCATCTGCAAAAATTGGCTACTGTGATCCTTGATTAGTCCATTAGTGTTAAGTGCCATCCTTTATTAGTTATTATTTTGAAGTTATTGGCCCAACAATTAATAAAAGAGAGCACTTACTAGTAAGTCCTATATATAAAATTTAAAATTCATCTAATCTCAAAATAAAATACTTATACCAATTAGTCTTACATATTTTTAATTATAACAAAAAATCCTTTTTTTATAACTTTGAAAAAGCTGCTACATCCCACCATTGCTGGACTTCCATCAAATGGTCATTGAAAACTCACCAGAATAGTCAACATCACCGGGAAATCACTGGAGTGTTCTAAACATCACTGGAAGTCGCCGGAATGTCCAAAATATTCGTTGAACGTCAAGAACATCATCAGAGATTCACCAGAATGTCCAGAATATTACCGAAAAAAAAATAAAAGGAGATATTATAGTGAAAAAGCATAGCAAAATGTGCAAAATATTGATAAACTGAAAGGGGGGAAAAAAAAAGAAAAAGAAAAGTATATATTATTTTTTAATATTTGTAGGGTTCAAGCAAATAATATCTAATATTGATCAAATTGAAAAGTAAGCTTTGAAATTGTAAAATGTTACAGTTTTAAAGTATGATTCTATTAAGCATTTATCCTCATTAATCAAACTGGAAAACATGTTATGAAACTACAAAATTTTACAGTTCTAAAGAATGTTATGAAACTGTAACAATTTTACACTTTTAAAGAATGATTCATTTCAACATCAAAAAAACTGAAACTGTAAAATTTTACAGTTTTCACTGCCCGTAACTAAAACTTAAAAACAACTTATTTAGAACTTGAAAATTTTCTCCATTAAAACAGGAAAATAAAAGTGTGTAGCAGAGAAAAGGTAGAAAAATTGAGAAATCGAAGGAGAGAAACAGATATGTAGAGAATATTGTACTCTGATAACTATTTTTAGTTTAGATCTAGTTGAATCTCAGATCTACATCAGATCTGAGTAGATCTACTTATCTTCTTTGCTGAAAACTTGTCTCTTTCGCCGTCAGTGAGGGTGAAGTAAGAAGTCGGTGGTTGCCGGTGAACCCCAAGCAATGATGATCGTCGGTCACCGGTGACTATAAATTAGAAAGAGAAAGATAAAAAAAACAAGGTCTGGTCACCGGTCATCGAAAATCATGAAGAGAAAGCGGTAAAGAAAAACAAATGCACGGAAAAGAATGAAGATGAAAAACACGTAGTGGTCTTTTGACAGTATTCAAAAGATTGTGGGACTAAATAGACTTATCCTCTCTTAAATAGGACTTCCAAGTAATTTGTCCTAATAAAAGTCAACAATTTTTTCTAAATGTGAAATTAAAGTGTGTTTTTGGGTCAAGTCCCAAAAGCCCGATAGGGCTGTAAATAATAATAATGAAATACGTAATTTGGGACTATTTGAAAGTGTACTGAGGAAGAATGGACCAGGGTGTTTGTGACTTTAGCCCAACAGATTATTGCCATTGATAAAGACCACATTGGCCCAATGTCTCAACAATTACGCTGTGTTTGATTGGAGAATTTGAGAAGAGATTTAGAAAAGGAAAAAGAAAAAGTATGTGAAATTAGGTAAAATGTAGGTATATTTTATTCACATTGTAACCACCTTTTTCCTTTCTCTTTCTAATTTTTTTTTCAAATTTTCTAATTAAGCACAACTTTAAAGAATGAAATTACACTCAACAATATTAAAAAATTATTTCATAGCACATGTGACAGTGTTAGCAATAGATTTGAATAGTCTCTTTATACNAGACTTTCTGTGTGAAAATTTAAGCAAATGTCTGTTTAGATTTCTATTCTACGACATTGCATATGGCTTCGTCCTATTGTCTCTTTGTACTTTATTGTCTATTGTTTTATTAGACAATGTGTGTCCATGTAGGTTTGACATTCATGTAAGATATTTGGTAGAAATTGATTTTCGTGGTAGGACATCGGAGGAAACACCTTCGGATGCTGCTCCATTTGTTAGAAAGGTCATGATGTAGAACAATGGGCTCAGGACTTTCTGTGTGGAAGTTTAAGCAAATGTCTGTTTAGATTTCTATTCTTCTACATTGCATATGGCTTCATCCTATTGTCTCTTTGTACTTTATTGTCTATTGTTTTATTAGACAATGTGGGTCCATGTAGGTCTCACATTCATGTGAGACATTTGGTAGAACTTTTAGTAGAATTTTTGAGATCTCTAACATTTTTGAATAAGATATGAGTCTTATTAATTATCTAAAAAATATTAAATTCATTTATAGTTTTGTTCAACATTTCCCATACTAGTGGGAGTAGTTAGAGTCATTTATTTTTTTTTAACATGTGCCTTAACGACATTGTTCTTATATTTTGTTGCTTTTAACATTTTAGTTCATATAATTTTAATTAGTTTGATTTTAACTTTTAATTTAAAATTTTGTATCAATTTAGTCTAATTAATAACATTGATTAGAAATTTTGAAAGAAATGGCTACTTTAAATCAACAACAGAAATGATAAAAAAAAAAAATACATCAATATCTAACAGTTGTGATCTATTGAATGAAATTGAGATGAAATCATAAATTTAATAACAAAATCAAGCTAATTGAAATATAAGAACTACCGGTGCAATTTACCTTTAATTAAATTTCTAAATTGCCGATGTTTCTTTAATAAGTAATGCTATACAACCACAAAAAGACATACAAAAAAACTTGCATAAAATGATATGGTGACATTATGAGCTTATTACATTAAAACAAAAAAATTATTGAACTCTCGTTGACGCCAAAAGAAAATTAAAGTCTCATTTGGCAATTACATATTTTAGTCAAAAAGTCACTATAACTTATCACATTACTCTCTTTATTTTTCTATACATATTTTCGTAAAAAGTTAAAAGTTACGAAAATAACTTATTCTTAACGAGGCCTAAGCACATTAAAAATCATCTCTTTAAATTGTTATTGCGAACACAATTTTGGTGAGAAAATTCGGGTCGTTATTGGTACTTTTGGAATACGGTTACTTGGTACTCCATGATATTATGATTAGTGGAGAAGGTGAAATATTTTAATTTTGTATTGGGTGATTGAGAAATAAAAAAAAAAAATAACGATAACTAATCAGTTTGTTTGGTTTCAGTTTTTTAATTCAGTTTTTTAAAAATTGAGTTTTTTTTTTTCGTATTTTTTTTAAATTTTTAGTGAATATTTTTAAAATTTTAAGCATTTTTTAAATTTTTTTTTTTTAGATGCACCTTACTTAGATGTATCTAAAAAGTAAAATATTTGTGAAAAAATATTTTAAAAAATATTAAATACACAAAAGTACAAAAAATATATTTGAATTTTCGTTTTTTTTTTTGTATTTTTGGTATTTATTGAATTTTTTTAAATATTTTTTTCACGAAAATTATATTTTTTAAGTGTATTTATGTTAGGTGTGTCTAAAAATAAAAAAAAAATTGCTTAAAATATTAAAAAAATTCAACAAAAACAAGAAATACAGAAAATAAGAAAATAGACTTTTCTGAGAAGTGTTGTCAAAAAACTAAAAACAAACATGGTGAATAATTTTTCAAAAAAATTCTAAAAAAGTTTTGGTGGGAAAAAAACAAGATAGATGAAAAGTCAAGTTATATTCGTGGAGCTAATTTTTATTTTATTTTATTAGGTTCGATGGAAAGTCAAGGGATGTTTTTTTGGTGGATGTCAAGGGATGTTATTTTTGTCATTTGAAATATTATTGACTTATTTATGACATTCTTTGTTACAACTATCTCCAACGTTGCATTTATTGTATCATCAAATTTAAATTTGATAAAAAAAAAAATAAAAATGTCCCTCTTGCTCGTTAAATCCTTTCACCTAATAAGTATCAAAATCGAGAATGTCTTAAATCTTTCACCAAATTGAGGATGGCTCGGGACTTTCATCAATTTACTGTTTATAGTCGTTGGAGATGCAAGTATGTATGAGCACCAGACAATCAGCTGAATGTCTGGTCAGTTGTCCCCTCAGTCGACCACCTCCTTGCAAAAATCTATGAAAAAATTATATTGGCCGGTCGATTGGCCCGACATCCCCCGGTCGTCCTCCTGATCGACTGGTGGTTTGATGAAATTTCATATTCCTCCGTTGAAACGCACGATATCAGATAAAACGTTTATTTAAATTTGATGAAAAACAAAGGTTAAACGTTGGAGATACTCTTATTAGTTAAACTTTATTGGTGGAAGTTATTAAATAATAATTAAAATTGATTTGATTATGACATTTGGGTAATCAACCTCATAAATTTCATAACTTGCATATAGTTCACACATGTGTATCGCAGCATGACCTCTAGTTTTAAGGAAAATTGACCAATAAGTCCTATATTTTTTTCTTGTGATCCATTTAGTCCTTTTCGATGTGCAATGACTCATTTACCCACCACATTAAAGTGTCACATTTGCAAAAATTACACTAAAAAGTTTTAGTGTCACATCATACTCGCCACGTTGGAGTGTCACATTTGGAAAAAGTACACTAAGGAGTTTTCCTTTTCATCCTTATTGATGTAATCTCATATTTAATGTATGTTTTCTTTATCAATAAAGATTTTTTTGCTGATCAAAAAAAATATCATACTTGCCATGTTGGAGTGTCACATGTCACGTTTGAAAAAGTATAGTAATGAGTTTTTAGTTTTTATTTATTTATTTTTTGCAGTGCCACATTATACCTGCCACATTGTCACATTTAGAAAAAGTACACTAATGAGTTTTTAGTTTTTTTAGAGTGTTATATCATACCCGCCACGTTGTCACATTCGGGACACGTTGTCATATTTAGAAAAAGTACACTAATGAGTTTTTAGTTTTTTTTGGAGTGTCACATCATACCCGCCACGTTGTCATATTTGGGAAAAATACACTAAGGAGTTTTTCATTTTTTTTTTTTTGAGTAAAAGATTTGAAGTGTCACATCATACTCGCCACGTTATCACATTTGAGAAAAGTACATTAAGGATTTTTTAGTTTTTTTGAAATGTCACATCATATACACCACGTTAGACTGTCATATTAATACCTGCTACATTAGAGTGTCACATCATACTTGCCACATTAATAAAAGGATATAATCGTCCACCAAAATACTACCAAAATCTAAAATAAGACCACACGGAAAGAAACTCTCTACTAATAAGACTTAATAGATCAATAGAAAAAATTTGGGATTAATTGGAGTATTTGTTTGTGAGATGGAACTTATTGGTAAATATCCCATGTGAGTAAATTAGAAATGAAATTAAAAGTTAGAAATTGGTTCAAAATAAGAAAAGCCTTATTTCTTAATTGATAATTCATTTTTTGATTTTTAATTTTTTAATTTTTTAATTTTTTGCTTCACTAAGGAAGAAGATAAAAAGTATTACTACCTTTTTTTTAACCACTAACATTGAGATTGATTGACTACTCTAATCTACACACAAAGAAGTAAAGTGATTTTTTTAAAATTTTTATTTTTATTTTTTATTACTAAAACAAAACCTTCACCATTATGAAACCGCTACTATACCCATGCCACATACAAATTAGGTCCTCCATTTATGTGAAGTTCAAGTGAGACTTAAGCTCAAAAGTCGACGATAATGAAACAACGATTCGCCCTGATCAAAACGAAGCCCTTGACAAGCTCTACACTTAATCTTAAAGGGGCAAGGTGAAAAGATCACTCTAGGTGAGTAGATCTAGAGATTTAAGTGAAAAAGTTTGAGTTTTAGAGAGAGAGAGGAGAACTCACTGTTTGAAAGGAAAAATGGGAGGAAAAAATAATGAGAAAAAGTGGTTTGGATCTATTTATAGTAGTAACAAATAGCCCTAAGGTCAAATAAAATAATAGGACCAAAAACACCCCAAAGGTAGGTCCCAATCGAACCCCAAAAATCTGGAACAAAAAACATGCAGGGGTCGACCCTTCGGGTAGGGTGGTCGACCCTTTAGGTAGAAAAGACAATCTGGCAACAAGCAAGGGGGTCAACCCTTAGATAGGAGGGAGTCGACCCTATTTTCCAGTAACTAACACACAGATTCTGCAATATAAGAGGGTCGACCCTCCCCAGACTGGTGTCGACTCTATATTCCAGCAACACTTCTAAAAACTTCACCAACAGGTAAGGGTCGATCCTTAGGAAGGCTGGTGTCGACCCTAGAATAGAATTTCTAAGTCTCCAAGGAACTTTTGACAAGAACAAATGCGAACAACCAATCCCAATAAGTTTAAATCGGATTATACTCCTCCAAAACCAACATACAACAACACCAAAGATTTTCAAAATAAAAATAAAGGATTCGAATATACTTCCCCAAAAGCTTTGAAGGATACAGGTGCTACAACCTCCCCACCTTAGGAAATTTTGTCCCCGAAGTTTTAAGTAAGTTTTAAAGTCATGATTAAACCAATCCTAACAATGATAATTAATCAATTTCATCATGATGACCCATTTTCCGGTCATCCATTCTCATCGACTCGATACACAAGTCCCATATTAAAATGAAATTTGCAATTTCCCAAAACATTTACAATGCTTAACCAGAATTCGAGTTTTCAAGAAATTAACACTGCATATACAATGCTCCCAAAGTGATATAATACATGTGATATTCCACATTCTCAAACATGCGCAATGATTATAATAAACTTATGTTTCCAAGATGCCCATAACATACACAATGTTCTTATAATTCAAAACATATGCAATGTTTATACCTTTCATCATCATAATTAAAATTCCAATACATGTCTAGATATCAACAAACAAGTCCGGATATTTCTCTCGGACTTCCAATTCACACTCCCAAGTCGCTTCCTCGACCCCGTGATGTTTCCACAATACCTTTACTAAGGGAATTGTCTTGCCTCGCAAGACTTGGTCCCGTCTATCCAAGACCCTCACCGGTCTCTCCTCATATGAGGCATCCTCATCTACCTCTAAGTCGGTCCAATCCAACACGTGCGATGGATCCGACTCGTACTTCCAAAGCATACTAATGTGAAACACGTTATGAACCCCAGAAAACTGTGGTGGTAACGCCAAACGGTAAGCAACTTCCCCAATCCGCTCAAGGATTTCAAAAGGGCCAATAAATCGAGGGGATAACTTCCCACTCTTCCCAAATCTCATCAAACCCCATCTAGGTGAAATTTTCAAAAAGATGTGATTGCCCACCTCAAAAGACAAGGGTCTCCTCCTACGGTCGACATAGCTTTTCTGGCGACTCTGAGCCATAATCAATCTCTTACGAATAAGGGCCACTTTCTCAGTCGTTTCCAGAACTAATTCTGGGCCTAACAAAGGCGCGTCACCCACCTCGGCCCAATACACCGGAGATCTACAAAGTCGATCATACAAGGCCTCAAACAGTGCCATGCCAATACTCGATTGGAAACTGTTGTTACAGGCAAACTCTACTAAGCGTAAGTGCCTCTCCCACGACCCCTTAAAGTCAAGGACACAGCCTCGAAGCATATCCTCAAGATCTAAATAGTATGCTCGGATTGCCCGTTAGTCTAAGAATGATATGCGGTGCTAAAGGTCAATCTAGTGCCCAAGGCACTCTGCACACTCTACCATAATCGGGCTGTGAAATGCGGATCTCTATCCGATACGATCGTCACAAGGACCCCGTGCAACCTCACTATGTCCCTGATATACAGGTCAGCTAGATAGTCTACTGAATCACTCACGCGCATAGGGATAAAGTACGCAGACTTGGTTAACCAGTCAACTACCACCCAAATGGCATCACTACCCCGTTGAGTCCTCGAAAGGCCCATAACAAAATCCATCGTGACATGTTCCCCCTTCCATTCGGCTATAGGCAAGGGTTGCAACAAACTCGCTGGCCTCTGATGCTCGGCCTTCACTTGTTGACAAGTGAGGCACTTTGATACAAATACGGCTACATCCCTCTTCATATCCCTCCACCAAAACTGGCGACTCAGATCTTGATACATCTTTGTGCCTCCCGGGTGCACCGCAAGGCGTGAATGGTGAAACTCTCGGAGTACTTCCTCTCGGCAAGACTCCGGCACAAACAAACAATCACGGTATCTCATACTCTGGTCAGGATACACATTCAAGCCCTTCTCTACTTTCCCACTTGAAATCTTCTCCCTAAGGGTTTCTACCTCAAGGTCACCCCTCTGCGCTTCTAACACTCAGTTCACGAGTGTAGGTTGTGCAACCACATAAAACAAGGTTGCAGATTCAACGGACTCGCCAAGATACAAGTCAAACTCCCCAAGGGTACCCAACATTTCCCTCTCCCGGATGGCGACATAGGCCACACTACTGATAGGCTTCCTACTCAAAGCATCGGCCACTACATTGGCCTTTCCGGGATGATAATGCAACTCGAAGTCATAGTCCTCTATGAACTCCATCCACCTCCTCTGCCTCAGGTTCAAGTCTTTCTATGTAAACAGATATTTCAGGCTCTTGTGATCAAAAAATACTTCGAACTTCACACCATACAAATAGTGCCTCCAGATCTTTAAAGCAAAGATCACTGTCGTTAACTCTAAGTCGTGAGTAGGGTAGTTCCTCTCGTGTGTTTTCAACTGCCGCGAGCCATAGGCTACTACTTTCCCCTCTTGCATCAAAACATAACCCAAACCTTCCCGTGAGGCATCACAATAAACCGAGTAACCCAAACCCCTCTCTGGGATAATCAAAACTGGAGCAGTGGTAAGTCTAACTTTAAGTTCTTGGAACGACTTCTCACAAGTCTCATCCCACACAAATTTGACCTCCTTCCTCGTCAGCCTAGTTAAAGGTGAAGCTAGTTTAGAGGAATCTTTCACAAACCTCTGGTAATATCCGACCAACCCCAAAAAACTACGAATCTCAAAGGCATTCTTAGGTTGTGCCCAATTTTGCACTGCCTCAATCTTGGATGAATCTACTGTCACCCCTTCCCCGGATACCACATGTTCTAAGAACTTAACTTCTCTCAGCCAGAATTCACACTTCCCGAGTTTAGCATACAACTTATGGGCTCTAAGCAACTCAAGCACTACCCGCAAGTGTTCCTCATGTTCCTCATTTGAAGGTGAATAAATCAAAATGTCATCCACAAAGACGACCATGAAGTAGTCTAGGAACTCACGAAAAATTCAGTTCATCAAATCCATAAACACAGCCGGTGTATTGGTCAGCCCAAAGGCATTACTAGAAACTCATAATGACTATACCACGTACGGAATGCTGTTTTCGGGATATCCTCCTCCCTTACCCTCAATTGATGGTAACCCGACCTCAGGTCTATCTTAGAAAAACAACAAGACCCCTTCAACTGATCAAATAGGTCATCTATACGAGGCATTGGGTACTTATTCTTAACAGTAACCCGGTTCAATTTTCGATAATCGATACAAAGTCGCAAGGCTCTATCTTTCTTTTTAGCAAAGAGGGCCGACACTCCCCAAGGAGAAGTACTAGGACGGATAAAACCTTTATCTAATAATTCTTGGAGTTGAACCTTCAACTTACTTAACTTAGGGGGTGCAAACCGATACGGTGCCATAGAAATCGGTGCCCTGCCAAGTACTAAATCAATAGAGAACTCGATCTCTCGATGAAGTGGTAAACTAGTAAGATCCTCGGGAAAGACATTGGGGTATTCACACACCACCCTTGGCAGCTCAACTCAAATTTCATCACACTCACTATTCTGAAAGTTGGCAAGAAGACAACTAAGTTCATTCTGCCCACGTGGATCATACACCGGTGATAAGGCTCTATCCACTTGGTCCCCCAAGAAATAAAAGCAATCCCCGCTCAAGGTATGTACAGTAACCCTCTGATGGTAGAAATCTATAACGGCCCGGTATCACGATAACCTGCCATACCCAAAATAACATCAAAACTAGTCATATCAAGCAAAACAAATGCAAATGGAAGTCAACAACTGGCAACCTCTATATCACAACCCCGACATCCCTGTCTCAGAATAAGCTCACCACCAATAGGTGACTCTACACAAATAGGAGATGCTAGCTAGGGCTGTGCAAAATACCGCCCAATCTGCTAAAACCGCACCGATTCGCATCTATCCGCACCGCTTTAACCGCTAACCGCGGTTTAAACTTTAAAATTTATAATCCGCCAACCGAACCGCTCCGCTCCGCTATAGTTAATACATATATATTTTTTAACCTCCAATGAAATATCAATGTAAAAATGAGTGTGAGAGAGATTTAAGATATGAAATTTATTACAAATTAGTGGTTATATATATGGAACATATTATGTAAAATTACTTTGTGTTATATATCTAAAAAATATTATACAAATTAGTGTTATATATTATGCAAATGTGTGATAATTAGTTAAAATATTCTTCAATCCGCCAAAAACCGCCCAAACCGCAATTTGTCAATCCGCTAATCCGCCAACCCGCCATTCGGTTTGTAAATTTACTCTCAAACCGCCCGAACCGCACCGCGCACACCCCTAATGCTAGCTGTGCTAACTCCAACCCCAAAATCAATGCAAATGTAGTCGAGATAAAAGAATGGGATGCACCCGTATCAATCAACACATTGCAAAACAGGAAAGTACCTCTCACTACTGAAGGAACAGGTACAAGATCTGGCGTGGTAACATCATACACACGCCTTGTTGGCCTCTGATCTACCTGCTCACCCCTCGCAGCATAGGCCTGCTGTACTGACTGAGTTAAAGAAGCTCCCTGATTAGCCCTCGAGGCCTGTGCTGACTGTGCTGACTGGTGACTCTGTGTCTGTCTCGAACCAGACACACCAGATGTGCCACCCAATTATGGGCAAGACCTCTTCAAGTGACCTGCCTGGCCACACTGATAGCAAGTGGGCGGCTGTCCTCTACCCTGACTCTGGCCCTAAGAACAAGACAAAAATGAAGCTGCTCTCTGCCCTCCTCCTCTCTGCGGGCAAGCTGGAGACTTGTGGCCCAACTGACCACACTTGAAATAGGTCACATCTCCCTGGCCACCTCTTCTAGAACCCGAGCTAGGCACTGGAAAGGTAGACTTCGACTGAACTCCCTAGGACTGCTGAAGATTAGAACCCCTCTGCCTTTTACCGTCCTTCTGACTATCTTGAATCCTCTTGAAGCCCCTCATCCTCTCCTCTTCCACCTGTATGATAGTCTCTAGATGGGCCGCTGCCTCCACAAGGCGCCCATAATCTCTAATCATGGATCTAGCCACTCGAAACATGAGTCTGGTCCTCAGCCTCTTCTTGAACTCCAAACAACGGCGCTCCTCAGTCACCAGTAACTCAGGTGTAAATCTAGAGAGGCTAGTGAAAGTGGCCTCAAACTTGGCTACAGGTGTGTTCAACTGCTTTAGGCAAGAAAATTGATCCCTCAACTTCTCCCTAACAGTGGGAGGTAAGTACTTGTCTTGGAAGACCTCAATAAAAGCCTCCCAAGTCCCTCCAATGCGTCCCCTCGCATACTTCCACCATTGGCCTGCGTCTCCCTTCAACTGGAAGGATGCCAAGGTCACTCTCAATCCCCCGTCTTCGATGCCAAGCATCCAAAATGTTTTCACCATATGTTCCAACTATTCATCTACCTTCAGTGGTTCCTTTGGGTCGCCGAAAAACTCATCCGGATTTGACCAGAAAAACTCCCTTTTCAGAAAAGAAGGCTCTGCCTTAGCTACTTGGGCCTGGACTTGATTCTCAACTCTGAGAATGTCCATTGATTCCCTCAATGCTCCGGCCATTCTATGGGCTAAGGCGCCTATGGCCTGCTGACTTGCTGGTTCAGCCACATTGGCCTAACCAACTCCTTTCTACTGCGCCAGAATCTCATCCGGTATAGGCACCTCGTGCCTCTAAGGCCTACCACGCCTACCTCCACGACCACGTCCTAACATCCTAATAAAGGTAACACAAGAAATTAGCACATTCACAAATGTGCC
The DNA here is from genome assembly GCA_030407325.1 of Camellia japonica. Taxonomy (NCBI): domain Eukaryota; kingdom Viridiplantae; phylum Streptophyta; class Magnoliopsida; order Ericales; family Theaceae; genus Camellia; species Camellia japonica. Next base: position 2,961,286 of record JAPPVO010000016.1, read on the forward strand.
GAAGCTAATTCACTCGCGTCCTAATACATTGGACAACAGTAATTCACTCCATATAAGCATGTAATCATGTAAACACATACGGATTTCATCTTCGGATAATGACCGTCGTGCGGCGTTGCTAGAGTTCTAATTAGAAATAGCAGTGATCAAGTGCCTTTCTAACAAGACTCCTAGAAACTCGTAGACCCAATCAACATCCAAGAAATTTAATCCCATACCCAAATAGTCACATAAGCATGTTGTCATATAAGCACATATCGTTTACACTTGAGTCTCTAGCAAGCAAGACAAACCCATTATGGTACTAACCACTTCCCATGTACCCAAAGTATTCAAACCCGGTACGCTCTGATACCAATTTGCAATGCCCTCAAAATAATACAAATAATCCAACTCATAAGAGGAATGAATATAACATAATTGGTACACTTTCTCATAACAGAATTCGTATTACAAAAGGGGTTATATGCATTATACATTCATAAACGTTCATTCAGAATCTACAGCATGTAATGCAAATTAATAACAACAAATTAAATGCCCTACGGGCTTACATCTTTCCAAGACATATCTTGGTTACAATCAAAAGTGAGCTTCGCTCATTACATCCTAAGCCCTTGGCTTTACAAAAAAAATATACAATCAAAATGAGAAGCCCTTGCTTCGAAAAGTTTCTCCGACGCTATTGCCTTGGTGGAGGCATGCCATCATTACTTGAAAATGTTATTCCCAAGAAGGGTGAGCCACAGCACAGTAGAAACCATCTAACACAGTATATGAAATTTATCAAAGGTATGAGTACACTATGCATATGCAACATCAAAGATAAAGGCATCCACATTATGTGTAGTCTTAAATTACCAAACTCAATCATTAAGCCATTTCCCTTCATTTCATTTAATTACATAAGCCAATTTCATCATTTCTCAATGACCCAAAAGAGATCACAACTCATTAGTTCTAGAACCACATTATCAACACGTAAGCACTTTGAACTTTTCTTTCACGGATATTTCATCCGCGGGCAACTATCAAACGGGACCAATGTATTCTTTCATGGATATTTCGTCTGCAGGCAGCCGTCAAACGAGACCTATGTAAACGTAGGCTATACAAGCACTACCATTGCCATTTTACGAATATTTCGTCCGCAGGCTAGGCACCCATGTATAATTTCGGGACTTTCACCCAGGACACTCTGGCCAACTTAATTATAATGGAGTTCATCCCCTTTCTCCTCCCAAACAATCATTCATACATATGCAATGTATTTAATCACAAACTCAAACAATGGTGTACATCCTCTTTCCACTCCTAAATAACCATACATACACAATGTATATAAATATAGTCATATTCAATGACAAACACAAGTGATTAGTTTCAGTTCACCTAATCCGCATACAATTTCTACAACAATCATAGCTATCCTCCACCGATAGCCCAATATAGTTATTTCTAAACAGATATAAAATCTCATAACAAATAGTCTATCCGAAACTACCAAAGAATGGAATAATGCATAACCAATCCCTACACTCATATTAATACCCTTTCAATTTCACATTTTTAATGTCAATTTTCATTATTTATACAAAATAATAATTTGATTCAATTAGGGCAAATCCCCATTTTTCCCCAAATATTAGCCAAGTGCCAAAATCATCAAATCATATACAATACAACATTTTCAAACCCTTCAAGCATTTATTTCACCTTCACCCAAAAACCCTTCTTTTCATTTTATGCCCGAACCCTAGGTTTCCCTTAAACACCCCAAAATCACATCATTGTTACACAAGATACTAATAACTAAGCTAAATATCATATGGAAGTGTAGAAAAGATCCCTACCTCAAGCTTAGATGAGAGAGAAGAGAGAAAAGCTCAAAAGTCGACGGTGATGAAACAACGATTCGCCCTGATCAAAACGAAGCCCTTGACAAGGCTCTATACTTAATCTTAAAGGAGCAAGGTGAAAAGATCACTCTAGGTGAGTAGATCGAGAGATTTAAGTGAAAAAGTTTGAGTTTTAGAGAGAGAGAGAACTCACGATTTGAAAGGAAAAATGAGAGGAAAAAATAATGAGAAAAAGTGGTTTGGGCCTATTTATAGTAGTAACAAATAGCCCTAAGGTCAAATAAAATAATAGGACCAAAACACCCCAAAGGTAGGGCCCAATCAAACCCCAAAAATTTGAAAAAAAAAACATGCAGGGGTAGACCCTTCGGGCAAGGAGGTTGACCCTTTAGGTAGAAAAGACAATCTGGTAACAAGCAAGGGGGTCGACCCTTAGACATGAGGGGGTCGACCCTATTTTCTAGCAACAACACACAGATTCTGCAATATAAGAGGGTCGACCCTCCCCACACTGGTGTCAACCCTCCCCACACTGGTGTCGATCCTATATTCCAGCAACACTTCCAGAAACTTCATCAACAGGTAAGGGTCGACCCTTAGGAAGGCTGGTGTCGACCCTAGAATAGAATTTCTAAGTCTCCAAGGAACTTTTGACAAGAACAAGTGCGAACAACCAAACCCAACAAGTTTAAATCGGATTATACTCCTCCAAAACCAACATACAACAACACCAAAGATTTCCAAAATAAAAATAATGGATTCGAATACACTTCCCCAAATGCTTTGAAGGATACAGGTACACTATCTGTTCAATTTTTTAATCTTTTCAATTCAAATTTCCCTTTTTGTCTAATTTTTTTTTTTTTTTGACTATTTGATCAATTTTCCCCCTTTATCTATTAAAATTATTTGTTTAAAATATCTATCTATTGCAATTCCTAGTTGTTATAACTCTACTTGTTCAAATTATTTTTTCCAAAAAATCTATCTGTTTAATTTTTTTATCTGTTAAAATAACAATTCAATTTACTATTTGTTGAAATTTACCGAACATATTTTTCTTATCTGTTTAATTTTTACTCCCAAATCCATTTTCTCTCTCATCTCCCATGTATATACATATGTTCTCAGTGATTTGAATGTCCAGTCACTTGTTTTGAGTCATCAAAGAAGAAGAAGATTCTAAGAAATCCAAGAAATTTTAGAACAAATCTAAAGAACAAATTTGAGATATGTTTCTCTCTTTCTTTTATTTTATTTATTTATTTTGAACACTACAACAAAATTGAATTTTTACAGTTTTATATCAACAACATACAGTAAATGCAAGCCGTGGTTTCTCACATTTACGACTTACTTTTTTTTGCATGTCTTAAATAATTTCCCAACATGACGTGTCTATTGCGTAGGTCATGAATGCTAATAACAATGATTTTTTTACGACTTGCCATGTTAGCTGTGAATAATAAAACTTTCTATGACATGCATATGCATGCCGTTAATACATCAACTATATACGATATGCGTACACCAGCTGTTAAAAATATTAAACATTTCACGGCGCACAAAAAGCCAGCTGTTAAAAATTTCACCTTCCACAATGCACAAAAAGCCAACCGTTTAAAATATTGCACTTTCCACGACATGTAATTGCTGTCATGAAAGCTACAACCGAAAAAAAAGTAGCACCAAAATGAAAATTTTGAGCATCAAACACCAAAAAATTAAAAAAAAAACAAAATCAAAATACACAACTGTTTGGTTCTAATGACTTCTAATCATAAAGGAACATAGAAATTGTGAAGAGAGACGGTTCGAAAAGAGACGTTTCGAAGTCGAGAAGAGAGAGAGAAGAGAGAGGGTTTGAAGACAGATTTTGGGCACATCGATCTGGAAGGGTTTCAATCTCTCTTTGGAGACTTCAACCTAGTTCGGTGGCGACAACAATCAACAGTACAATCTCATCTTTTCTCTTCTCTTCTCTTCTCTCTGCGTTTCGTTACTTTTGGTTCGGTTTTGGTTTGTCGTCTTCGACCTGATTCTGCAACCCTCTAATCTTCGATCCCTTTCCCATCACCAAAAAAAAAACCCCTAGAATTTCACAATCTACAGACAAAACACATAGTTCAACAGATTATATATCTGCAAAAATCCTGAAATTCGATTCAGTTCCTTAGAAAATTGAAGTAAAGAAGATTATATATCTCTCTAATAGATTGAAACCCATGTACTGTTTAATGTATCCAAACAAGTTTGTTTGATTTTCTCTCTCTGTTTTTTCGACTATTGAGTGTGTATGTGCTTGTGCTTTGTTGTTATCCTATTTTCATTTTTTGGGTATTCTTTTTTCCCTTCCAATAAATCTCTTTTTTGTGGAAGCTATAATACTTTTCTTTTGATTATTGTGTCTAGATGTTTTGCCCTATTCCATCTCTAGAATTGCAACGTAAGTTTCATGTATATATATATGCTATTGTTTATACTTATGCTCATGAAAAGATTGTACCTTTACAGAGAAAACACACATTCAGATGTGTTTTTGTGTCTATGCTGCTGTTTATATATATAATTCTAGCACACCAGGCTTTTGCACTTGCAGTGGTTTTACTTCTTGTTATAGTTACAGTTATATGAAAGGAATGAATTAAGATATGATTTTTTTTAATGTAAATCTGAGGTGCATTTTGTACAGATTATTTGGAATTTTCTTATTAAAAACATTGGTAGTGGTTTTGAATGAATGATTTTTTCTTGGTTCTTTATCCCTTGTACAGTTTCTAAATTCTTCATTGATTGTGCATTGCTTGCTTTCTGATTGTGAGTAGTAGAGTACCAATATGTTCATTGGGCATGCCATTAGTACTGCTAAATTTGGTGTTTTTCTAGTGATTCAATTATGTTGTCTGTGTCATGTTTGTATGCATACACACAAAACTTCTAAGAGCCAGTTCTGAACCTTGTGAATGAATGCAATTTACATTTTGCATATTGACTTGTGTTATAATACTAAGAACTTATGAAGGAATGTTGAAATTTAGAGTGTGAGATGTTACAGTGATGATAGCCATCTATAGTTCTATTGTGTTGTCGTGCTGCCTTTCTGATGTTTTTGCTATGCTGTTGTTCTGCTATGCTATTTTGCTGGCCTGCTGTAATTTTGCTGTGTGCTAGTGCTGCTTAGTACTGGTGCTGCACAGTTGGCCTATTGTTGATGTTGTTACTATTTCGTCTATTTTTTGCCACGCTGGTAGCTTCTATTTCCTGCTGGTTTATGGTTTTATCAATATTGAAAATGTTGTTACTGGTTTATGGTTTGTTGTTGGTTTATGTGCTCTACATAATTTTTTTATCGGTATTGAAAATAAACTTGTTTTGTACTTGGTCCAATTATATTATTTGATTTCTTCAACTTATTTAGCCCAAAAAAAGTGAGATTACTTAAGTTACGATTGAAATTTTTTTCAACTTAAGAATGTGCATGATTCTTCTAAACATGAGTAGAATAGATTGTGTTGATATGTATTGACTGCATAGGAATTTAACAAGATTTCAAATCAATCTCTTTGACAATGAATCAAAATAGAGTTTGTTATAGATATTTATATCTTCTAATATAACTGATTAGTCACTAATTCTAACTAACTAAAATAGAATAGATTGTATCTCATTAGTCACTAATTCTAACTAAATAAAATAAATCATATACATATATTATAATATAGAATAGTATCTCAAGCTTTTGTAATATGTTGCTTTGTCTTCATATATAGCTAGATTTTGGATAAAAGGATATTTTACAAAATTTTTAAAACAAATTAATTACAACTTGTAGGAGCCAAGCAAAGGGACAAATGGCAAGAAACATTCTCATAGAGAAATGCAGGTAAACTTGCACATTTCTCATGCCTATACTTTTGCTTGCTTGCTTTTCTACTCAAGCTTTTGTCATTTTTGCATATGGATCCCATCATCAATTAAATTTGAGTAAACAAATACTTCTTACCATTGTATTACAATTTTTGAAGGGTAAGGAAAACAATGCAAGTGGTGAATAGAGGGTGCACAGAGGTGGTGAACGTAGGATGCACTCACAAGAAAATATTTTGATAAATTTTGTATGGTATTATTACTTACCTAAATTTTTGTTGTGTTTGTACTTTTGTTTGCTTGCTTCTACTCAAGAGTTTTTGTCAATTTTGCATATGGATCCCACATCATCTACTAAATTTTTGAGTAAACAAATATAACTTGATATTGTATTACCATTTTTTTAGGGTGACAAAAATAGCAAAGGTGATGAAAATGAAGACATTTGGGTAAATTTTCTATGGCATTATTAATTACTTTAATTTTGTCTTCAATTTATTAGCTTATTTTATGTTTGTTTTCATGATAGTTGCATGATGAGAATGAAACTGGGAATGGTGGATCTAACTTGGACAATGCCAAATGCAAATTGTTGAATTGGAATAGGACAAAGGTGGTGGTTGCGGAAGGCATAACTGCATTAACATATTCTAAACAATTGGAACATCATATGCCTATTGGCCCTGGGTGTTGGAAAGTATGGGTTAACCATTTCAAAGTCAATGCACCAATGTTTCGCCCTAATTGTGAGATGTTTGTGCTTAAGGATGCTGTTGGAAGCACTGTTGATTGGCCAAACCATTTCATCAACTTTGATTTTGAGTAGAAATTCTAACATCTATGGATAGTTTTTGATATGACTTTGATGGTTTTGGATAGTTTAGAAACTCTAACATCTTTGGATAGTTTTGGATTTTGTTTAGAAACTTGTATATGATATAGTTTTTGGATGGTTTAGAACTTTTTGGACAATTAGAAGTTAAGGATAGTTTTTTTTTTTTTTTTGGTGGTTTTGAATTAAGGTTAGTTTTTGGATGTTTAGAATGTAAAGACAATTGTTGAATGTTTATAACTTATATATGGATATAGTTTCTTTTTGATGGTTGAAACAATATTTTGGTGGTTGATTGATATTTTTTGAAGCTTGTTTGTAATGTTTGTTAAATTGTACAAAACAAGTCAAATAGAACCCGCTGAATTAAAAAAATACTACATATTCTATATCAGACATAATAGGTCTTTATATTACATATTTTATGACAAGCAATAAGAGTTGTGAATTGCCCAGGAATTAACAGCCTGCAAAAGTAGCTGTAGAAAAATAAAACACGACCCACAAGATCTGGTGTTAAAGGGTTTTTAACGGCATGCAAAAGTAGTAGAAAAATCAAACATGATGCACAAAATCTGCTGTTAAAGGGTTTTTTAATGGCGTACTACGACATGCCGTTGAAGTGAATGACTTTTCATGACTGGTCATAACACGGCTTTACCTCGCACGTCGTAGAATCATATCCATGACGTGTATTTGGTACCGTAAAAACCAAAAATTGTCATAGTGGAGAGCCTCAAATAAGAAAGAGTTCATATTTTCATATGTAAAAGGTTATGATCTGAAAATTTTGGTTATCATCAAACATTCCCAATACTTAACGACATGCCTAAAAACCTCATGGTACATAATAAGTTTGCCATACTCATAAGAACATATTCATACATATACATATATACATATATATATATATTTGATTTGGCAACTTTCATAAAAACATATTCATACATATACTTATACACACAGATATATATATATATATATATATATTTGATCCAAATATGGCAACTTTCATCAAGAAAAAAAAAGTATATACAACTATATATACAACTTCAAATCAAACTGAGTGTTGCTGACATCGTCTCCAGCCACCAAAAAGCCACCGACATCACTATTATCCTTAGATTTGTGTTGCAACAAAACTAAATAGACTCGATCTGTGTAGAACTTTTGGAACCTGAGCATCTCAATGGATTCAATCAGCGGCGGACAATGAAGATCGATCTGGAGAAGAAGTTTCTAGAATGGAGGAGATTGGATATGATAGTGGTGATGGTGTGGCAGCGACGGCAGTGGTGCAATAAGGTTGATGATTCGACGGTGAAAAGATAAAGCAGAAAGAGAGAGAGAGAGAGAGAGAGAGAGAGAGAGAGAGAGAGTGGAGTGAGTTGTTTTGGGCTTGAAGCATATGTATGATGTATATATAAAGAAGGGTATTTTGGTCATTTTGCTTCAACTTGTCCTTATGGACAAACTATTCCAGTGCCTGGATCATTGATCAAAGAAAATTTAATTTTGGACTTTTAGCCAGAGCGCCTTTGTTTTTTTTTTTTTTTGACTGCTTGTGTGTTGTTTGTTTTTCTTTATTTTTGTATTTGTCAATGATCCCCTTAAATTTAAAACAAAAAAAAAAAGAAAAAAAAGGAGAGAGAAAAAGAATTACAATGTTGACATGCAGTTTTTTTTTTGTTATTTATTTTGAGAGTTTATGTCCAAATATTTAGTGTAATTTTTACTTACAGTTTACAAAACATAAATGAACTACTTATTTGGGGATCCAGATCGAATGAAGATCTTTATTTTATAATCAATGTATTTGGCTTAGGAGGAATTACGTGTAGTTCATAATAGGTCGACTTATTGTCTAATAGGTCTTATGATAATTAATGACATTTTTCATCAAACACTATTGAAAAACGTTATTAATTGTTAATTTTCAACGACAGTTTGAAAATTGTCACAAAAATTGTCACTAATTATACGTTTTAGCAATTGTCACAAAAAAAAATGTCACTAATTTTTTTCAGGGACAGTTTGAAAATTGTCATAAAAAAGTCACTAATTGCAAGTTTTAGTGACAATTTATGAAAATCGTGATAAAAAAAAGTTACTAATTGTCCATTTTTGGCAACATATGCAAAAAACATCACAAAAAATTATTTTTAGAGAAGGTTTTGATAGGATTTATTTTTTTCAATAGGACTTGATGGGAATTAAGTCCAACTATTAGGATCTTGTTAGCAAAAATTTAGTTTAGGTGAAATCAAAAGAGGAGATTTAATAGAAAATCCAATTTTCACAAATAAACAATATGATCAAGCAATTATGGTTGGTATTCTATACCTTAACAGATTTAAGGACTTCTTTGGAGGTTGTAATGTGAAAAAACAAGATCAAACACATTGAATTTGGATTAATAACACTTAAAACTTGCCACTTAATCACAAGAATCAAATTATAAGTACCAAGCATTACAATCAACAGAGTTCAAAGGTACTGGTTGCAAAGATTAACTGGTAAACTACTCTTAAGTATGAAAACTACACCTGCAGTAAACTAATATACTCCTAGATTTCACAAGTGTTGTGAATTTGGTTGAAGGTTTTTCTCTCTTTGAATTTCTAGCTCTTATACTCTTCACTGGCCATACCATGCTGCCACGTATCCATTTGCTGATGTCTTCCATTTGCTCATGATCCATGACTGCTACAACTGCCAAAAACTTCCTTTCCCTTTGGAATTGGCACGTGTTGTGCCCTTAATCTTCCTTTTTGGGCCACTATCTTCATGTCCACTATGATGAATGAATTTAGATTGGAGATAAGAAGATTGAGATTTGCAGGTAAGGAGGTAGATGAAGATGAAGAAGAGGAAGCCATTGATATGCTCGTGAGAGCTCAGAGAGGCTCTGATACCATGAAGAATTATTGAAGATCTCTTTTTCATTAAAATGAATATGAAAATACACTTGTGTATTTATACAGAAACTGATAACTACCTAACTAACTCCATCTAATACGGGAATCCAGTTACACAGTTATACAATGACATTTAACATGTGCTAAATCTATCTCTTGAGTGTATGAGTTGAGCCAAGAGCAGCTGGAGCTACTGCTGATGTGATTGAGCCAAGAGCAACTGGAGCTGCTGATGTGGCTGGAGCTACTGCTGATGATATAGCTTGAGCTGCTGCTGATGTGTTATGCTTATCATATTTTTTATCTTATAAAATCTTAATATTAAAGATTCTAAACTAAACCACCCCCTCTCCCCCCCCCCCACCCCACCCCACCCCACACAACCCAACCCAACCCAACCCAAAGAACAACCTAACTTTTCACCACTACAACATATAAGAGTTTTAGAGATCAAATATTTTGGTCTGCTCTACTCAACTGAGGACTGCTATGGGTCAAGTTCTATTTTGCTGGTCTGCTTTGTTCAGCTGTCTGAGAACTCAAGAATGAGTGTTATGTATAAAGAGGAAAAGCCAGATTTTGCAGAATTGACTGAGTTGGTGAAGGCATGCTAGTGTGTTTAGTTGAGAGTTAATTTAGTTGGTAGAGGTATGCTTCTGCTGTTGAGAGTTAATTTAGTTGGTGAATGTATGCTGCTACTAGATGTTACAGAGTTGATGCTAGATTGCTGCTGCTGTGAGAGGATAGACTGATATGCAATGCTGCTGTTTTTTTTTTTTTGTTCTATTTTTGTTCTTTAGTGTCAAATTTGCAATGCTGGTGTCTACCTGTTTTTGAGTTTGAGTTTATCCTGTCTCTTTGGTTGGTTGCTCACCAACTTTGGGGATGCTAGCAAATGTTAGGATGAGCTTCTTGGTGCCAATGTAGTTGGAATGATTTAACCCATCATGATGCTTATGCTTTTGCTCTTGCTTCTCTTTATTAATGTTTGTTGTTTTTGTACCTTATACTTTGCTCTTACATCAATAAAGTTTTTTCTTTGCTGATCAAAAAAAAAAAAAGTTTTGGTCTATAAAAGTGAAAATTTTGTTGCAAAAGACATTTAGGGACCAATTTCTATCATCATGAGGATAGTCGCTAAAAGGTTATCCCAAAAAGTAAAAAATAAGCCTTTTAGCGATAAAATTTTGAAAATATCACTAATAAATAAACTTTTAGGGGCAAAATAATTTGGTCTCAAAATGATTTATTTTTTGAGACAAAAAATTTTGTCCCAAAATGATAATAATTCATCACTAATGTCTAATTTTTGTTGCTAAAAATATAATAACGATACTTTTCGTAACAAAATTTTTTAATTCCTAAAAAATAATTTTATCCCTAACTTTTAGTCTCTAAAATCTTAATTTTTATTGAGCACCTTTTTTACAGCTATAAATAAATATGCCAATTGGCTAACTTATAAAAAACGATGCTTTGGAACTAATAGTCAACCATATAGTAATAATATATATATATATACGAAATAAATTATTAATGCTACACCTAAATATCTTTCTCATTTTCTGGTTAGTCTTGCCTTGCTGTCAATAGAAGAAAATTGATGCCAATTTTGTACCAAATCACCGAGAATTTTCTCATATCTCTACAGTGAGTTCTAATACTTGTGAATTATTGAGGTTGTGTTTTGGATCAAGAATTCAATAACAAACTTGTAGAGGTTAAAAAAAGGGTACTTACCAATTAGTCCTATTAACTAGACTTATTTATCTACAGGTCCTAACTAATAAATTTAACACTATAAAAATAAGAGAGTGATAAATTCATCACTAAAAATTTATTCATAAAAACAAAGAGACTGATAAATTTATCACTATAAATTTATTCATAAAAATAAAAGACTGATAAATTTATCTTTATCACTTAATAAATTTATCAATAGGATTTAATGGGTAATAAGTCTCCAAAGGAGGACCTATTGGGTAATAAGTCTCCAAAGTAGGACCTATTGGTAATTTACCCTTAAAAAAAATGAATAAAATATAAGTTGGTTTTTTATATAATTTTTTTCTTTCACAATATATACGCTTTTTAAAAATTTTAATTCATATCACAATCTAACTAAATTCAACAAAGGAATTTCTAGATTTTTTACCCAACATTATGCCACATGAGTGGAAAAAATATTTGAAAAAAGATATCGCATCGATAGAGGCAAATATATTGACTGAGATTTTCATTAATCATAGTATTATTGTAGAAATATGTACAAAAATTAATGTGTATTTCAATTTCATTCTAAATTTATTTTTAGCATACCCAAATTAAATTTAGGCCTCTCATTAATTTTTCAAATGCTGTGATTATCAAATTTACTTACTATTTGATGTGTTAGAACTGCATTACCAATACATGAATAATATGTAAGTTTTTATGCACATTAATGCACTTATGACACATCAAAATAATAAATGAATTTGATACAAAAATTTAATCATATTAACGGTGTATGGATCCTCTGTCTCCAAATAATCCTGTCTCCCTATCCTAATTTACTCACATCTATTGGATCATATGAGAATCTCATGATGTGAAAATCTTAAGACATATCACTATAAAAAATTAAGGTTTTATAGACTAAAATTTAGGGACAAAAATATTTTTGAAGAATCAAATATTTTTTGTTGTGAAAAGTATCGTTATTATATTTTTAGCAACGAAAATTATCATTAGTGATGAATTATTATCCTTTTAGAACAAAATTTTTTGTCTCAAAAAATAAATCATTTTGAGACCAAATTATTTTATTCCTAAAAGTCTATTTATTAGTGACATTTTTAAAATTTTGTTGCTAAAAGCCTTGTTTTTGACTTTTCGGAACAATCTTTTAGCGACTATCCTTATGACGATAGAAATTGATTGCGAAATGTCTTTTACAATAAAATTTTTACTTTTAGAGACTAAAACATTTGGTCTCTAAAACTCTTTTTTACTGTAATGTATCTAATAATTATAAGTAAATTGAGATAAGGAGACAGAATAATTTAGGGAGAGAGAATCCTTGCACATATTAACATTACTAATTAACAAGTTTAGAATTTATTAGGTTTGGTTAATTTGATTGGTATAGTGGACTGAAAGGTTTGACAATGTGCAAGGCCATATTCTATACACTTTCCGTATATCAATTTTGTACGGAATCCAGGATTTTTATTGTTATGTATTTGGTAATTTTTGAAAATGTTTCACACGTCTAATTGTCTTTGAAAAAATAACATAACATAATGAATCCGATTATTTCATTTTACATCAATAAAATTAAAAAGTCAGTCTAATATACACACTTAAGGAAAAGTGCATATGATATGCAATACTATTCTGAATATTATTAGATTATGAGCAATAAATTGAGACATTACATGTAGTAATAAATTGTTAATTTTCAGCGATATTTTAAAAATTTTGTCACAAAAAATGTTACTAATTATAAGTTTTAGTAACAGTTTAAAAAAATCATTACAAAAAAAAATGTCATTAATCTTCAAATTTCAGAGATAGTTTGAAAAATTGATCACAGAAAAATATCACTAATTGTAAGTTTTAATAACAATTTATAAAAATTGTGACAAAAAAGTTAGTAATTATTAATTTTTAGCGGCATGAAAAAAATAGTTACAAAAAATTATTTTTAGTAACAATTTTATTAAGACTTATTTTCAATAAGATTTGATGGAAATTAAATACAACTATTAATACATATTGATATATAGTTTATCCTTAATTAATGCAATTATGCACACTTGCTCGTTTTGTCATGCATAGGAGGTCATCATATGCATGCATATACTTATCTTTAAAAGGAAACAATGGATTTCTGAATATTCTTTAATGTCCCAGCCATTCACGCAACATGAGAGTTGAATTTTGGTTACATATATTTTTTTTTTCCAGTAATTTTTTTTATTATTAATAAAATCAAATATAAAAATATATGAATTATATCAATAAAGAAGAGAAAAATGTAAAGAGCATCACGATATAATCTTAAAATCTCAATTAAATTAGCACCAAAAAAAACATATATAATTATTTACTAGCACAAATCACAACTCACAAGCCAAAAAAAAGAACAGCAAACACGAAATAACACCAAGACAATACATGAATCAATAGCAGCAGCCCAACTTCAACAGAGCCAGCGGAACCAGCTGTCCACCTCATCCACCTGCGGAAAGCTTACAATGCATGAATGTGCCCACTTGACCAACCGTACGATGGCATGTTGACTTCTTCGTATAGGTGTTAGAATCAAAAATGCTTGGGACCTCTAATTTAGAGGTACCACTAGGGATGTGGCAGTGGGTCCCCCACTGCCACAACCAATCATGTGTCTTGTTTTTTTTTTTTGTTTTTTTTTTTTCCTTTTCCACCTCATTAGAGGTGGGTTTAGAGATGCTTTTTTAGAGGTCTCTAGCATTGTTGTGTTAGAATCACCACATCTATGTACTATATTTTATATATCATTTTGTGTTAAAATTATATTAGTTTAATTATATTTGTTATTAATTTAATAATGATATTTGATATGGTAGATGAATGTGCAAAATAAGTTTGTTGACACATTTGGAAGTATGTGAACAAAATATATAATTTGATTGGTTAAAAAAATGTAAACCTCACATTCAAGAAGTGTATTAATTTTTTTAAAAAATTTATAAAATTTGTTATTTTAAACTAAATAAAACTTATATTCTGTTTGTACATTTTAACAAGTGTGAATAAAATCGTCAAATATTATTTGAGACAGTAGGGGCAGCCGCCTCAACCTCCACATTTTTAACATGTTTTCAAATATTTTAAAGTCCTTTGATTTGTGGATGCTCCCCTTTGATTTATGGATGTATCATTACGATCTCGAAATAATTTATTCTAACCAAAGGGATTTTTTCAAAATTTGTAATAAAATTATTACATATTAATAAAACAATTTATGATTTTAATTATTGATTTTTATAATATTTACTATTTTTTTGTTTTTTTTTTTTTCTGATATCACTCAAATGTAGTTTCCCTCCAAAAAAAGACCGACATAAATTATTATTTTTACTTTCTCATTTTTCACTTCTAGAAATTTTCTTAAATGTTTTTTTCATCCAAATGCAGGACAAGGGGTACGTGTGGCAAAGCAGGGGCTTCTATGCATTTTGTTGGGCTCACTCATGGCCACATTTGTTGTCCTCTCAACAGTTAGTTTTGTAAAATTCATTGAATAAATTATTCATGCAACAAAATAAACTAATAAGATATAATTTAGTTTTAAAATCACATTTTCTATTCATCTTTTCATATTTTAAAGACTAATATGATCTGATATATGGTTATTGATTTTTATTTAACTTAATTTTTTTATAGGAATAATTTATTTAAAATATCGTATAAAATAAATACTTGAGATTATAAAAATAATCTCAAGATCGTCCGCAACAGCTTCTAGTATGACAATAGGTACAACTGGTACCCGAACTTTATTGTTTAACATGGAGAAATGTTGTGATTATCAAATTTATATTGGTATAATGAATCTTGACTTCCACATATTGTACCAACACATGAATGGCATAAGTGTCATCCATTGCATTAATCTAATTATAATATATCATATGAAAAACAAATTTGATAAAAAAAATTTAGTCATTTTAATGTTACTCATTATCAACTTTGCAATTTATGAAACCCCTATGATAGGGAAGAAATAAACTCAATACAACAAAATCCTTTTAATAGAAAAGAAATAATCAATATTTGTTTTTGGCAAAAATTGACAAGAGTATATAAGAGTAGCTAGTTGAGCTAGTATAATTGGTTGCACCTAACTTTATTTGATGATCTCCTACTAATGCTTTACAATATTTATTTTGCGACATTTATAGTGATTCCGAGTTTTCCCCTTTATGTACAGTATTCTGGACTTAGGTTCCGCGGTTGAGTATTGTTGCGTTTGTTTCATTTCCGTCCTTTAATTCCTTATATTTGAATTTTAAGATGTGTTGGGCAAGTTTGTATCAGGTTGGGTGAGCTTTGGTCTCTATTCTTGTTGCCCAGATTTTTGATGATCCGCTCGAGCGGGTCCCTTTGCGCTCGAGCGGAGCTTACATCCTTTCATCATTTTGTGCGTCTGCAAAAATACTGCAGGTGTGTTTTTCACGCTCGAGCAGATTTACTTACGCTCGAGCGGGTCACGCTTGAGCGGGTATCTGACGCTCGAATGGGTGTTCGAAGTCTGTAAAAGTACTGGAGGAGTGTAATCTACGCTCGAGCGGGTGGTGTTTTGCTGTTGTGCCTTGGCGCTCGAGCGAGTCTTTTGCGCTCGAACGGGTTAAGTTTTTTGTGTCTGACGCTCGAGCGTCCTATTCTCCGCTCGAGCGGGTCATACGTATATCAGATCGCAGCTGGGTCATTTTAAATCACTTTTTCAACTTTCTCTCTCTCTCTCTAACTTTTCAAAACCCTAATTTCGGCAGCCTCTCTCTCTACACACTCTCTCTCTCTAAGAATCCATCTAGTTCTAGAGTGTTTCTACCTTGGTTCCTTTGTATAAAAGGTAGAGTTTAGTGTGGGCTTCACTTTGATCCGAAAATCTTTTAGTTAGGAGCATCTTGAGTTTTCTCCATCTTCTCTATATGGTCTCTCCATTTGAGGTAGGGATAACTACTCATATTTATGGTCTTTGACATAAACTTGTAGTCATTTTGATGTAATGTTGAAGTTGGGTAATTTTTGGGGTTAGGGTTTCAATATATATATAAAGAGGGGTTTTGCTCTTTTGACTCATACATGTATATTTTGGGTCTCAATATGAGGTTATTGATGTTTAATGAAAATATTTGAGCCTTTGGGTCAATGTTGAGAAAATGGGGAGGCAAGCCTTAATTTGTTGTTATGAATTAATTTGTACAATTAATTTGGAAAGTTATGAAAATAATGAAAATGAGGAGTTATGAGAATGAATGGTGGAGTTGGATAAGTTAATCACTCATCTCTGGAAATATTGATAATTTATTTGTTGATGCATTTATTATCTGTTTAGAAATAATTACTTAGGCTATCGGTGAAGGATAGTCTTGATTGTTGTAGACACTGTATGTTGATTAGGGAAAACTGAAACTAATCACGTTGAATATGTCATTGAATATGACGGTTGAAATAATACATCGAATATGTGTATTGATTAATCATTGTATATGATAAGTGTTTATATACATTGTATTGTGTGGGAGGAGATAGGGGATGTACTCCATGGTTTGGGAGGAGATAGGGGATGGACTCCTAAACCGGATATTATTTGGGAGGAGATAGGGGATGGACTCCATTGATACAGCAAATATGTATATCTATTGTGAAGTATGGAAGTGTTTTAATATGACATTGATACAGCAAATATGTGTATCTATTGTGAAATATAGAAGTGTTTTGATATGAGTCGTTATCTTATTTAAAAAGGAAGTGCTTTAATATGAGTCATAGTCTCATTAAATTGTTGGCCAGGTTCTGAGCCATGTTATGAATTGAAAATTTGATAAGTAAAGAAAAGTGGAATGAAATATGGACATATCTGTCATGGAATTAGATTGTGTTGTACATTGGTTTGTATGAGTTAAACATTTATCAAATGCTAATGTTTTAGTTATTGCTCATAGTATGTTTAGCATATCTCTACTGGGCGTTGGCTCACCCTATATGGGACATCATTTTCAGGTGCAGGTGATATGCCACCTCCAAGGACGTAGCTTGGGAGGCTTAGAGGCTGAGAGATCTTTTTGTGATTATCTTTTTGTATTACATGTGTATCAAGCCAAGAGCTTATTTTTTTGTAAAGAGTTAGAACTCTACTTTTGTTGGACCCAAGTGTTGACTTGGAAAGTTGTAAGCCTATAGGGCATTTACTTTTTATTGTCAACATGTAATATCTCTTGTAAGAATACTCTGATGTTGATAATGTGATATCTTTTCTTTGTATCATGAATGTATGATTATAGGTTTATTTTGAAGGCGTTATAACATTGAACTAATTCACTACAAAAAAGTAAGGTTTTAGGGACAAATTTATTTTTTAGAGATCAAATATTTTTGTTATTAAAAGTATTGTTATTATATTTTTAACAACGAAAATTAGAGATTAGTGATGAATTATTATTCTTTTGAGATCAAATTTTCTGTCTCAAAAAATAAACCATTTTAAGACCAAATTATTTTGTCCCTAAAAGTCTATTTATTAGTGACATTTTCAAAATTTTGTGGCTAAAAGTCTTATTTTTGACTTTTTGTGACGACCTTTTAGCGACTATCCTCACAACAAAAGAAATTGATCCCTAAATATCTTTTGCAACAAAATTTTCACTTTTAGAGACTAAAACATTTGGTCTCTAAAATTCTTATATGTTTGTCTCCCAAAAAATAATATAAAAATGATTAATCTATTTAAATCAATAAAAAATTAAATTGAGATGCTGTTTCGAAAATACTAAATAATTTTTTCATTTGCATTTCAACATAATTTAATTTTTAAGATTATTCTGATATGAAAATAAAAGACATTTTCAAACTTATTTATAAGGGTAAAGGAGTATAAAGCTAAAGTAAGTCTAATCCAGTTTGTTTTGTTTTATTTATTTACTAGTATAATACTCGTGCTATGTACGGTATAAATAAATAATCAAAAATTATTTTTTTAAATTAAATAATAATATAAAAAATTAGCGAAACATCCCTCTCCAACTTTGAGTAATAGGAGAGATGCAATATATTTTTTATTACTAGTTAAGGTCATCAATAATATTACCAGAGAAATTTTAGCTTGTCATAGATGAATTTATCTAATTTCAGTTCGTCACTGAGAAATTTCTCTATGAAATAAAAAATTCTCTGTGAAAATTTTGAAAGACCCAACTATTATGAAAATATTGCATTTCATTTATCTTATAAAATTCTAATATCATGAACCTTAAGCTAAAAATCCCTAATAATATAAAATTTATCTAAAATATTTAGTAAAAATAATTTAAAATCAATTAAATCTTATTCATTTTTATCAAAGTTACACATAAGAGAAGTTTTTATTTATTAATTTATTCTTATGTTATTAATTGTGTGTTCTAAATTCTTAATAAAAATACATATCATTATTTAATTGGTAAAAATTAAATAATAAATTACAAAAGTTGTATTTACAATAAAATATAAATACATTTCGTCTTATGAGTTTTGTAATTTTCATTTATTATATGATAGTTGTAAATTACATTTGTTAATATACTAATTTGTTCATGTTTTGTAAAACTTATTTATGACCGATTTTCTCTAAAATATATTATAATTTCTTTTAATATTTTTATTATTATTTTTTATTTTGTGTGTAACACAAGATTTTTACAATTTGTATATATATATATATATGTGTGTGTGTGGTGAAAATAAGAGATACGAAAATTTATTCTACGGAAAAATTATGTGTATAAAAAGATGGAAATATATGTTCACAAGAAGTCAATTTTTGAATATTTGAAATTTGACACACTACAACATTTTCTTAGTTTAGTGATATTTAAAAGTGTCATAAAATTATTATTCTAATGACATTTTTTTAGTCTTGTGGCATTTTAAACAAGTGACATTTATACTCGTGCCACGGTAGATATTAGTAGAACCTTAGTGACACTTGCATGTGTCACTACACTATCATGGCTAAAGACTTTCAATGACACTTTGATGTCACGATAGACACTATTTGTGACAACATCAAGCGCCATTAAAAAAGATTTAGTGGCACTTCAGTGACACTTGTAAGTGTCATTACACCATCAAGGCTAAAGACTTTCAGTGACACTTTAATGTCATGGTAGACACTATTCGTGACATTATCAAGTGCCATTAAAGAAGACTTACAATCTAAAAAATGCCACTATATGGATTTTTAATGGCTTTTGTTATGCCACAATTAATATTTTTAACAACTTCATAAATGCCACTAAATCCAATTCATTTGTGCCATTAAATGGATATAAGTGTCATTGAAGTTTATTCTAGTGACACTTTGCAAAACTACTATTACTACGAAATGTCACTTATATATTTTTTTCATTGGCACTTTTAAAAGCCACAACTAAACATGCTTAAAAAATGCCTGTAAAAATTAAATCGATTTTATAAAAAATTGAATATTAATTGCCACATCCTATATTAATTTGACATCCATTCATCCTATAATATTTTCATAATAATAAACAAATATTACCACCATAGGATCATCACATAAAAAAAAAAATTCAATTCACAATCATTTTTTTATCTAAAAATATAAATATATTTATATTGCAATACAAATCATAATCAAAATTATAAATTATTCCAACTAACAAAGTTAAAGCAAAAAAATTTAAAAGAAAATTGGCCATAAGTTCTGAAAAGCCATAGTGATATCCATCTTCCGAAGAAACAAATTATCAAAACAAATTCAGTTCCCAAATTCTCAACCTCGCTTGTATAAATATTCTCGGCTAGCATCCATAACTTGCGAAATTTGCATCCAAAAGATAAACATGTAAAGATAATTGAAACCATATTAAGTTAATATAAATTTGTTAATGAAATTAGTATTTACGAAAAAAATATACCACAAATGGAGTAGGCCAAACAACATGAGCTCCAATAGCTTGTCCAATTGTTTTGACAAGTCTATATGATCAGATCAAGTTCTCATTAGGTTTGACTGGCACTTGAACATGTGCCTCCCAATTGTCAGGTTCTAATTCTTCTCCTTCTACTTCTTTAGATGGGTCTGTGCTTTTAAGTACTATGATTGTAACTGTTTCTGTTGGCCTAATGATACTTTTTAGAATAACTATATATCTCACATGTAAATTAAGATTTAACTACTTAAATAATTATATATTTACAATTAATAAATAATATTTAAAAAATAAACTAGTACAAAGTGCCAAAGTGGAGATAATCACAATTGAAAGTGATGCATTTCTCTAGAAGATAAGCAAGCCACATGATGTAATCACTTAATTGGGACTTAAACAAAATAAAATTAAAAATATGGTGGGTCAGCCCTGCATAAAATTTTAGTAAAACCAACCATTCTGTAAAAAATAAAGTTAGTGTAAATTGCTGAAGAAGTATAAAAACGCACCGTTTCATGCTTAAATCATTCGAATTGACCAAAACTCAAAGAACAAAAGTTGTACATAATCAAATTTCCTAAAGGGTCATGTGAACGAATTTAGTAGGAACTGAATAGGTTGAGAGAAAAAAATTGATAGAAGAACCTAAATGGAATTCGACCAGAAAATCTAAAACTGAAAACGACAAGAAACTGTCATAAGATGATTTTTTTCGGAAAAGTTTAAAACACGAAACGTGTTCAGAATAATGTTTTACTTTAGCTTACACAAAATCAATAAAAATAAGCTCGTTTTGTTGGTTAAAGCAGTATATAAAATCTGCATTGCTAAAATAAATAAAAACTATTGTAACCAAGATTATCCGATTACAAGTTCTACTTGATCTTTTTAGTAAAAAGTTAAAATACAAAAGTTGTCTAGAATTACGTATACATGCCTCTGCCCAAATTTCGTAATTTAACAAAGTTGTTTACTATTTTTCAAAATATACAAATCAATACAATTCAAACTATACTAATAAGTTCATAATTAAATCTTTGTACCTCACCTCCAACATTTCGGCTCTTCATTTCTTTCCTACACATATATTCCATGTGCCTCCCGTATACCTAACATCGCTCCGAAGCCAAACTTACATGGGGAAATCATCCCAAGTTTGACCCATTCTCTTAGTATATACGTATGGGTGTAAATCAAAACACTCGTCTACTCTTGAGAACGAAGCAACAATATATATATATACACAACCCTTCATCTACTCATGAGAACAAACATAACAATGCCAAGCCTAAGAAATTCAAATAAATTTCACAATCCTCACTTTTTTTTTACACTCTTTCTCACCAGTACTCAAAATAAAACAACAATCCATTGAGTCATGGTGGAGTATTCGGAATTTATTTATGGGTGCCTAGTTTATTTTAATTTCATATATTTATGAGTGTGATTACAACCATAAAATAAATACATATAAAAATCTTAAACCTTGCATACACCACTAACCAAAATAATTGAAATCAATCCATCATTTACATGCAAGTACAATGTGCCTGTTTGGCACAGCTTATAATCAGCTTATTCCAGCTTTTAGCTTAATTTAAGCTATTTTGATGTGTTTGGTTTAGCTTATAGCTTATAGCTTATAGCTTATAGCTTTTTGGAAGTCAGAAATCAGCTTATTCTTTAAGTGGGCAGGAGATGCTTTAAGAATAAGCTGGAAATCAGCTTAAGCTGAAAGTTATAAGCTATAAGCTGTTTAGGCATAAGTTATAAGTACTTTCCCACAGCTCTACCAAACAGGACTAATATCAAACAACATCAAATAAATAAATAAAACAACGAAATAAACATAAGTTAAGAAAAATGGATTTTGCACTCACAATTATTTTTCAAAATTAAAGAAGCACTTGAAAAATTAATAAAACCCCTAAAATAAAACCCTAATCTCTTTTTTTTCCTCCTCTCTTCTGTCGTTTGTAACAATCCGAAAATTTAAGTTGTCTCTTAAATTTTATACTAGTTGATGATATATTATTAAAAATAAAAATAAATAATAATAATAATAATGGGTGTGGTAGTAAAATAAATAATTAATTTTCTGTTGGTATACGATAGAGTGTAATTTAATTAAGGATTAGTTTGTGTTTTTATCAAACGAAGGGGGAATATAATTATTTTAAAGAATTGGGACCAAAATATAATTACCTTAAGTTAATAAGGTAACTATAGATGTAAAAGGATTTCAATCCAAATCTTAGGTAAATTGTTGTGGACACGTGAAGGGTAATGGAAAGGCCTACCTCCCGATAAATGGAGAGGAGATCAAGATCAAAAAAAAGAAAAGGAAAAAAAAAAAAAAAGAAAAGATAAACGCAAGGATAGTGAAGATAGGAAATCAAAAAGTAAGGAGGTTTGTGATAAAGAAAAGTAAAGGCTAAGGGTTAATATTAAGGTGAGTTATATTATACCTTGAGTCACCATAATATATTTTACATCTGTTTTGACTTACCATAATTTATTTATACAAGTTATGTTTTATAAATTATTATAAACTATATTAATATTTCAGTTACCTGGATTAATTTTTAAACTCTATTTGTTTAAAATGAAACCCATGAATATGTTTGTTTATATTTTAAAGAATATTTGACTATGACCTTATAAACAATTATGCTTTATAAGTACTACCACGGAGGTCCCACACCTTTGGGGACTTAAATAATCATTGGCCTTCTGATTAGTCACTTTGTAACCCTCTATCTGTCATGGATCCACTGACACTCTGATTTCTGGTGTGGAGCAAAGTGTTGTACGGAACAAAGTGCTACACTATTGTTAAAGCCACCTCTATAGTTTGTACGAGCCACCTCTTGAATCCATACATCTGTTCTGGTCGGTACTGTGGTTATGGTTATTTATTTACATAATCTCAGTTTTGCTATTTAAATGATTATTTGTTCAGACTAAGTTATCTTAAATATTTTAGTTACATAACTATCGATGATTCTTTTGTATCCCTTCTACTATTGACATAATATTTCTCATTCTGCCATGTGCTTATAGCTGTTTACCAATTTTTAGGAACCAATGCAATTCAAAAATAGCTTTTGGGAAGTCTTAGATGCGGGGCTGCGAAATAGATACACACAACACTTTTATGGATATGTTTATATGTAAATATCGGCCTTTTGGTCAATAAATTTTGTTATAAAAATAGAAACTCCAATGATTATTTTGGTACCCTCACTTGAATATTATTTCCGCTCGCGTTTATTAATTTGTTTAAGAATTGGCCTATAATAACCCCGATTCGTCATTAGTTACTAAACCGTGATTAAGGACGTTAATCAAGTGATTAAAAATAATTATATGTTAATTGTGTATTTTTGCATGTTATTTGATTTTCTATCTGTTAATCATAGTAATATCTGTTGCAATTTCCGCTTAGAATATTAATTTGCTGGCCCGAATGATGTCAGAAATGGAATTGACGCATGGTTGGACTAATTAGAATTTTTAGAATCATTTGGCAGTTTCATTAAAAATTGATGCAATTCAGTAAAAATCGCATGTGATTAAATTGAGCCTTGATGGGAACTATTTTGGATTAATTGAATTTTGTGCTAACCTGGATAAATTAAGGTTACTTGTGTTTGATTTAAATGATGCATGATTGGTGCCTAATCTAATCCTATTAATAATCCAAGATGTGATTAAGAGTATGGTGTGCTCAGGCCTTGGTGATGTTGAGTATAGGGGATCACAACCTTTGTGTGTGTTGGAGCCTTGCATGCATAACCACGTGGGAATTTTTTAGGAGAAGTGAGGTGTGTGTACGTGTATATTCAGCTTGAGTGAGGGAATGTTGCATTATACATTTTACTTATTTGACTCTTTATGCTGAGAGAATTCAAGCTAGAGAGGGAGAGAGAGAGTTTGGCTTTAGAGATAGAGAGAGAAAGAGAGAGAGAGAGAGAGAGCTCAAGGTTTGAAGAAGAGGAAGGAAACTAGGAAGATTCATCTCACATTTCTGAAATCAAAGCTCTAGATAAGAGTCTTAAGCACATTTTCTGTAGCTATTCTTCCATACATCATGATTTCAACACATCTTTGAACCAATTTCATGAAATTAGCAAGAGAAGTGGGTCTCTGGGCGTGTAGATGACTTGCATCTGTATTCTTGGTAGATCACCTCTGATTTTTCCATCTTAAGTTTGAGTTTTGAAGCCATTGCAAGCATGCGAGTTCTTATCTTGCATAATGTTTTGGAAATTCATGAGTTCATATCAACCATTTGCATGTTTTGAGGAAATCAAGAAAATAGTTTGGAAATCCTTCATGGAAGAGCTTTTGAGTTCAAAATTGGTAAATTCACGAGCTTTCAGCAAAAGAGTTTGTAAACGATCATGTGTTCATGTTTTAGAAAAGTTTTCAAGCTTTAAAGTCAAGCCATGCATGAGTGTAGCCATTGAAATTACATTTGGAAGCTCAAAACTCTGTTTTTGGAAACCCAGAATTTCACAGTCCGCTCGAGCGAGGAAACCTGAGCTCGAGCGGAGAATGCGAGTGTGGACGCGCCCCGCGTGAGGGCCTCACCCTACAGTTCGGACTCAATTCGTCACGGTTCTTAATCTGAACCAAAGAGTCCGAATCCGGCAAATCGTTTTTGAAAACAGATTTTTTTGTAAAGAAGTGCCAAACATGGACTGCTTTGCCAGATACAGAGTCGCCACCTAAATATTTTATTTTGGGGGAATTTAGGAAACCCTGACTCAGTGCCAAAGGCCACGTGTCCGTCATCACCAAAGTTGCCTCGGCTCGGGAACTTGGGTACGATTGGGGAAGGTCAGCTATGAGCACCCCCTCTCGCCCGATCCAAAGATTGGCCTCTACTAACCATGATATCCTCTTTTGAAAACGTTATGGGTATGTTTGGTTTGTGTTTCAGAGATGTGTTTTAGAGATAAAAAGTACGAAAACATGTTTGGTTTGGTTTTTTGGGAAATTTGTTTTGGAAAATTGTTTTGAGAGAGAGTTTTGGAAAAAGTGATTGATTTGATGTGTGTGTGAGAGAGATTTGTTTGGAAAACTTGTTTGGTTTGTGTGTTTTGGGAAATTTTTTTGGGAAAATTTGTTTGGTAGAGAAAATTTCTGAAATTTGTTTGTAGAGAAAATTTCTGAAATTTTTTTCAGAAACACAAACCAAACCTACCCTATGTGTTCTTATTCCGGTTAATTAGCTAGAATTACTATGTGATGCGCACAACACAAAAGTATAGACTAGATTGCCTAATCTGGAATGAAACATTGCATATCCGTTTGTTTAGAAAACGCTTTGGAATTCACTACTCGCAAGTAGGCTAAAACACGGATTTCAATGAGTTGTTCCAACTCAAACAATCCAACCTTCACCCACAGGCATTCAGGCAGTTTATATCACATAAGCATCTAGCCACATGGTAAGCATGCTGTCATGTTAACATTCACACTCGTGCGAGATGCTAAAGCATAAAATACTTACAATGTACTCCGAGCCAAAACAAAGAACATGTTAGTAATCATGCATGATCCAAGTCCATGTTAAGTGGCTAATGCAGCGCATACAGAATGTCACTAGAATAGTGTAGACACCCCATTTTTGACCGACCTTAA
This sequence comes from Camellia japonica, assembly GCA_030407325.1. Classification (NCBI taxonomy): domain Eukaryota; kingdom Viridiplantae; phylum Streptophyta; class Magnoliopsida; order Ericales; family Theaceae; genus Camellia; species Camellia japonica. The sequence goes on from JAPPVO010000016.1 coordinate 2,987,099, forward strand.
GACTCAGACGTCGCCGATTGAGCGCTCGGTGATGTTGCATACTGTGCTCGTTCAGAAGTCTCAGAGTCGCGGCCGTGCGCCCTGCCTCCGGACTTCCGAACTCTCTTCTGTGCCTCGTCTCGGTTTGGCGAACCGGACTCGGTTTTCTCTGTTTTCTTTCCTGAAGGGAGGGAGAGGTCTAGCAGACTATCTCTCAGTGGCCGTGGGCTACATTTCGTGGCCGTAGGCCATTTTGCCCATTTCGGAGCCCGGTTCCCGGTTTTCGGAGCCGTCAGGCCGTGTGCCTCGGTTCGGGACCGCCCAACCGTCTCCGATTCCTCCGGTTCTTGGCAGGTACCTCTGTTTCATCATAACGAGGCACACTGGGGTCTTAGATACCCACTTCGTGGCTGAATGCCACTTTCGGTGCTTACAGCCAGTTTTCGGGCCCCGAACCTCGCGGTTTGGCCCCCGAGCATTCATTTTGCATCGTTTTTGTTCATTCTTGGCAGGTACCTCTGTTTCATCATAACGAGGCACACTGGGGTCTTAGATACCCACTTTGTGGCTGAATGCCACTTTCGGTGCTTACAGCCGGTTTTCGGGCCCCGAACCTCGCGGTTTGGCCCCCGAGCATTCATTTTGTATCGGTTTTTGTTCATTCTTGGCAGGTACCTCTGTTTCATCATAACGAGGCACACTGGGGTCTTAGATACCCACTTCGTGGCTGAATGCCACTTTCGGTGCTTACAGCCGGTTTTCGGGCCCCGAACCTCGCGGTTTGGCCCCCAAGCATTCATTTTGCATCGGTTTTTGTTCATTTTTGGCAGGTACCTCTGTTTTATCATCAGGAAGATCACTAGAGGGTGGGAGGCTAGCAATTGTCCAAGCAACCTGTTATGCCCTTCCGGCGCCCCCGGCGCCCGTTTTTCTCACTTCCGGGCTAATGTTGACCACCCTAGGGCCATTTTCTTCGAGCCAAAACCACATATTCGTGTTTTACACATATGGGAGGACACTAAAAAACTATGGCCGGCCAGTAATTCTTATTTTCATTTTTGACCCTCTTTGAAAAGTGAATTGTTGTTTCTTCTGGTTCAAAGTTGTCAATTTCCAACCATAGGGCCTTGTTGTACACACCTGGGAGGACACCATCATATAGAGCTCGGCCAGCAATTCCATCTTTCCATTTTTGCCCTTGGCCGGCCGGCCACCTCCAATAAAGGGGGCTAGCCGGCCAGCTTCCTTGGGTTGTGTGCATTCCAGCTATGCACCTTTTTCCCCCAGAAAAGATCTGTATCCGGGGGATATTTTGGAGGGGAATGCTTGGGTGCATTTCCCTCCACCTTTACACCCCTCCTTTTGTCCATATAAGGCAGCCAAAAACTTGTGTTTAGGGTTAGAAAAATAGTCCTCAAGCATACATACACCAATCCATCTCCATTTCTCTCAAATCTTAAAAGTTTAGTGCCATTTCTAAATCATCTCCTAACACCACCAACACCACTTCATTTCCAGCAGCAAGGAGGAGTTCTTGGAGGGTTTAGAAGCAACTTTCATCAAGCAAAGAGGTAGCAAAAGTCTTGTCTTTAAGGGTAAATCTCAAATCCCTCTTTTGTACCATTTTCTTGCTTCCTTTCTTAACTCTATTGCCCTATTGTGTTGAGCTTCGACCCCTACTGAAATTGGTCCCCTTTTGAGCTCATTTTGATCTTTGATTAAGGGCTCAACCCTGTTTGAGCCCTCTATGGCACACTTGCTTCAATAGCATCTTCTATGTCAATATTTTGCATTGAATATTTGGCCTATGTGTGATCTGAATTGGAGCATCTCATGAACTGATATTGTGCTTATTTTAAGCCCCTCTTCAACATTGAAGAAGGGCTCAACCTTGTTTTCATCCTCCATATGCAAGTTGCTTTGAATCCATGTTTTACCCTTGTTTTTGCATGAAATATTAGGCTTATGAGTGATCTGATTTCGAGCATGAGGTAAACTGTGAGTGGGCCTATTTTGAGCCCCTCGTCAACATTGAAGAAGGGCTCAACCATGTTTGGCCTCTCTATCATGCACATGCTTCACAATTCCTTCAATTTACCGTAAACTTGCATGATTTGTTTGACCTACATGAAGTCTGTTTTGGAGCATGTCATGAACTGTGAGTAGGCTTATTTTGTGTCCCTATACATTATTGTAGAAGGGATCAACTTTTTTTGGGGTCTCCATGTTACACTTGCCTTTATATCTCTCTTTGACCCCACTTTGCATGCCTTTTTTAAGCTTATCTAGCTTCTGATTTCAGCCATCATCAGTACTGAAAATATTCATATTTTTATCTTCTTGACATATCTCATTGAGGGTCTTTGTTGGTTTGATCAATTTTTGGGGTACTTCATGTTATAGCCTTATATATCCTCATTCTTGCATAGCATTTTTACCATGTTTTCATACTGAGTTGGGGGATGTCATCTACTGAAAATGTGCATATTTTTAGTCCCTCATCAGTGTTGTAGAAGGGTACTTTTCCATTTGAGCATTGCATGTACCACTTGCTTCAATACCCCTCTCTTGGCTCGTATTTTTGCATGATATTGTTGCCCTATCCATGCTTGCTATTTAGCCCTTTTTGTGACTGAAAAATGCTATTTTGGGGGCTGCCTTGCTACTGTTTTTCATGTCATGTACCAATTATGCATGTTTAGTATGGCTATAGGCCATTCCGGGTGCTTATTGTCGCATTTCGGGACCATTCCGGGCATTCGGTATTATTTCCCCACCTTTCGGGGCTGTTTTGCATCATTTGTAAGTGTTGAAATTCCATTTGCATGTTTGCATACCATTTCGTATGTCATTTCATGTTTTAATGCATCGCCTCGGTTTGCGCGCCCGTGTGCACGCATTTCGAGGCACCCCATTTTCATCTCTGGCCTCTCATGTGAGTGTGGCTGAGGCTCACTCATGTCAGTATAAGTCCATTTCGCATTTCGTATATCATTTCATGCTTTAATGCATCGCCTCGGTTTGCGCGCCCGTGGGCACGCATTTCGAGGCACTCCTTTTTTATCCGACGGCCTCCCGTATGAGAGTGGCTGAGGCTCTCTCATGTTGGTATAAGCCCATTTTGCATTCTGTATGCCATTTTCGCTTCATTGCATTCCGTGTGCCATTTCCTCGATTTGCGTGCCCGCGGGCACGCACTTCGAGACATCTCATTTTAGCATCATTACATATCATTTCTATGGTATTTTGCATTCTGTATGCATCGCCTCGGTTTGCGCGCCCGTGGGCACGCATTTCGAGGCATCTCTTTTTTATCCGACGGTCTCTTATGTGAGTGTGGCTGAGGCTCACTCATGTTAGTGTAAGTCCAATTGCATTGCATATGCCATTTTATGCCTTAGGATCATCGCCTCGGTTTGCGTGCCCGCGTGCACGCATTTCGAGGCATTTCATTTTCATAAGCATTGTGCATGTTAGGATTGCATATTAGCTGCATTTCATGCATATCATGCATATTGCATCGTGTTCGGGATAGGAGTTAGCCGGGCACGGGAAACGAGACACGTTTCGCACTCCGAGTGACGGAACGGGTCTCAATTCCCCAGTCACCGACACTCCGGATTACCCATGATGGAGTTAGGTTTTGTTGTAGCATTCATCTGCATTGCACCCTATATTGAGTTGTGCAAATCGGCTCCTCGGCCATCATGCATCGATATGCGTGATTGGTGGCATGAGAATCGAGGCATGCATATATTTGTGAAATACATTGCTATGCCTTTTCCTGCTCTCTGTTGCAGCAAAATAAGGAATCAGCAACTTTTCGGAGTCTGGTGCGCATTTCGAGAACATTGCAAACAGAGGCTAATCGGGCATCCTAGTGGATTTCCGCGCAAGGCAGCCCCTGGCTTGCAAGCCAATTTTACAGCTTTCTTAGCATTAATTTGTTAATTAATTAGGAATATATAATATTCGGACTGTATATTCGGACTGTATTATTCTTTCATTTCGGACTGTATTATTTATTCGGGCCCTCTGCGCGAGGGCATAACTGTAATAAGTGTGGGTGAGTGTGATGTATGTCTTCCAATCCCACGTCTTTCTCCCTTTTATTTACCCGCTTACGATGGTTAGATATAGGGCATATTTCAATTAGCATACAGTATGACAGCATGTTTGCATCATTCATCTGTTTTGCACGCACTGGGCTCGGCGCATCATACAAACTGCATTCGTATTTCAAATTCCAAATTGAATACGTGATAGCTGTTGCATTTCACATCCCATGTTTAGAAAAGCCGAGCCTGCTATAGTTGCATTATTGCATGTGTTGCATTAGGCATTTCAGCATATTTAGGATCATGCATGATTTCTAATAAGTTTCTGTTTTTGGCTTGGAGTACTCGGTGAGTTTTATGCTTTAGCATCCTTGCATGCGTGTGAGTGTTGCCATGATAGCATGCTTACCATGAGGCTATGTGCTCATGTGATATAACTGCCTTGAATGCCTGTGGGTGGAGGTTGAGTTATTTGAAGTGGAACGAATCATTGACTGTTTGTTTTAAAGCCCACTAGATAGTGGCAAAATCATGTTTTCTAAGCCCACCTGAGGGTGGCAAATCCGCGTCTTAGCCTGCCTGCGGGTAGCACCATCAAACCATTTTCAAACAAACAAACATGAAATGTTTTGTTCCAATTCAGGCGACCCGGTCTATACTTGTTTGCTGCGAGCATCACATAGTAACCTAGGCTAATAATCGGAATAAGAGCATACAAGGTTTTCAAAAACAGATATCATGGTTAGTAGAGGCCGGTCTTTGACCGGGCGAGCGGGGTGCTCACGAAGTGACCTTCCCCAATCGTACCCAAGTTCCCGAGCCGAGGCAACTTTGGTGATGACGGACACGTGGCCTTTGGCACCGAGTCAGGGTTTCCTAAATTTCCCAAAAATAAAATATTTAGGTGGCGACTCTGTATCTGGCAAAGCAGTCCATGTTTGGCACTTCTTTCAAAAATCTGTTTTCCAAAACGATTTGCCGGATTTGGACTCTTTGGTTCAAGATTAAGAACCGTGACATTTGAGTCCTTGAACTGTAGTGACCCCAATATGAACAGAACGGGACTTAACCCTCCCGGGGCGTTCGGGGACGTCTACAAATAGGCTCGGCTATTCTAAGGATGACATGTGAAATGCACAGATAGCATGTATTCAAGTTAGATTTGAAATACTTATGCAGTTAGCGTGATGCGCCGAGCCTGGTGCATGCAATACTGATGAATGATGCGCGCATGCATAGCATAAGGATGCTAAAGTAAATATGTCCTAATACTAACCATCAAAAGTAGGTAAGTAAAAGGGAGAAAGAAGTGGGGGTTGGAAGACATGCACACACTCACCCACACTTATTACAAATTCGCCCCCGCTCGGAGGGACCGAAAAAATAATACAATTAATTAACCTGCAAGCTCTTTAAATATTACAGACCAAGTAAATCAGCTAAATAAATTAACTAATCTATTTAAGCAGCAAACAGCAGCCTCGGGAAGAGGGTCTAATGCATGCGCGCTCGATTTTGCTCGGAAATCCGTCGCCATGCACAAGCTGCCTCTGTTTTCCCTGCTCTGCTCCTCTGAAGACTGCACAAGTCCCAGGGTTGCTTCTCTGAATGCTGTGGAACACCACCGGCTAAGGGGATTGGCCACCGGCCATGGAGAATGACCACCGGCCACTAATTGAGATATTGGCCACTAATGGATGGCCGGTCGGCACTGAAGATGGCCGGCCGGCCAAATCTTCCTGCAGACACTGATTTTGACAGCAGCAGAGGGCAAGACATAGCATGGCAATGCATTTCAAGCAATGTATGCACCAATCATACTCCTTATCATATTCATGACTCAAAGGAGGATGGGCCTCGATTCTCGGACCACCAATCGCACATTTCCATGCATGATGGTCCAAAGAATCAAGTGTGCATTTTGATATGGAATGCAATGCACATAAACAAACAAAGGGGCTCAACCTCTATCATACTCAACTCAAGAGGCAAAGCATGCATGCCAATGCAATGCAATCCTAAGCATGTGAACTAATATGCAACATGGCAATGCAATGTGTACATGCAAGTATGCAAGCAAACATACAAGGTGAGCATGCAAACAAGCAAAGGGGATGGACTTAAACTAATTTAGGCAGCCCTCAAACAAGCCTAAAATAGTGGCCAATGCTATGGAAATAAGGGCCAACACACATACACACATGTACATGTTGATGGGCCAACACTTAAGCATAAAGGAACAACTTCTAAGCACACTTAAAAGGAGGCAAACATGGACAATTAGCATGTAATGTAAGCTCTGAAAAACATGTAGGAAATGATGCCAAATCAACCTACTAATGCAAGCTAAGCATGCAACCAAGCCCAAGGACCTAAAACATGATCATATGACACATGAAGCAAATGACCAAAATGGATCAAAATAGTCCTAAATCATGTTAAGGCAGGCCCCAAAAACCACTTAGATGGCATCTAAATGATCTACACATGGAGGCATGCACAAATGCTTAAACATGGAGCATACAACGCAACCTCTTAAAGTATTAAAGGAGTGATAAAATGCAAGCATGTAAACATATTACAAGGACTGAAATGACATGGTAAGTGGTTCCAAACCACTGAAATGATGCAAGTAAAGCATGCTACACACACACACCGAAGGCTAACAAGCCAAAATGCAAGGTGGCTATACTAAGCATGTGATGGTCGACCATAACAACCAAAAACAGAGCTTAAGCATGCTAAAACAAACACAAAAGCTTCACAAAGCTTGGCCAAAATTATGCTAGAATAAGGGTCAAAACCTAAAGCATGTTAAGGCCTAAACATGGCATTACAAGGCATGTATGCTAAACAAGCATGGTGTACCAAAACCAACTCAAAACAGTGCTAAATCATGACATAATAAGCACAAAAAAACAGCTAAGGCATGGTCAACATACACTTAAACATGGTGCTCCCTCAAGAGGCAAAAATGGCCTTTTTCAAGGACAACAAGGAGAGGGGGTGGCCCTCTCCTTCTTGGGACCTCAAGACACCATCCTCACCTCTGAAATCCCTCAAGATTTCAGTGGTGAGGAGGCCCAAACACAATGGTCCCGGAGCTCAACCAAAATGGCACAAAACAAGGGCCTAACAAGGCTTAAGAGGGGTCAAACAACCCCAAAACTTAAAACACCCTTAACAAACTATTTAGAGCACTAAAAAACAGAACTTTTCTATGTTATATGTTAAGCTCGAAAACAGTTGTAAGGTAGGCAAAAATACAATGCAAAAATGGGGTAAAAAGGGACAAAAGTCTTACCCTTGTAGACCCTCTTCAAAAATGGAAGACCAGCTGGTTCTTTAGGTTCAAATTAGCTCCAAAACTCCAAAAACAAGCCTCAAGGACCTCAGCTCCAAGAGAAGGTGTAAGTCTAGGTGTTTGTGTGCAAATCTAAGACTAAAACACCTTAAGGGCAAAAAGAGAGAGAGAAATAGATATAGGATAGATACAATTATGCTAACCCTAAAAACCAGAGCTCTCCTCTGAAATTTTGTGACCCTAAAAGTGGGAGAGGAAGCCTCCTCTTATAGAGCTCAATCTTGTAAGCTTACAAGACAAGCTAGCTAAGAGGGAGATCCCTCCATACACGTGTATGGAGGGGAGCCAAATGCATGTCAGCTGCATGAAAATATCTGCAAAAGAAGATGCACAGTAGTCGCCCGGCCAAAAATGCAATTGACCAAAAAAAGATAGCCGGCCGGCCATCTATAGTGCCGGCCGGCCAAACATTTGGCCGGTGGCAACAAGACACAGCCGGTGGCCTCAAGCCATGGCCGGTGGAGTGTGGGGATGGCCCACAAGCCATTCCCTGCCCCTCCAAGGCAAAGCACAAGTGTTTGGTGCAAAACCAAACACAAAACAGTCGAGTCGAGAGATCCCGAGGCAAGGCGCGTATCCGAGACCTCCGGGAACTCAAGACGAACACAAACATGGATGATCACTGAGTGTTCAAGCGGTGACGTCCAAGTCTTGAGGACGGTCAAAAATGGGGTGTCTACAGCGAGCCCTCAGTATTTTTTTGCAGGCATGAGCGCTCTGCTCGAGCGACCACTTGGACGCTCGAGCGAACCCTTTGCATATTGTTAATCCGCTCGAGCATGGAAGTTGTAGCTCAAGCGTAGATTGAGACCAACCAGTACTTTCTCCAAGTTTGCAGACCGCTCGAGCGAAGGAAGTCTCGCTCGAGCGACCCCTCTCATGTTTGCATGTCCGCTTGAGCAAGGAAAGCTACGCTCGAGTGGGGACCTTATTTTCAGAAAAATTTACCAAGTGTTTCAATTCATGTTTTAGCATCCTCATTGCATCTTAGGCATTCCTAAGCCTTAATTAAGCCATAGTGATGAGGTTTTGGTATAGAAACACACTAAGAAAGGAATGTACTAAGTTAAGAAATTGCAAGTGTGTGTGTGTTTAAGCATTGTGATAAGAAAGAACGAGAATCAATGAAACGAAAGCTAAGCCGTGATGGCCACACGAATGCGTAATGATAAGATATGTTGGTGTTATGTACTTTTATGTTTGTAGGTCAACGTTTGGAGATTGATTGACCATCTGCGAGAACCGCTGTGAGTAACATCTCTGTAAAGATATGTTGATATGAACTATGTTTCAACTGTTGTGCGATAAGTTATAATTTTTGAAATGATATTGTTTACGTGAACGAATGTCTTATGTTTGGAATCTATTATGGCATCCATAGATAGTCCCAAGTCATGGGGGACGGCATGTATATTCGGGTCCATGACATATATGTGATTACGAGATCTCGTTAGCCACTTCATTGTGGTGATATGTGTTTAATTGGTATCCGAAACAGATTACTCTAGTCGGAAGATGATATGTGATGTGTTCTATGGGATGTACCATTACTATGTTCAGATACAAGAATGTTTATGCTATGATCTGTTTTACGCTTATGACATGCTCGGATTTCGTTCACTAACCCCTTTACGTTAATGTTATTCACTAGGCTTTAGCTCACTGTATGTATATATATGTATAGGTGGGCATTTTGGAGATCGAGCCTGAAGGCTTTTGCCTGGATCTGTGTTTTGTTGTCAGCCAACCATTGTACCTCACGTAGGGGTTCCCGAAGTGTCTCATGTGTTAAAGTTCCGGTTGTTTCCGTATATGAAACTTGTTTGTTTTGTTGGCTGTACTTAAGATACTTTAATGTGTGTGGATATAATGTATAAATAACTATTGAATACTTATATGAAGTTTTAAATATTCCGTTTCATATAAGTCAGCACAGCTCATTGAACAACTATATTTATGTCATTGCTTCTGCTAGCCCCTCAATTTTGCTAATCAGTTCTGAGGCCTTCGGTAATCCAAGGATTACTGGCCGGTTACGATGCTAAACCTATAGGGGCGGGTTTGGGTCGTGATATGGCCGGAGGTAACCTCTGTTACTGGCCATCACGAGAGCGAGTCGTGACACCGTCTCTCTTCTCTCTCGCGGCTTGTACTCTCTCTCTCTCGGCTGGCCCTTTTTTTTTCTTTTCTTTTATTTTCTTTTCTAAGAGCATCTCCAATGGATTGCTAAAACAACTACCAAAGACATAATATAATAGCTTGGGCAAAAATGGCTTCTCTAATGGCATGCTATAGCAGTTGCCAAATTTGGCTGCTGCCAAATCATGTGCAAAATTTGGCAGCTACTTTGGCAGCTACCAAATCTGCTAAGTCACCCAAAAACCAACTGTTTTCTTCCTTCCCTCATTCCCTTTCAGTTGGGATTTTCCAGAATGTTTGAAGTTTTTTTATTAAAAAAAATGAAATTCACCAATTTGTTTAAAACAAAATTCACAAATTAATCAGAATGTCTGAATTTCAGCAAATACCAAATTAATCATCTTCAAAAATTTCAACAATATCAACAGGAATATCAACAGATTTCAGAAATAGCAACAGAAATAATCTCAAATTAACAGATTTAGATATCAACAGATTTCAAAAATTTCAACAATATCAACAACAATATCAGGAATACCAACAGAAATAATCTCAAATTAATTTCTCAAATAATCCTTTATGAGTTTTAGAAGAAAAATACATGGGTTCGAAAGCCGAATTTATACAAATTTCTCCAATATTCATCTTCTTCAGAAAGCCAAATTGAAGAAATGTGACCATTGAGGTTAGAGAATAAGGTTGAAGATGGGGGCTAAGGCTTCGAAGGATAGGTGGATGGGGGGGTTAGGGCTTCGAGGGATAGGGATAGGGATAGGTGGATGATCTAGTTGTGGTTCTGGAGAATGAGATGGAGAGAGATGACTTCGGATAAGAGAAGATGGGGGGTGGATAAGAGAAAGTTGATCCAAAGATAAAGATGAAAGAAAGTTTCATCGATCCGAAGCTCATTGATCTGAAGATAAAGTTGATCCGAAGCTCAACGATCTGAAGACAAAGATGAAGTCGATCCGAATCTATCTCTCTCTCTCTCTCTCTCTCTCTCTCTCTCTCTCTGATCTTCACTAATCTGAAGAGAGTGATAAAGTTGATCCGAACCTCTCTGTCTCTCTCTGATCTTCACTGATTTGAAGAGAGTGATGAAGTTGATCTAAGAAATAAGGGAAAAGAGAAAGTGAGAACCAAGGAGAAAGAGATGAAGACGGTGAGAGTGACGGAGATAGAGGCAACAGTGATGGAAGAGAGTGATGAAGAAAAATGAGAGGATATAGACACATATAGAGCAAAGTGTGCTATTTTATTCAATGGGCAGAGACACAGAGATGAGAGGATAGAGACACAAACAGAGCATTCTTCAGATCAATGGGCAAAGCATTCTAGATGATTGATCTCAGCCGTTGATTAAGTTGATCTAACGGCTGAGATCCAAGTGTGTTATTTTATTCATTAAAGAAAATAAAAATTAAATAAAAACACAAGTGAAACATATCACAACGGCTATAAACGACCATATTTTTATGTTATAATGGCTATAAAAAAAACAGCTCTTTTTCTATTCTATAAATACGAACCTTGAATCTCAATTTCATTTCACAGTAAGTCTTTTTCTTTTTCTCCTCTCTTTTTGCTCAATTTCATTTCACAACAAACTTTCTAAATTACATTTTTATTTATAGTTTTTTCACACAATCGCTATGGAATGTTCATTAAAAATAAAGAGAGGAAAATCATTCACCATTGCTGAAGATATGGCACTTTGTAAAGCTTGGTGTCACATTTCTGAAGACCCAATTGTTGGCAATTCACAATCTTATGCTCACTTTTGGAGGAGAATTTATGAAAATTATCTCCCTTCAGAATGATCAGTCAAGAACACAAGTTTTTATCCAATCTCGATGGGGTATAATCATGAAATGTTCCAACAAATTTTGTGGATGTTTAGCGCAAGTCAACAATCTACACCCAAGTGGGATGTCTCATGTTGATCTAGTAAGATTTCATCTTTATTTATTACGTTAGTTTTTTAATTTTATTTTGTCTCGTATAAAAATTAAATAATTACTTAATTTAATATTTTATTGATACAGATGCTTCAAGCAAAACTTTTATACCATCAAGATGAAAAGAAACATTTTTCTTTTGAACATTATTAGTCAATCTTGCAAAACAATATCAGGTGGCAAAATGTAACTCCTATGAACACGGTAAAGTCAAGGATACATACATTGTTTCCCCTGATTCAGCCCCCGATTCCCCTATGGATAACTGCATTTCTCTTGAAGATGACGCCAATCCAACTGTTGGTAACAATCCAACTGTCGGAGAAATCAAGTTGTTGAAGCTGAAGTCCAAAAAATGAGCATACAATTGGAGACATTTAAGCAACACCTTGATGAGAAGAAAAAGAAAAAAGATGAAAGAGAAGAAAAAAGGATTCAAGCACTGCAGAAAATGAAAGAACTTGAGATCAAAAAACAAGAACCTGAGATAATGACTACGGACATTCCTCTTTTGGACCCTCAGATGAAAGCATATTACACAATGCGAAAAAATGAGATTTTCTCCAAGTGGTCCTCAAATGTCAGCAGTCCAAATTACTATTTCCCCATGTCTCCTGATGAATAATTACAGGATAATATATTTTTTTGCGATATCATTTATTTTTTAATGTAATTGTTAGTCTTTATTTGCAATGTCATTTTTTTATTTTGTAATGAAATTTCTTTTCTTTTTTTATTTTTGAGTATTTTCTACAACAGAATGGTAATATTATTTTTGCAATGTATAATGTTGACTACTTTTGAAATGAAGGTAATAAAAAGCTAAAATACATTTTTTTCATTAAATATATTTTTTTTCCCAATTTTTCAATTTTTATTTTTCATTTTTTATATTTATCTAGTCGGAAATAATATAAATATATAATTTTTTTTACAAACAGTTAAAAAAAGGTCACAAAAGACAAAAATAAAATAAAATAAAATCACAAAAAACCTATATCCAAACAACCTACAAACTTAGAGGCAAAATTGGTTGGGATTTACCAAAATAGCAAATGACCATTGGAGCACCATTGCTATAATATGGCAAAATAACACTATTCATTGTCAAATTATAACAATAGCAATGACAATATAGCAACAACCATTGGAGATGCTCTAATGGCTAATGGCTGCTATGATTGTAACCTATTGACCATGATATTATATTATATTATACAAATATAATATAAATACAACTTACATAAATATGATATATATTTTATCAATATAAATAAAACATTTATATATATAATTTATAAATATATAAATATTAGATTAATTATATATAATTAATATCACATTAAATTTATTAAATATCACATTACATTCTCATGTATCCAAACAATTAATAAAGTCAAAAAAAAAAGTAATAATAATAAATAATGACTTAAGATAATTAAATCAATTGTATCCTATAATTTTTAATTTTGTGTCAGTTTCATCCAATTAATGATACCATAAATTCAGAGTCAAGATCGAGTTAATTGAAACTACATAAACTAAAATTCAAGAAACTTTATCATTGTATAGGAGAGCAATTTAAAATTTTATTTTTCCTGTTAAGTCATATAAAACCGTTGATCAATTTTGTACATGTGGCAAGTACAGTTAAAAAAATATGTTATATTGAGTTTAATTTATTTGTTTTTATTTATTTTGTGCATTTTAAAAATGTATTGGCATTTTTTGTTTTTTCAAAAAATGCCATGAGATAGCTTGAAAAGTTTTTAACTTAGGCCTCGTTTGGCAAGTGTCTCTTTTAGCCAAAAAGTCAAAAAGTTACTAAAAAAACCAAAAAGCTAACAACCCATATTAAAATGTCAAAGATTCTCTTTTCTCTCTACTTTTTGCACATCTTTTCGTAAAAAGCCAAAAAGTTATCTCAAACATACTAGTTTTTTTTACATTACATTTTAGTCAAAAAGCCAAAAAGTACTAAAAAAGCCTGCTCCCAAACAAGGCTTAGTGACATTTCTCAAAATGCTATAAAATATTTGTTTATGACACTTTTCATCTAATGCCATAAAAAGTAACTTGCACCTACCTAGATTAGTGACATTTTAAAAAAAAAGGCCATTGCTACTAAAGTTTAGTAGTATATGTTGATAAATGTCACTAAAACAATTTATTGTGTCATTCTTTTATAAAATGTCATAAAATTGATGTGACGTTTCTTTATTGAAATGTCACTAAAGTCTTATATGTTAGTGGTTTTGTGACATTTTTCTAAAACGTGTCACCAAATATTTTTTTTGTGACATTTTCTAAAAACATACCATTAATGTAGTGCAACTAACGTGTGTTGCCACTAACGTGTGTTTTTGTTATAGTGACATCTTTATTTTCCTATTATGGTTAACTACTTACTATATTTAATAGAAAAACAAATATGCATTCTGAAAAGAATTAGTATAACAAATATTTTTTTTTTAATTGTTTAAAAATTAGAAATTGAAGAAAATTAGGATGAGGTTTTTGAGCTACACGAGACTCCCTTGGTTATGTCCTCCATTCTCCTTTACATATATAATATAGATTGATTTGTATTTTCTTTCTTTGCTTTTTCTGTGTAAATAGTTTAATTATTAAGATGCCTAAGATAGTCAAGCTGGACCATTCTTTTGATAATTAAATAGCCCAACTAGATTAATTAATGCAATTGGATAAGAACTCCATTTTATTTTGTATATCATTATTTGTAAGAAAATTAGGTGTATGGAATTAGTGTTGATTATTTATTTGCCACTAATTTTTGTGTAGTAGCAAACCAAGTTCAGTTTTTCTGAGTAATTACTACAACAAAAGACAGATTTGGTGACTAATTTTTTAGTCGCTAAAGGTCTAATTTTGGTCGCCAAAACCTTTTACCGACTAATATTTTGGTTGCCACCTTTGTTGTTGAAAGATAGTCGGGAAAAGTAATCGGCGACTGAAAAAAATTTAGTCACTAAAAGCACACAATTGGCGACTAATAATTCAGTCGCCAAAAGAGTTTCAACTAAATTTAACATGACATTTTCAGCGACAAATATTTTTGGTCACCAAAATCTAAACTGTTTAGCTACGAAAACTTTAGTCGCTTAAGGTCTAACATTTTCTGTTTTGGCTACTAATAGTTTGGTCGCCAAAAGTGTTTTTCCTTTTTTTTTTTTTTTGGCTACTAAATTATTAGTCGCCTAAAGTCTTATTTATTATGGCAACTAAATATTTAGTCGCCAAAAGATTTGTTTTCATTTAATTCTTTTTTTTAGCTACTAACTATTTAGTTGGCAAAAATATTGACTTTATTTTTGGTTACCAATTTTTTAGTCGCCAAAACATCATTTTTTTTTTTTAATTTGTCCACACCCACAACCTGTATATATTCCATGCAACTTGTACGATATATACAAGTTGGTTTATATATATTATCACCCATTCAACAATCTACATCTATTTCACTTCCAACCATCTAAAAATTAATATCTTCAAATGTCAATAATTCCATACAAATCAAATACATTAATTCTAATTTAAAATAATAATTCCATACATAGCATAAATGATCATAGAGAAATTTCATCCTCCGTATACAAAAATATATTTATTACTATGCCAAATAACCATTTGGCATGGTACAAAATACCATGGTAATATGTACTACGACAAAAGGTAATCAATAGATCACGACATCAATTATTTGTTCGAAGGCAAAAATATTATGTACCCTGCCAAAAGTATTTTGTACAATTAATACAAACCTACACAAAAAGTAGAGAACAACAAAAATGCAGGAGTTTACAAAAGTGTAAATTGTCATCCGTCTACAAAAATGAAATATCCACAACTCCATGCCAAAAGCCATTTACAAAAAAAAAAATTAATTAATTAAAAAATACACTAATTAGTTCCATATATAGCATTTGAGCATAATGTCACACCCCTTATAACTATAATAGAACTTTATCCTAACATTCGTAATTTGATATTGGTTTAAGAATTTTCTGCCTCATTACTTTTCCTCATTACTTTAGTAGCTTCTGTTTTCTTCCATCGCCAAAACATCATTTGACATTCACTGTTTGGTAGGATTGATAACATTTTAGTCACTGAAATATGTACTTCCTTTTTGAGTACGAATTGTTGAGTTGCCAAAAAAATGGTCTTATGTTTTATCACAAAATTGTAACTTCTCCACAACCTGTCTATATTCCGTGCAACCAGTAATATGTATATAAACAAAACAATATATATTTTATCAATCATTCCACAATGCAAATTACTTCCATCCATCCAAAAATGAATAATTATAAATGTACATATTCCACACAAACCAACTATTGTCCAAACTAAAATTATATTTCCACACAAAATAGAGAAGCATAAAAAAATCTAACCGTCCATATACAAAAAAATATATTTAGTACCATGTGAAATGTCCATTTGGCGTAGACAAATTACCATCGTAATCTGTATCACGACAAAAGGTGATCTATATGCCACGCTAATAACTATCAGTTGGATTGCAAAAGTTATCTGACAAAAGTTGGTTGTCATATCTGTACGATGGTTTGGGGGGCCGATTCACATTTTCGCACCCTTAACGCCCTTTTTCAGTTAAGTTTAAGGCGTTTTTAGCTCTAACTCCCAACCTACACGTGTTAATTACATTCTTTCTGTTGTCACATGTCCTATTTGTCATGAGAAAGTTGGTTGTGACATCCGTACGGTGGTTCGGGGACTGTTTTGCATTTTCGCCCCCTTAACGCCATTTTTTGGTTAAGTTTAAGGCGTTTTTGGCTCTAACTCCCAACCTACAGGTGCTAATGACAGTCCATTTGTTATCACTGGTCCTATTTGTCTTGAGGAAGCTGGTTGTGACATCCATATAGTGATTCAGGAGCCGATTCGCATTTTCGCCCCCTTTGCGCCCTTTTTCAATTAAGTTTAAGGTGTTTTCAGCTCTAACTCCTAACCTACACGTGCTAATTACATCCGTCCATTGTCACACATCCTAATTGCCATGGCGAAGCTGGTTGTGACATCTATACAATGGTTCGGTGGCCGATTCGCCTTTTCGTCCCCTTGCCTTTTTTCGGTTAAGTTTAAAACGTTTTCGGCTCTAACTCCCAACCTACACGTGCTAATTACATTTCGTTTGTTGTCACAGGTCCTATTTTTCGTGAGGAAGCTAGCTGTGACATCCGTACGGTAGTTCTAACTACCAACCTACACGTGCTAATTACCCTCAAGTTTCATTGACAGAAAATTTATTTCTCTTTGCTACCAAAAAGCATCCAAAGCATGACAACAAACACAACTTGACCAAAAAAATAACAATAAGTCAACATAAACATTAAACACAGAACTTGACAAAAAATACATTGACAAAACATGATTTTTTAGAAGTGAGACCGTCAACTAATTTTTGTAGAAATCATGTTCATTCATGTGTTTGTAAGTCTAGTTCTGTGTTTGGTTTACATATTCCTAAACTTACTGAAAAACTATTAACAAAAACACATAAAATGAGGAAGGGCACGAGAACAACTACTCATGGGAAACAAAGCTAATCTCACTTTTATTAAGCGAGTCATAGAATCCCGTAGTTCTTTTCTTTATGTCCCACTATTTCTTCTTCTACATGCTGGCAACAGACAGACCGATTATAATCCCAAAACAAATCTCCTTAATCACCCCTGGACCTTTCAAGGTGACTTGATGACCAGCCATTTTCACTTCAGTTGTAAAGAAGAAATCTCTGCAGTTTAGAGAAGGATCATGAAGGGCACATCATAAGTTAATTATTAATTAACGTAACATGATAATTGGTTCAATTTTCTCCCAAAAAACAAAAAGAAGATATAAGATCAACCAATTATTGGCCACCAAAGTATGACAACCTAGTTAGGAATGGCAATGGGCCAAGGCGGGACCGGGGACCATACTTCCCGTCCCTAATCTCCGAAGGTTAAAAAATCCCCGTTCTCGTCCCCGATCCCGGCGGGGGAACCAATCACCCCCCCCGGTCACCGTCCCCTATCGGGGATCGAGTTTCTCCGACCCCGAAAAATTCCCGAGTTTTTTTTAAAAAAAAATTTTAATTTTGTTTAAGAACAACAAATCAACATAACAGATCTAAGTACTAACAATCATCATCAACAGACTTAAATTTTTTTAAAAAAAATAATCTGAAAAATATATATATATGTTTTCATCATAAACAACAGATTTAAATTTTTTTAAAAAAAATCTGAAAACATATATATATATATATATATATATGTTTTCATCATCATCAACAGATTTAAATTAAAAAAAACTAATCTGAAAAAAAAATGTTTTCAACAATACAGAAACAGATCACAGAGAAAGAGAGATAACAGATCTGAGTAATTCAACCAAACCTAGTTCAAAAACATCAAATTCAACCAAACCCAGTTCAAAACCTTCAAATTCAACCAAACCCAGTTCAAATCCTCCCAAGAAATCCTCAACTGAATGTTTTATGGATGTTTTCTCCATTTACAGTCAAAATCCCCAATAACAAAAAACAAAAAAAAAAAAAAACATACATACAGATCCAAAACCAGAGATACGAACTTCATCAAAAAAATGAAAAACAAAGGAACCCAAAAAAGTGTACCTACATATAGATGTACACAAAAGATCCAAAACATATATGCATACCTACATACGAAAAGTGTACGTATGTATACAACAAATCCAAAACCAGGAATAAAGAGTAACGGCGAGATCTCACGGTGGCGAGAGGTAGCATTGTGGTAGAGGCATCGGAGGAGGCAACGGTGTCGAAGGATGCGACGACTTCGGATGCGGAAGAGAGAAAGAGAGACAGAGACAGAGAGAGTGAGTCACACCATAGATCTACACCATAGATCGTGAGAGAGAAATGGGTTTGTGTTTATGTATGAGTGAGTATTTCAGCCAAACCCTACACACACATATATTATATATATAAACAGAGCAAAATAGTAATTTTACATCGGGGGACAGACGAGGCGGGGATTGGGATCGGGGCCGGGGTCGAGCCGGGTCCGAGGCTGAAACATGTATCCCCGTCCCTGGCCCAAATATCATCGGGGATTCAATTTTTAATACCATCCCCGGCCCATCGGGGGTATTTTTCGGGGAATAACCACTCAATTCGGGATCGGGGGATCGGGTCCCCGTCGGGTCGGGTTCCGATTGCCATCTCTAAACCTAGTACACGAATCTTTTTTCTAAAGTTAGTTTTAAGGAAGGCAAGATGTAGGGCCAATTTATTACTACTTTTTCCTTAAAGACATCTTGAGTTGAGAATCTCTAATAAAATTGCAAACAAGGGCCTTCAAAGTTTCTAAAAGCATCATAACAGTTCCATTTTCCTTCTTTTTGTCAACAAAACTGGAGAATGAAGACAAACAAATACACACACACACACACATATATATATGACATTTGGTCCAAACAAACTTAATTACAAAGCATATAAATTAATTAAATGTTTATTCAAGTAGATCCACTTAGCTGAACAAAAAGAACATGAATATAGGTTTGATATAGCTCAAGAGAACAATCAAATGAGAGAGATTGATATGAATAAAGCAAACAAGTCAAACCAATTCGAACCTAATTTCACTCCCAGACATCTATTTGATACTAATTAGCACAACACAGCATAAAGAGAGAGCAGGTTCTATATTTCACAAAATAATGTCATAGATTCATGGATCTGAAACAGGAATTAATGGAAAGCAAATGACACAATTCATAAGTACAGAACTGCAATACAAAGCTTGAAGCTAGAGATCGAATCATAGAAAAGCAAAATGCCAAAGTTCTACATTTTGGTTTAAAGTTCGTAATCCATCTGGGTTTTCTACATTCGCTTCAGTTTTCTCACCATCTTGATTGAAAGTGGACAATACATTCTGTACAAGTTCATTACTGTTACTAAATAATTTAGAATTAGAATACCCCAGTCATGTCCCAAATTTTTGCTCAATCTAGCTTGAATTTGGAATTTCTGTGTAAAAATGAACACAAACCCTATACCAAGTGTGGGAAATCAACACAACATTAACTCAAATTCAACACAAAATTAAACAACAAAAATCATATAAAACTCTTAGGCAAGTGTGACAAATGGGGAAATAGAGAAAGGGAGAGAGAGAGAGAGAGAGAGAGAGGGAGAGGGAGACCAAGAATGCTACCGTCCTACTTTCATATGTCCAAGACACCTTTGAAAGCCTTACCTTCCCTTACTTATAGAAAGGGGTGGGGTTGAGATAACAATAGGTAATGGTTTAGGGATAGTGATGGTGGCCAGTGCATGGTTCTGAGGGTTCTGTGGAGAAATTAAATACTAAAACTGAATCTTAGTGTTCTAGTTGACAACAGTCACCAGTTTGGTGATGGCTGTCTTTCTTATTTCTTTAAACCTTGTAAGCCTTGCACAGAGAATGAGAGATAGCTCCATCGACAGATAGAGATAGAGACTGAGAGGGAGAGAGACCGAGAGTGACAGAGCGAGAGAAACATACCTGTGATTAAGTGGCATTGGTGCTTTGCAGGTGGCAGTGGCGATGTGCAACGGTCTCTCTCGCTGGTGGCCAACGACGGTGGTGAGTGTGGTGAGGCTTGGTAGTGTCGAAAGAGAGTGAAATTTGTTTGAGACAATGTATATTGTGTGTGTGAGAGAGAGAAACAGACATATTGGGTGCCAAATTGTATTGGTTTCCCTCTATATAAAAAAAAAATTCAACTTTTAGAGACTATTTCACATTTTAGTCACCAAATAGTACTGAATAATGACAACTTGTTTTGCAGCCAAAAGATTACGTATTAGCGACTAATAATGTTAAAATGCAGCCAACTAGTACTGAATAATGTTAAAATGATAAGTTAATATACTAATAAACATACTAACTAATATTCAGACATGTACAACAGAATCACCACTTAAAATGAAACTCACTTAATAATGTGTCTACTTATATATCTGTTATAATTTCATTCTGGATAAGTTTGATGTATATCAATTTGTTTATGTATCATTTTCTAATTTATTTTTCATCAAACAAAGGAGAATGTTAAAAAAATGTAAATATTTTTCAAAATTCGTGAAAACTAGGGGGCTTTATTTTTTTTGTTTTTTACTTTTTTTGAAAATAATTTTCAATTCCCTCTCCCTTTCTCATCGATTCCGATCACCTCTTTTGATCAGCAACCACGGGCAACTCTCTATCTTTCGAACATTCTCTTTGTCATTCATTAAATATATTTTTTATTTTGTTTTATATATGTTGAAATGTGTACAGTTTTTTTTTTTTTTTTTCCATGTTTAGAGAGGAAAAAAAAATTAACAAATCCTAACAATCTCATTAAGAATTAAGAAAAAATATATATATTTGATACAATTGTTTATCACGTACAGTCATTACAAACATTGCCTTGAACAAACAAATCCTCTTAATTATTTTACATACACCATCTCCTCCTCCTACTTTCTCACGGAAGAGAAAAAGAAAAAGAAACTTATTACCCAACAAATTGTTTTCTTAAATATTTAGACCCAAAAAAAAATAAAAACACAACTGACTCTAAACCCAAAAAAATAAAAAAAAAACAAAACACGACTGACTCTAAAAACATTAGTTGACCCGCCTGCAGTTTGATCTGATCTGGCCTTTCTTCCAGTTAATGGCTTTATATTACCCATCTTAATCATAGACTTAGCAAAATCATTCCAGAATGACCAAACATCAGTGCTATAGCTCTTCACCAGCTGATCTGTCTCACCACCATTATACAGTGCTTGATCAGAATGCAAAAGCCCCTTCTTCTTCACCAAGTTGGAGAAATACTTGGTGTCGAAAATGGCAGCTGTTGGGTCCAGAGGAGCTAGGTTTGAGTTCCCAATCCCATCGTTTTTCGGGCATCTAGATTGGCGATCACGCGCAAAGGTAGGGTCGATGTTGGATTCTTCGTAAATATGTTTCCTGAAGGTAAAACACTGTGCAAACCCAATGGAGTGGCCACCGGAGAGGGCTACAAGGTCCTTGGCATCGAGGCCTTTATTTTTGAAGTTTTTGATGAGTGCAGGGAGGTCCATAAATGGTGAGGGGAGGTCCTTTTCGGCTTTAGTCCTACTGGCCGTGGTTGAGTCTCTTCTCCCTAGTTGCACATTCCATGTTGGTCCCCCAAGCTGTTTGTAAAACAAGACATGTTTTAGCAAACAAATATGTTGATAAAAATAAAAAAAAAATTAATCATAGAATCAGATACAATTTTCTTACATAAAATTAAATTTTGTGATCACTACAACATTATTGTAAGTATATAATAACATACCGCAACTACAGAGTCGCGAGCTGCTACTGCCAAAATATCAGCACACGATACCACAGGGCGCCCACATGCCTTGTCGACCTCCAACTTGATTCTATCAATAATTTCAAATCCTCTAGCAGAATTATTGTTAGCAGGTGCAGTCTTCTCAGTGTCAATGGTGGAGGTTTTGTCCAGAAGAATGGAAGCATCACAACCCTGCATAAGAATCACACCAAGTCTCTATTAGTTTAGTTATCACAATTGATTATATCAAGTACTATGCCATCAAAAGTAACTACACAAAATTTTGAAAAGAAAAGAGTTGAATAGTGTCATACTTGAACAAAACAGTCATGGAAGTGCAGGCGGAGCAAGGAAGCGCCCATGCGGCGCTCTTGCCTCACAGCATCTTCCACGACTCTTTTGATAGTGGGTAAAGCTTGTGGACATGTTTTGTGGTAGTAATAAGGTGAAAGTGTTGACGAGAAAGCTGTGGTTGCAAGAGAGAGCAAGAGAAAGCTGGCAAGGAGAAAGAAGCTGTGGGAACCCATAACTCTATTGGTAGTAATAAAAGTAGTGATTATGATTTGTTGTATGTTTTTTGGGTGATATTTGGGTAAGGTGATGATACCTGTATTTATAGGTGAGATATCTTGGACTCGGGCAACAATAATAAGCGCTTAGACATGGCCACGAAGACCAGTTCCAGGAAGCTAACATGTAGTTATCAATTCAGACCTTGGAAAACCTATGCATGCAAAATTACCATAATAACCGGATCCTTTTTTATTAATTTCATTTTTTTGAACTTCTAGATTTATGGAAAAAGCTCAATCTCATTGATATATTCTTTAAAAATTAATGATTTTGTTTGATTCATCTTAAATAAGCTATTTATGGGGTTTTTTTATTTTTTATTTTTTTATATATGTTGAAATGTGTACAGTTTTTTTTTTTTTTTTTTTTTTCATGTTTAGAGAGGAAAAAAAAATGAACAAATCCTAACAATCTTATTAAGAATTAAGAAAAAATATATATATTTGATACAATTGTTTATCACGTACAGTCATTACAAACATTCCCTTGAACAAACAAATCCTCTTAATTATTTTACATACACCATCTCCTCCTCCTACTTTCTCACGGAAGAGAAAAAGAAAAAGAAACTTATTACCCAACAAATTGTTTTCTTAAATATTTAGACCCAAAAAAAAATAAAAACACAACTGACTCTAAACCCAAAAAAATAAAAAAAAAACAAAACACGACTGACTCTAAAAACATTAGTTGACCCGCCTGCAGTTTGATCTGATCTGGCCTTTCTTCCCAGTTAATGGCTTTATATTACCCATCTTAATCATAGACTTAGCAAAATCATTCCAGAATGACCAAACATCAGTGCTATAGCTCTTCACCAGCTGATCTGTCTCACCACCATTATACAGTGCTTGATCAGAATGCAAAAGCCCCTTCTTCTTCACCAAGTTGGAGAAATACTTGGTGTCGAAAATGGCAGCTGTTGGGTCCAGAGGAGCTAGGTTTGAGTTCCCAACCCCATCGTTTTTCGGGCATCTAGATTGGCGATCACGCGCAAAGGTAGGGTCGATGTTGGATTCTTCGTAAATATGTTTCCTGAAGGTAAAACACTGTGCAAACCCAATGGAGTGGCCACCGGAGAGGGCTACGAGGTCCTTGGCATCAAGGCCTTTATTTTTGAAGTTTTTGATGAGTGCAGGGAGGTCCATAAATGGTGAGGGGAGGTCCTTTTCGGCTTTAGTCCTACTGGCCGTGGTTGAGTCTCTTCTCCCTAGTTGCACATTCCATGTTGGTCCCCCAAGCTGTTTGTAAAACAAGACATGTTTTAGCAAACAAATATGTTGATAAAAAAAAAAAAAATTTAATCATAGAATCAGATACAATTTTCTTACATAAAATTAAATTTTGTGATCATTACAACATTATTGTAAGTATATAATAACGTACCGCAACTACAGAGTCGCGAGCTGCTACTGCCAAAATATCAGCACACGATACCACAGGGTGCCCACATGCCTTGTCGACCTCCAACTTGATTCTATCAATAATTTCAAATCCTCTAGCAGAATTATTGTTAGCAGGTGCAGTCTTCTCAGTGTCAATGGTGGAGGTTTTGTCCAGAAGAATGGAAGCATCACAACCCTGCATAAGAATCACACCAAGTCTCTATTAGTTTAGTTATCACAATTGATTATATCAAGTACTATGCCATCAAAAGTAACTACACAAAATTTTGAAAAGAAAAGAGTTGAATAGTGTCATACTTGAACAAAACAGTCATGGAAGTGCAGCGGAGCAAGGAAGCGCCCATGCGGCGCTCTTGCCTCACAGCATCTTCCACGACTCTTTTGATAGTGGGTAAAGCTTGTGGACATGTTTTGTGGTAGTAATAAGGTGAAAGTGTTGACGAGAAAGCTGTGGTTGCAAGAGAGAGCAAGAGAAAGCTGGCAAGGAGAAAGAAGCTGTGGGAACCCATAACTCTATTGGTAGTAATAAAAGTAGTGATTATGATTTGTTGTATGTTTTTTGGGTGATATTTGGGTAAGGTGATGATACCTGTATTTATAGGTGAGATATCTTGGACTCGGGCAACAATAATAAGCGCTTAGACATGGCCACGAAGACCAGTTCCAGGAAGCTAACATGTAGTTATCAATTCAGACCTTGGAAAACCTATGCATGCAAAATTACCATAATAACCGGATCCTTTTTTATTAATTTCATTTTTTTGAACTTCTAGATTTATGGAAAAAGCTCAATCTCATTGATATATTCTTTAAAAATTAATGATTTTGTTTGATTCATCTTAAATAAGCTATTTATGGGGTTTTTTTATTTTTTATTTTTTATTTTACTTTATGATTTGTATATGACCATTCGATGTAACTCTCGGTATAACTTGAACAATACAAGTAGCTTTAATAAGGTAAAAGAAAATGATTATCATGAAGCTAAGGAAGTATTGATTTAGATTATGATTATAGATTATTTAATCCAGCTTAGCATAATTCGCAGCCAAACCACCCATGTAGATATTCTTGTTTGTGTAGATATAGAGTTAAGGGTTGTTTGGGATGACCTAAATAAATGTACTTTTTGTCTTTTTACGAAAAGATGTGCAGAAAAGTAGAGAGGTGATGTGATGGAAAAAAGATAAAAAGATAAAAAGATGAATTATTTTGATATTACCAAACTTGGCCTTAGTTCCCACAAACAATTACCCTGTTCGGTGAGTTTTTAAATTTAAAATTTTATTTTCTCAAAAAACTAAAAACTAATCTAAAAAAAAAAAAAAAAATTACTTATCATTTTCATTATGATTTTTTTGACCAATAATTTTTGTGAGGACGTTTAATCATTAATGATGACTTTTCAAAACTTCATCCATAGAGATTTAGTCAATAAAATTCATTAGCATGGAACAAATTTATTTTCGGCTTTGTTTTGTAGCAGGTAATAAATAACGACCCAACTTTCTACCTTGTTTACAGCTATAAATAAATATTTAAATCGGCTAACTTGTAAAAAACGATTCTTTGGAGCTAATAGTCAACCATATGGTAATAATATACGTAACAAATAAATTATTAATGTGACAAATAAATATCTTTCTCCTCTTCGGATTAGTCTTGCCTACCGTCAGTATGAGAATATTGGGTGATTTGAAAAGTTAGTTAAAAGTTAATTTTTTTAATTTTTTTTTTTTAAAGCAATGATACGTCTCTCTAATTTTGGAGCTCTAATTGAGCTCTAAGATGTGACAAAAAATAAATAAAATAAAATTAAGACCAAAACATCACATTGCAGTGGGGTCCACTCCCATTAGAGCTCCTTTATTAGAGCTTCCAATTATTTTTCTTTTTTTTTTTTTGATTTTTTGTCTTTTTGTGTGTAAAAAATATAAGAGGTGATATAACTCAAAATGAATTAAAAGTTAAAAACTAACTTTTAACTAACTTCCCAAATTGCCTTGATGAAATTTTTTTTCCAAATCACAATTTTCACATTTCTCTACAGTGAGTTCTTGTAATTGTGAAATTAAGATTGTGTTTGGATAAAAACTTTAGGAATGAATTTGTGGAAGTAAGAAGAAAAAAAAAAAGAGTCAACGAAATATAAGTTGATTTTTTTAAAAAAATTATTTTCACAATATAGATATATATATATTAGAACTTTCATCCAAACACTATAAGAAATTAAGTTTTAGAGGCAAAAATTTAAGGACAATACATTGTTGTCGCCAAAAGTGTTATTGTTTTATTTTTAGCAACATTGAACATTTAATGATGAACTACTAATCTTTGGGACCAAAAGATGGCTCAAAAAAAATGTTTTTTTGACCAAGTTATTTTATTCCTAAAAGTGTATTCATTAGCGACATTTTTAAAATTTTATTTCTAAAAATTTATTTTTTAACTTTTCAAGACGACATTTTAGCAACCGTCCTCATGATAACTAAAATTAGTCCTTAAATTTTTTTACCACAAAATTTATACTTTTAGAGATTAAAAAAAAAAAAAATTGATTTTTAAAACTCTTATAATGATCT
Source organism: Camellia japonica (assembly GCA_030407325.1). Classification (NCBI taxonomy): domain Eukaryota; kingdom Viridiplantae; phylum Streptophyta; class Magnoliopsida; order Ericales; family Theaceae; genus Camellia; species Camellia japonica. The sequence goes on from JAPPVO010000016.1 coordinate 3,013,538, forward strand.
AACCAAATTCAACAAAGGAACCATCAAAGAAATAGTAAAACTAAACCAAAAGATATGACTTGTTAACCAAGTAATGTTACGTGTGAAAAAAAAAATATTCTGAAAAAAGATACATGTACTGAAGGAAAAAAAAAAACAGTGCATGGAAAATTGTATAGCAGTATTGTAGAAATATGCACAAAAATTACTTTGTAAATTTAAAGTCACCCACTGATTTTCTTTACACTTTACTTTCCACGAACTCAACTTGGAGGCCCAAAATTAGTTTATTAATTAACATAGAGGAATGTTATGATTATCAAATTAATTTATTTATTATTTAATGTGTCATAATTATATTACTATAATGAATCCTCCATTTTTCACATATTGTATCAGAATAATATTATATGTAACAATTAATGTACTAACTAATGTACTAACAAATGATGTGGCATAATTTTAGAGATTTTGACTATTTGTAATTTTTATAATAAGTGAAGTTAGTAATAATGGCATAACACTAGTTGATACACTAGTTAGTATATTAATTAGTATATGTAACACTGCCGATTGTATCAACACATGAATGACATGTAAGACATCATCAATTGTGCTAATGCAATTATGACACATCAAGATAATAAGTAAATTTGATAGTACAAAAATTTAATTATATAACATTACTCATTAACAAGTTTAGAATTTATTAAGTTTGGTTAATTTGACAGAAAGGTTTGACATTAAGCCAGGCCAATGTTGTACGGAATCTGGATATTATTATTATTATTATTATTATTATTATTATTATTATTATTATTATTTATTTGATGATTTTTAAAAATGTTCCACACATCTAATTGTCTTTGAAAAAAAACATAAAATAATGAATTTCGTTATTTAAATTGTAAACTAATAATTTAAAAATTAAAGGTTCTGTCTAATATATATACACGCAAAGAAAAGTGCTTATAACATGCAACACTATTCTGGACCATTAGATTATAAAGAATAAATTGAGACATCAGACCTACACTTACTCAAAGAACACAAAATAATTTTCCTATTTGCACCCCTATGATAATTTAATTTTGATATGGGAATACCGGTCCTGTTCAAACTTTTAGCAAAAATTCTGTTTAAGCCCAATCGATAGTGATTGATTGATAGACTTAAACAAATTTTAAATGAACACAAGAATATCAGACTTTGTAATTGAGTTCTATACCTTAAACAGGTTAAAGACTTCCCTGGAAGTAATTAAATAAAGAAGAAATGTAATAGAACAGAATATGTATTAATTCGAATAAATTGTTACTTGTCACTAGTTAGAAGAACTTTAAACAATAACGAAGAATTGAATAGATACAACAATCGATAGAAAGAAGAGAAGTGGGGATTAGAAAAAACTATTACTAATCTACTCCTAACAATTGCCAAGTTAAACTACTCCTAGATAAATATTACATTTTGTGAATAGTGGTTGAGATGTTCATTGATTGATGTCTCTTTGTATCTCTCTTGGCCTATTTATAGGTTCAGCCGCATGAAAAAAAGAGATAACCTAAGCTAAGCCTACAATTTCTTCAACAAGCCCATGATTTCTATCAACCTCAACATCCATTTTTGATAGAAACCATTTTGCAGATTTGGTACTTGATTTGATTTTGACTCCTTAATCTTAGCAACTAACTTTTAAATTGCTCAATTGCTTACTTTCTGGTCCTCCATTTAACATGTCATCACACCACGTCTTTAACACATCTGTCATGTCACAATAGCATGTTTGTCGACATAAATAATAATAATAAAAATAAATATGGTCAAGATTATTATTTGAAAATAGTTTATGATTTCAATCGATAAACCATAATCGAACTTGGTCATAATTAATAAGCCACAATTGATAGAAAAATAAAATGCGGAGCAAATAATAATCAACTGAAAAAAATAAAATAAAATAAAAAGCTAAAGTAATCTAATCAAGTTTTTATTTTATTTTATTTCTTTTGTATTTTCATTCTTTTACTCTCTCTTTTTTCTCCTAATTAGTTTAATTATTAAGACTCATAAAATAGTCAAGTTCGATCATTTTTTTAATAATTAAATAGCCTAACTTGATTAATGCAATTGTCGAAGCTTAGATGTATTTGCACACGTGACAAATGATTCAACGCTCTTGCTCGTTTTATCATGCATAGGAGGTCATCATATACATGCATATACACTAATCTTCAAAAGGAAACAATAGGATAGAATCAGACCGATTCTCGAAATATTTTTTTAAATATATTTCAATGTCTTGGCCATTCGTGGAAGGTAGGTGAGAGATGAATTTTGTTTACACACTTGATAATAAGTTCACATACAGCGTGTGAATAAAATATAATTTATGATTAATTTAAAATAATATGACACATAATTTTAGATTGATTACAAGTAGTGTTTGTTTACATACACATTATAACAAATTAAAGTTTTTGAGTTAAAAGTTTTGGGAGGAAGAAATATTTTAGAGTTCAACAATGATAGAGACCCCCTTTTCCCATCACCCCCTTTCACCCCCTCTCACTCTCATTGGTTGCTTTTTCTTTTTCTTTTTTTTTTTTTCCTGCACATCCAATCACCCCCTGACACATGTCAAAGGGGGTGAGGGGGTGCCCCTTTTGAGGGGGTCTAAAGTATTATTCTTTAGAGTTATGCTAAGGGTCTTAAATAAATTATCAAATTTTTTACTAAACCTCTCATATTTTAGAGTTATGTCCCTAAAAGTACATTTATTAGTGATATTTTCAACATCACTAATACTACAAATCCAGACTTAACTACTCAAAAATTATTCAAAATTATCATCTTATGATTAAGATTTATTCTATACATGAACTCCACAATATACAAATTCAATTTCAACTACATATTTTCATTCAGGGTAAATTCATGGTGGTTTAGGTGGGGTTCTTAGACTTATTCTTTCAACATTTTGTTTCTAAAGAAAATTTTTTTAATTTTTCGAGACGACTTTTAGGTGACGATCCATAAGATGATTGGAATTTGTCACCTAATATATATGGAATTTTATTTGGGGTACTTACCAATTAGTCCTATTAACTAGACTTATTTACCTACAGGTCCTAACTAATAAATTTAACACTATAAAAATAAGAGAGTGATAAATTTATCACTAAAAATTTATTCATAAAAACAAAGAGACTGATAAATTTATCACTATAAATTTATTCATAAAAATAAAAGACTGATAAATTTATCTTTATCACTTAATAAATTTATCAATAGGACTTAATGGGTAATAAGTCTCCAAAATAGGACCTATTGGTAGTTTACCCATTTTATTTTTTTAAAATGATAATGTTTAGTCCTAGAACTCTTTTATGTTAAAAGTGATTTGTGCGTGAACGAAACTATTTTCATAAAGACTCAAGGGATTAAAGTATATTTGAAAAGTCATTAGATCAATCGGCAGAGCCTTTCAATAGGATGACACTGTTGACTTCATATCGGTACTTGCATCAATCACCTCATTTATGTACTATGTTTTATGAGTAGTGCCTTATACCCCAGTGGGGGTCGCACCCCCAGTGAGGTGACGTACCCTCACTGGCTGACAGTCCAAAAAAAAATAGTTTTTTTTGCCCAATCACGGGTCTCCACCTCACTGGAGTATAATGCATTTTCGATGTTTTATATATCAATTCGTGTTAAAATTATATTACTTTAATGGTCCCATTATTTATATGATATGGTAGATGAATGTGCAAAATAAATTTGTTGATATACTTTGGGAGTATGTGAATAAAACACAAAATTGAATTGGTCTAAAATTGTAAACCTCACATCCAAAAACTGTATTAATTTTATTTAAAATTGTAAATTTTGTTATTTTAAACTAAAAAAAAAACGTATATTCTATTTGCACACTTTGACAATGTAAGAATAAAATTGGGCTAGCTCATAAATGTGCTTAAATATTATTTGAGACAGTTGGGGCAGTGACCTTTGAATTAAGAGTCATGTTATTCAGCCGCCTCAACATTCACATTTTTAACATTTGTTTAAATATTTTGAAGTCCTTTAATTTGTGGTTGCATTATTATTATTATTTTTTTTAAATAGGGTAAACAATAAGAAAGAAAACATAGCAGATCAACTACCCCTTGCATCAAGAGCAACATATGTGGATGCGTTATTAAGATGTCAAGATAATTTATTCTAACCAATGTATTTTTTCAAATTTTGGAATAAAATAATCTGGTACAAGTGGGATAAAAAGCCCATTTGGAATAACTTATTTCAGATCAAAAAATTTGAACTAAATGTAAGAATATTTCTCAAAATTATTTAATCCAATTCCATTCTCTTATTTTTTAATTAAACGCAGTCTATTATTACTATTCACTTCCCTTTCACACTTATACACTCTTCTTTTTTATCTTATTTAAAGTACATTAAAAAAAAAAAAAAAAGTAATATATTTAGTGTGCACAATACAGTCAATACAAGCCATAGAATAGTCAACTTGATACCAAGCACTATTCTAATACGCAAGCTATAGCCATCATGACAGCCAAGTTTCTAATTAAGAGTTGTATAGCCTTTTAAGTAATATTAAAAAAAAAAAATGTATTTAAGTAGGAAAACATTGGTAATCATACAAAATATTTACTTTAATTAATTATCTTTATTTGCATGGGCTGCCTCATTTCAAAACTTAAGTGAATTCAACTTTAAAATATAAAAATTCATGATTCAACGACGCTTTATTAAAAATGGATTCCCATCAAATTTACCCTATAGAAATGAGGATTGTATCAAGTTTTTAAGGAGAATTTTACCTTTTCTAATTCTACATTTGAGGAAGGAGAGGGATAGTGGTTCTAGGAAAGAATGCTAGGTGATTTGAGGTTAGTTTTTACTATTTCAACAAAATAGAATCCAAAGCATAGGGTAATTGTTTGAGTATGGGGTAAATTTAGGTATATTAGAAATCAATGTGCCTTTAGACATGGGTGCCAATTGAGGTTTGTAAGAAGGACATGCATGACTCCAAAAGTTTGACCTAATAGATAAAATTTAAAATTTCAAAGCTTGCCTCTTTTAAGGTCTCAAGTTTAACTACCTTTGCCAATAAAAATTCTTGAGGTCACAGACCGCGGAGCATCAATCCTATTTCAAAAGGTTTGTTTTGGACTATAGAGATTTAATCTGGTGCGTGCAAGCTAGCCCCAATATCAAAAAAAAACAACAAAAAAAAAAGAAGGATATGCATGATTTTGGGCTTGGTTTATTAGTTGGACTTAAAATCAGCCCAAACATATCCATATTTGGGTCAGTTGGAACTCATCCCCAATCTCTATAGCCAATGTGTGCTGAGTTTGGTGAGATGGCCCGGTTTTAGAGTGGGCCAACCTCGGGAATTTGTAGGTCATTTCAATTCGGGCTTTTCTTTTTGTCAAATATCGGCCCAGATCAGCCCGATCCACCTTTTTGTTAAAAAAAAATTTCAGGCCTAGTTTTCCAGTTGTCTAATAATACCACAAAATAAATAGAATAAAATGAAGTAATAAACCAGTTCAAATCAAATGATATTCCTCTGAACTATTATATAACATGAGTGAGACAAATCAAACTACAAGACGGCTCTACTCTCCAAACAAACTACAAGATTACTACTCTCCAGACAATAATTCCGTTTATTTTCTAAATCACATAATCACATAGAAGCAACAACAAAAATGTAGTCCAGGAGGAGTGTTTGGTGCCAATTAATGCTCAGTTGGCTTTCCTGCAATTAGTCCTAATCTGCCCACTCGTCCCAGTGAGGGGGCTAATGTTTCCCATTTTCACCATTGCATTTGCAAAATCTGTGAAGAAAGTTGCAGAGTTGGAACTGTAAGTGTTGACTTGAGCATCAGTGGAACCCCCATTGAAGAGCTGTTGGTCAGAGTGGAGAAGACCCTTCTGGCTCTGCAAATTTGTGTAGTAAGCGTTGTCGAAAGAGGTTGCGCTGGTGGTGTCGAGAGGGGCGAGGTTGTTGTCGCTGCCGGTGCTGGGACAGTTTGCTTTCAGAGCAGTGGCGAATTGGGTGTTTATGTTGGTTTCGTTATAGATGCGGGTTCGGAAGGTTGTACACCTTGCTTGGCCTATTGTGTGAGACCCTGCAGAACATAAAAGAAGCAAAATAAACTTGTGAGATTATTTTTGACATTTGCATTGAGATAAACACTTGGTACTTTAAAGTCTTGAGTTTTAATATTTTTATTGATACAAGTTTTCTTATTTTATCATATGTCACCATTGATTTTTAAGAGGCTACGGTTTCTCTCTAGTACAAACCATCCAGTTTGGTCTATTAAGTTATTATATGTCTCATCTTGATAATTAGAATTAGATCCGTAAACTAACTTTAGAGATTATATCTGAGAATTACTTGGTATATATGAAACGAGAAATTACATGTATGTAGAGACTAGTTGAGAAACAACCCTGTAACAATAAATAAAATGAAATATATATATATATATATATATCAAGCATATTTCTTATGGATAAGTAGATGTACCTGACAGAGCCACCATTTCATTAGCAGATAAACCTTTGTTTGAGAAGGCAGTGATAAGAGCAGAAAGGTTCAAAGTAGGTCCAGGGATATTAGAGTTAGCAGCACTCAAACTCGCAGTGGTTGAGTCCCTTCTCCCTAATTGAACAGTCCAACTGGGTCCACCCAACTGAAATTAATCCATAAAAACATCTATAAGAATTTGTATAATACCCAATTATTAGAATTAGTTGCAAGCTTCCATATATAATGATTCATAGGCTTCAAAAGAATTCATAAATGAAGATTTTGAGTTGGGTTGTTGTTGGCTTACAACGACAACTGAATCTCTCGCAGCGACAGCTAAGATATCAGCGCAAGAAACAACACCGGGGCAAGAGCTTTCTACTTGGGATTTAATGGTGTCGATCACATCGAATCCTCTCAACGAATTGGCATTTGGAGCGGCTGTCTTTTCTCCAGTGAAGGTCGAATTGTCATCCAACAGCACCGATGCATCACACCCCTGTTTCAAATTTGATGCAATTCAGAATGTTAGCCCTTTTTTTTTGTTTGTGTTAAGAATCATTGTCAAAACAAAATTTTATAATTTCTGCACGTAGTGGTCCCATATCTTGGTTACGTGCTACAATTTGTGATTTTCTTTTAAAGGTTCAACGCCAATACTTCCAATATATGTGGCAATCAAAATCATGCAAGTCAAATTCAACCCCTTCAAAAACAAGGATAAAATGCCTATAACCCAACTCTTTTTTTTTTTTCTTCTTTTTTTCCTTTTTTTTTTTTTTTTTTTCATGTGTTGTGTTAAAATCCTGCTCCAACTAACAAATATGGATTAAAAAAAAAGAACCATTTGAACACAAACTCTATACACTAAAGATTAAATCGACACAATTAAAATGTTAGAAATCAAAGCGATACAAAATGCATCTTTCGAGACTCTGGTAAATTAAAGAACAAAAATTTCAAGTGCGTAGAACTCAATCACGGAATTAAGCACAAAGGTCAGACACAAACTTCTTGTGTTTGATTTGATTTATCGAATTTTGTGGACGTAGGATTACCGTAAAGAAAATGAGGATATATAGGGAGGGAGTGAAGAAGACTTGCATTAACGAAGCAATCGTGGAAATGAAGACGGAGCAAGGATGCCCCCATGCGAGCCTCACTTGATACTGCAGAGTTCACTGCTGTTTTGATTGTAGTAAGGACATTAGGACAGGTTGATGAGTAGTAAGTTGAAGACAATTGAGCTGAGGCCATTCCAACAATAACAAGCAACAAAGACAAGCACAATGTTAAATTAATGGCTGCCATTGAATAGTTTGAAGCAATAACTGTCTTTAACTTTGAAATAAGAAGAAGAAGAAGAGAAGAAGAAGAAGAAGAAGAGAAGGAAGTGTTTGGTGATAGCTACTGAGAAATGTTTCATGTATTTATACTACACTCTTCAGAGTTTGTCCGCGTTTTGCATTTTCTTTCTTCATGGTCCGCGTGAACGTTTCATATTAAAAAAAATTGTAAATTATAATCACCTCTAAAAAAATACAATAAATCTTATAAATTTGACATAATTATGGTAGATTTTTTTTTAGTTTTTGATTCATATAACACTTAACTCATTTTCACCAAAATTTGTTAGTCCTATGAATTAAAAAATGATATTGTTATTTTTTTATATTAAAATACATATCTTATCTTGCATATCTTTATATTTTCATATCATCTGCATTTGCATCAGTTTTGATTTATTTAATCTTATTAAAATGAATGTCACTATAATTATGTCAAAACTGTGAAATTTGTTATATTAGTGTACTTTACCCTAATAAAAAGAATAGTACTGCACAGACCAAGAATTCATACACAAAAAAATATCAAGAAAAATAATTTGTGATTCAGATCCAATTGTTGTATAATTAGGTCCACACTTTGAATGAATTTAGACTACAAATTAATTTTCTTGGTACTTTTTCTGTACCTGAATTTTGATTAATAACATTACTATAAAAAGAATTGAAATAGATTTTGATATAAAAATACAAAAGGTCAAAAATTAAAGGGTAAATTACAAATACACCCCCTGAGGTTTGCTTAAAGTAGAGATTGTCACCTGTGGTTTGAAAAATTACAAATACCTCCTCGTTAGTATTTTTTTATTTAACAGAATTAATTAAAAAAAATGAAATTTATAATTGCTCTATTATACAATAATAAAATTACCTAAATTATTAATTGAAATATATTTCTAGTATCATTAAAAACTGTTAATTGACTTTATAATTTATTAATAAAATGGGCGATTTGTTATGAAATTAAAAATCTCAGGGAGTGGAATATAATTTCCAAAACTACAGAGGCAATTCGTATTTTAATGAAACCTTAGGAGTGTATTTGTAATTTACCCAAAATTAAAAAAGGAAGATGGAGTTTATTTATTTGATTCATGGAGTTTAAACTAGTGTTAGTGTGACCTATTCGGGTTTTGTTGCAGGTTTACTTGATTTACGCTTACGCGCATATGTATAATTTAATTGTCAAATTCATTGGAGCATTGACAAGAAGGCTCCAAACCAAATCTATTTACAAGGTATCTATCTATCATCCATCTATGTATTATTTTTTTATTTTTAATTCCCTCTCAAGTCCTATATTTGATTTTAGAATAACATTATAGTCATTCTTTTCTCATTATATTTTCTTATTTAATAGACTTAAATCGATGGATTACATTAATAAATACATGTATGATTCGCTAGTAAGTGACAAATAAAAAATACTATGAGAAAAAGATTATGGTTGGATTTGTAAATCCTTTTATTATTATTATTATTTTATTTTATTTTGTGAAGAGATGTGAACCTCGAGAGGTTACAAGGCACTTTCAAAGATTAAACTTTTATATGGTTAGGAGATATAAATCTGAGTCATTATTTGTGCGTCACTAGTCTTTTTAAATATTATTTTTATATTGAGTAATTTGTAAATAAAATTGTGTAATGCAACACAAAAAGCTCCATCGTGGACTTACTTTTAATAATTCAATATGTTCAATTTATAGAGCATTATGTGTATGTTACTTGTATCAAAATCAGATTGATCTTATGACTATAGTCAGATGATTTACTCATATTTGTAAATAAAAAATTAACAATTAGTATAATTTTGAAACTAAATTATCTATCTTTTTAAAAAAAAACATGATAAAATTATATGCCTATGATCATTAGATTAATTCAATTCTTTTAATGGATTATCTACACACTTGGACCAATAAAATAAGTTAATCATACTGTTGTGGTGAGGCTGTGATGAGCCTCACGAACATAGACAAGTCTGTCCATTTCACATTGCCTATTCCTAATGGGTATTATGAAATCAGTAACACAATAATTACTTTGCATGTATGATTGGCTTGGTACATGTGCCAACTTTGTTGGGATGTTCTTCTTAAGCAACAATGGAATTTTTTTTTTTTTTTTTTCCTTCTAGATTTCTCTTATTGATGTAATTTCGTTATTCCACTTGTATTACATAATTCATTCAATAAATTTTATTTTACCAATAAAAAAAATAATTATCATATTTTCTATCATGTTGGTAGAAAACGATAGAGTAATCCTCACAAAATTCTCATATAATTATTTTTTTTAAAAGAATAATGTGACATTGACATTTTTTAAAATATAATTCATTTGGATAAAATATTTTTAAGTGGTAAGATTAAAATACACCACATCATTATATATTAATTTTATGTATAATTTTTTTATTTGTGTATCACTACTTTTTTTATTTATCATATGAAATGACACATTAGGTTACCTTAAGTGGGAAGAGCAATAATAAAAAAATGTTCCCCACTAAGCTTATGATATTTGTATGACACAATGGTAGCAATTGACCCAATACCATAATACGAGTGTCCAATTCGGATTTGGAATCTCACATAATGTTATATTAGATTGATAGATGATGCTAGTTAAGGTATAAAAATTAGATTCACATTTTAAATTTAATGATCTAATAGTTTATTAAAATATTTAAGACAATTCTCTATATTATATTTTCTTTAATTATTAATTAATTATCCCACTTACATATTATTTGATTGAAAATTAACTTATATATCATTTTTCCAATTCATAAAACATACATGCATATTCTTTTTCTTAACATAAATACATGCATATTATGATTTCGGTCCCCCTTTGAACGTGTTGACTTGGCAGTCCATGTCTAGCTAGCTGGGTGGGTGTGGATATGTGCCCTACACGAAAGCAAATGGGAAATGTTTGATATTCGTGGCCGATTTCTTTTCTGGGTTTTGTTTGGTTTACGTGTATTTTGAATTCTGTGTGTGAATGGATCGGTGATGGAGACTCTTGTTCAGTCAATGAGAGACAGAGAGACAGAGAGAGAGAGAGAAAAGAAAAGGTTAACTTGTCTAATAATTAACTTTGCTTCAATGTCACTTTTTCTCCATATATATATATATATATATACTAACTTATAATTATAAATATTTATATATTTTTTAATTTTTTTAATATATATATTATGTTTTTTAAAATTTTTTATAAAAATAATTTAATAATCTTATCATTAATCATAGTATATGGGAAAAGTTGAAAAGGGTACTACAGTAACTATATACAAATTATATCTATAATTATTTATATAAGGGGATTTTAAATGTTGATCAGGGATTTTGACCAAATCAATAAATGCAGACATATAGAAAGACATGTGGATTGAAAAGTTAATAAATGCTGATCAGGAGATTTTGACCAAATCAATAAATGCTAATTTTTTTTTAATAAAAAATTTAGAAAATTCAGATTGAGATATTGAAGCTTTCACAGGCCTTGGGGATAAAAACTCAATTTTGCTTAATATATAATACTAACATATCACCCGTGCTATGCAAAGATTGTGTTTAGAATTATCTATATATGTCAATTGTGATTTTTAAATATATTTTTTTTAAATGTCTTCTTTTTTTCCTTTTTTATATTATATTAAAGTTTAATATTTTGATAATAATCATATGTGTTGGACTTTTCAAAGAATTAAATGTCTTTTTTTTTATTATATTATATTAAACTTTAATATTTTGATAATAATCATATGTGTTAGACTTTAATATTTTGATAATAATCATATTTTAATTTTTTTATGTTTGTTCTTAATGCATTAAAGTGTTATTATGAGAGATAATAATCATATGTGTTGGGACTTTTCAAGAAATTCATATGTGTTGGATTTTAAAGAATTTTTTTTTATACTTGTTCTTAATGCATTAAAGTGTTATTATGATGGTAAGACTTGGGAGTTGAGAAATTAATAAATGTTAAGATTTTTTTTTTTTTAAATTAAAAAATCAAAAAATTTAAATTGAGAGATTGGAACTCTCACAAGGCTTGGGGTTAAAAACCCCCCTTTTACTTAATATATAGTATAGATATATATATTTACCGAACTAGCAGTCTTTCATAAACACCATTTCGCTGTTTCAATTAACTTATTATTAAATCATACAAAATTTTAAAAGGTGACTAAACTATTGCGAGTATGCAATGAGAAAATGATATAAATTTTTTGAGATAAGAGAATCTTCCGCATAAGAAAAGTTTCTCAAAATGAAATTTGTGAAAATGTAAAAAAATAAATATTTCATTTTCATTAAAAATTTGAGTGACCGCCCAATATATATCTATTAGTTTTAACAAATTGGCATTTAATCACATTACAAATTTGGATGCCAATAATGTATCTTTACCCTTGAGATGATTTTGGGAGTGTTAAGAAAACTCAATAAAATTGGTAATTGATGTAATCCGTTTCAAATTAGTTTTTTTTAACTTATTAATTTCAATTTTTTCTCAACTTTGAAAATAGATGAATCATTTAAATTTATCTGATTCACTGATTTTTTGAAAAGTGTCTTCTTAATAGCAAAAAAAATTGATAATATTTTAGAAATTAAAATGTAATTATCCCTATATAAAAATTTAAGAACCAAACGAACTGATATGGCTGAGTGTAATTTGGACAATTACAAAGGACATCGGTGTAATTTGGACAAAAAAAAAAAAAAAACAAAGGCCATGGATTGCAAGCAGAACATGTATTATTTTGGGCTTTGTTATTAGTCGGCCGAGTTAGCCGGGATGGACCTGCCTTAGAATGGGATGAACTATGGGCTTAGTAAGATATTTCATTCCGGGCTTTGCTTAATTTCACATATCGGCCCAGCTCAACCTGACCCAGTTGACAGGCCTAGTTTTTCGGTTGTATTTTCATGCTTAATTTAAGGTTCATTATATTTGAACCAAAAAATCATCTAATTCAAATTTTGAAATTTTAATTTTTATTATATCCTAATATGAATTTATTAATAAAGAAAACACATGTTAAACCTCAAAATAAAATATTATTTTTCTCGTGATACACTTAATCAATTATACGTATTCTTACTATTCAAATCTCTTCATCTTCTTCTCTAAATTTCATTTATTTTTTCTTCTTCTTCTTTCTCACTCAAAACTCCAATTCACTCTACCAATTTTTTATTATATTGTTACTTGCAAATAGAAGAAAGTTTGAACAAAATCAAACAATGAATGAGAATAATAATCAAAATAATAAGTATTCACATAAATATCAAAGTACAATTATTAATTTTCATTTTTTTTATATAAAACGAATATTCAACCTGTTTTTCGTCATTATTATTCAGACTTTCAAAACCGAACAAATTCACTTTATTCGGTTCTAGAAGTCCGAAAGCAAAATTCACCCTCTCCTTCTCATCCCTGTTCTCCTTCGTCAGTGCCAAGTTCCCTAATTGTATTCCCTGTATGTATGTATGTGAATAAAAGAAAAAAAATTCAAAGGTTTTTTCAAAAGTAATTTGAATTTTTTAATTTTTTTATTTGGGTGTATCTCAAAAGGGTAATTTGGGGGAAAAAAAAATGTACGGAGAATAAATTATAATCTTAAATAATTTAATAGGATGTACTAAAAAATTAGGCTCACTTAAATATTTTTTTGAGTGTAAATAGAATTCTCCTTAATTTAATGTATTTTTCCTTTCATTTCGAGTTTGTGCTAGAATTATCTCCACATTAATTTAACTTATTTATTTTTTCATTTTATTAAAATTTTTCATTAATTAAAAATTAAAGTTTACAATGAAATTAATATATTTTCTCAAAATTTTAGATTTTATAAAATCAATATTTAGCCATTTCTAAAAGAAGACAAATCCCCTCTAATATAAAATCCAAAATCTGGATTTGAGGGCTATGTTTGGGCCCATGGGGTCTACCACGGATCCCGTTTTCATGATTCAAACCGTTTATTTTGTTGGATATTTTGTGTATTTTATTCACACAAAAAATTAGGTCGATTCGATAATCGTAACCTATTCAATTTACTGTGTTTTTCACTAAAAAATATACGACAACTGTATTTTTAAAAAATAAACCATACATTTTTTTGGTGACAAATGTAATAAATTGAACAAGTTAAGTTATTGATGAATGAAACACACAAAATGCCCGACAAAATAAACGGCTCGAGTCATCAAAACAGGACCCGTGATAGACCTCACAAGCCCAAACTGTGAGAATATATATTCTATATACGGTATATTAGGAATTAGGCAATTTTAGGCAATTCCTTTTTTTTGTATTTCTTTTTTCTGTCATAGTTTAGGGCTACATAATTGATGCACTCTTTGTAAACATACACAATTGAATATACAGTTTTGATTCAGAAATCTTACATGGTATCAGAGCTACGTTGTAACCCTAGCTACTTGATTCATGAATTCTCTTCTCGTTTCTGAATCACGAATTGATTTAGTTCTCTCTCTCGATTCACGATCGGATGAAGCTTTCTCTCCCTTGTTTCGTCTGGTTCGAAGTTCTGGGTCATCTGGTCAATTCATTGGCTCACATGGTTATAATCGAACTGTGTAGGTGGGATTTCTGGTTCGTCAAACTCGCCTGAAGCTTGCATCTCTTTTTCTGGTTCAGATTTCGATCATGACTCTATCTCTCTAGGTCTGATCGCGATCACGAGTCTCTGTCTCTGCCTCTGCCTCAGCAAAGTCGTGACATCATCTGGGTTCAGTTTCGGGGTCTCAGTCTCTGCCTCTGTTGTTCGCAATCTCTCAAGATTGCGTGTCGATTGAAGCTCTCTGCTTCGTTGTTGGTATTGACAAAGCTCCATATCTCTTCGTCTTTGGTCTGATCTTTGTTCTGTGGTCACTAGGCTCTCTCTCTCTCTCTCTCTCTCTCTCTCTCTCTCTCTCTCTTGTATTGGTTCTCTAGGTTTTGTCCTTATTACACTTTAACCACGTTAGTAGTACCAGTGCATGTATCATATTGTATGATCTGGTTCTGTTGAGGTTGTTTGGGATTATTATATTTTGACTCATTAGTTTTTGGATTTGTTACACTTGAACCCCTAATCTCTTTGATTATTATGATGTCTTTGGCTTTTGATGAGTGTGCCTTCTGCCATCAGTGAGGCCATTGGAAGTATCACTGTCCCAAAAAGGAATGTTTGTCTGCTTTGGCTATGTCTGCCATGTCTTCTCAACAGTCTCAAACCCAATCCTAGCTCCTCCTTTGGGTACTTTTTGTCCCTCTGTCAGTACCACTGTATCTGCTCCAACTCCTGATCCTGACTTGGCTTTCTTGAAGGCTCAAATTAGTCAACTTCAACATATACTGTCTACCTTCCAGCCATCTCCGTCTGCCTCCATTGTTTCCTCTCTTCATTCAGGTTTGCTTGGGTCTTCTTCAGGCATTTCTTTGTTTTCCTGGATTTTTGACTCTGGTGCCTCTCATCATATGACTCTCTATCTCTCATTACTTCAAAATTATACTCCTCTTCCCTTTCCTATTACTGTTAATGTTGCTAATGGGTCTAGTATGTCTATTATATCTATTGGGTCTATCTTACCATATGCTATGTCTGTTGTCTCTATTCCATCTGTCTTTTATGTTCCTCAATTATCTATCAGTTTATTATCTATCAATCAACTTGATGCCTCTAGTTTTGATGTTATCTTTTCTTCTTCTATTTGTTCTGTGCAGAATCGAATGCCTAAGCAGCAGATTGAGACTGGCCGTAGAATTGAAGACCTCTATGTGGTGGAAAGCTTGCATCTGCCTATGACTACCTCTCCGACTGCCTTTTTTTTCTTTTCAGTTAGATTCTCTTCTAGTTCTTTCTATTTGTTGTATTCCAGATTAGGGCATTTGTCTGCTGACCGCTTACGGTCTTTAGCTCAGTCAGGTATATTGGGTAAAGTTTCTCCTAGTCAACTTACTGAGTGTCGAGGGTGTAAACTTGCCAAAATGACAGCCTTACCTTTTCGTAATAATACTTTATATCTGCTACACCATTTTTTTTAGTTCATACTAATATCTGGAGCCCTTTTCCTATCCTCACAAGGGGGTTTCTGCATACTATGTGTCATTTGTTGATGATTGCACCAGCTACACTTGGGTTTATCTTATGACTCATAAGTTCGATTTCTATCAGATATACCGTACCTTTCAGTCTATGATTACTACTCAGTTTGGGTCTACCATTAAAGTGTTACGGTCTGACTTGGGTGGGGAATATTTTAAAAATGAGTTCTGTGAGTATTTGGCCAATTTGGGTACCATTCACCAAACTTCCTGTACAGATACACCTACCCAAAATGGTCGAGCCGAACGTAAACACCGTCGTCTCCTTGAGACAGTTAGGTCTCTTCTTCTCTCTACTTCAGTTCCGGCTCCATTCTGAGGGGAGGCCGTTCTTACTGCTGCTTTTCTTCTCAACCGCATGCCTACTCTCTTTCTTTCTAGTCGGTATCCTTATGAGGCTTTGTTCTCCCAAATTCCTAACTATTCCCTTCTTCGTGTGTTTGGGTCTGCCTGTTTTGGCCTTCTTCCCCGCAAAGATAAGACCAAACTTAGTGTCTGGTCTATCCTCAGTGTCTTTTTAGGTTACAGTCTTACTCAGAAAGGCTACCGCTGTTACGATGATGTCTCTCGTCGCCTTTATGTCTCCCGTCATGTTACCTTTCTCGAATGTTTATCTTATTTTCAGCTTCCCCCTCTCACTGCTCCAGTTTCCAAAGAGGATTTGGTTCGCATTGACCCCTTTCCATCTGAGGTCCTGTCTGATGAGTACATCTCCCATATTCCTCTTGAGCCCATTCCTACTTCTCCGTTTGCGTCACCTATGGCTCATTCTCCTCCTTCAGCTTCTTTTTCCCCTCCATTGTTGGTCTATTCTCATCACCAAGCTCCTCCACTACCAGTTGTCTCTACTCCTGTTGCTACTCCTTCTACTTCTGACGACTCTGATCCTACTGCACACCGATATCCTATTCGTAAGCGTCGTCCTCTAAACAGGTTGGGTTGGTCTAATACATGTTTTTTCTGCTTCCTATCGTACTTTTTTGTCTGTTATTCATTCTTTTTCAGAACCACGGTCTTACTTGGAGGCCTGTCAGGATCCTAATTAGGTTCAAGCTATGGATGATGAATTGTTTGCCTTACAGAAGACTAACACTTGGGAGTTGGTTTTTTTGCCTGCTAGCAAGAATCTGGTTGGTTGCAAATGGGTCTATAAAGTCAAGACTCATTCTGATGGTTCTCTCGAGCGCTACAAAGCTCGCTTGGTTGCCAAGGGTTTCTCACTGGAGTATGGTATTAATTATGAGGAGACCTTTGCCCCTGTTGCCAAGAAGACTACTGTCCGTACCTTGATTTTTGTTGCTGCTATTCGACATTGGCCTCTCTATCAGATGGGCGTTAAGAATGCTTTTCTTAACGGTTATTGTTAGCATATAATATATTAGCCGAAAGTGTTACATTTTTTATTCACCGAAAGTTGCATTATATTAGGGGGTTGTATTATTCTATGCCCTCAGGGCCTATCTTGTCTCTCTTGTAAACCCTAATTTCATCTATAAATAATGGATGATTTATATCATACCCTAAGCTGGTTATTCAAGCTTCATGGTATCAGAGCTTCAGCTCTAGGGTTCGATCTTACCTAGGTTGATCCTCTGCTGGGTCGTTCTCCAGTTCGTAAGCAGTCGTCGCTCAGTTCCTCAATTCCTCAGTCCCTCAGTTCATCAATCGCCATCGATCTCCTCCAGCAGTCGTCGCTCGCCGTCTTCCTCAGCTCCTCCGATCATCGATCTCCTCCAGCAGCCTTCGTCTTCGTCTTCGTCTTCATCAGTCGTCGTCGGCTTCGTCTTAGTCGTCTTCGTCTTCATCAGTCGCTCGTCTCTGTGTATGTATGATATACCCTCTGTTTTGTATACCACCGTCCTAATACATGTATAACTATATATATATATATATGTAAATCAGTAAACATTTCTATATATATATAAATCACTCAGTAAATATATATATATATATATATATAAAACAAACAAAAACAAAAAAAAAAAAAAAATGATTTCTTAAATTTGTTATGCTCTTATAAGTGGTCATTGTGCCTGGTCTTTCACCACCACCTTCCGGGTTTGTGATTGCCACTAGTTTTGTTGCGGGTTTGGTAGTATTGTATCCATGACAGATTCCTCCAGTGTGTCCCCTTCTTCTCAAACACCAAGGAGTGAGAGTCCCATTATACCTACTACCATGACTGAGAACCCCAACCCTAGTATGAAAATCACCACCTCTCTATTTAATGGTCAGAACTACCTAACATGGTCTCAAAGTTTGACTATGTTTTTGAAGAGCAAAGGGAAGATGGGGTATGTTGATGGCAGGATACAGGCACCTAGTACACTGACTTAGGCTATGACCAATGGGAGATTCACAACTCTTTGATTATGAGTTGGCTTATCCATTCGATGGTTCCAGAACTTGGTGAGGGCTACTTGTCTATGGAGATTGCCTAGGAAGTTTGGGATGCTGTGGCTGTCACCTATTCCCGCAAAGGGAATTTTTCACAGGCATTTGAGTTGCGCCGCTCTATTGAGAGCTCAATTCAGGGAGAGCAGACTGTCCTGCAATATTTCACCTACCTCACCAACGGATGGAAACGCCTTGACCACCTGGAAGAATATAAGCCCGTTTGCCCTGCTGATTCTGCTGGGTACAAGAAGTTCCTCGCACGGGAACGGGTCTTTAAATTTCTGGCCGGCCTAAATATGGAGTATGATCCAGTTCGGGGTCGAGTTTTGAGTATGGACACTCTTCCTTCACTTCAGGAGGCATTTGTCTATGTACAGAATGAGGAGAGTCGCCGATCTCTATGATGTCCCTGTAGACACCCCATTTTTGACCGACCTTAAGACTCAGACGTCACCGATTGAGCGCTTGGTGATGTTGCATATTGTGCTCGTTCAGAAGTCTCAGAGTCGTGGCCGTGAGCCCTGCCTCCGGACTTCCGAACCCTCTTCTATACCTTGTCTCGGTTTGCGAACCAGACTCGATTTTCTCTGTTTCTCTTCTGAAGGGAGGGAGAGGTCCCGTAGACCATCTCTCAGTGGCCGTAGGCTACATTTCGTGGCCGTAGGCCATTTTGCCCATTTCGGAGCCCGGTTCCCGGTTTTCGGAGCCGTCAGGCCGTGTGCCTCGGTTCGGGACCGTCTAACCATCTCCGATTCCTCCGGTTTTTGGCATACATCTTATTTACTCCCTTTCGAGGGACACTGAGGTCTGAGAGACCCACTTCGTGGTCGAATGCCACTTTCGGTGCTTAACAGACTATTTTCGGGACCCCGAACTGCGTGTTTTGGCCCCGAGCATTCGTTTTGCATCGGTTTTCGTTCATTTTTGGCAGTTACCTCTGTTTTATCACTAGGAAGGTCACTGAAGGGTGGGAGGCCAGCAATTGTCTCAGCAACCAGTTATGTTCCTCCGGCGCCCTCCGACGCCCGTTTTTCTCACTTCTGAGCCAATGTTGACTACCCTAGGAGCATTTTCTTCAAGCCAAACCACATATTTGTGTTGTACACACATGAGAGGACCCTAAAAGTCTATGGCCGGCCAGTAATTCCTTTTTTCACTTTTGAGCCTCTCCTAAAAGTGGCCTATTCTCTCTCCTGTTTTAGAGTTGCCAATTTCCAACCACAGGGTCTTGTTGAGGACACATGGGAGGACACCTTTCTCTGGTGGCCGGCCAGAAAATCTTCTGGACCATTTTTCCCCTTGGCCGGCCGGCCATAGGGGGTGGCCGGCCGGCCACCTGCAACAAAAATAGCAGGCGGCCATGATCCTTGGGATGTGTGCCTTGCAGCTGTATAGCTTTTTCTCCCAAAAGATCTGTATCCGGAAGGGACAGCTGTTGGAGGAAAGCTTGGTTCACTTTTTCCCTCCCTTTCTCCCCCTTTTGGTCTTTATAACCATGCTCCCAAACCTGATTTGTGGGTTGACAAAAAAACCTTCAAGCCTCTTGCATTGCCTCTCCAATCTCTCTCATTTCAAGCTCCAAACCTCCAAGATCCTACCTCATTTTCTTCAACACCACAAGCACCACCACCACTACTCCATTTCCAGCAGTTTGGAGGGCTTTCCAGCAGCTAAGAGGCACCATTTCTCAAGCCAAAAGGAAGCAAAAGTTTGGTCTTCAAGGGTAAGTTCTATTTCCCCTTTTCTAGCCCATTTTTGCACCATTTTTCTAGCCTATTTTCTTGCTGTTTTGAGCTCCGGCCAAAACTGAAAATGTCATTTTTTTGAGCTATATTCCATGTTTCATTAAGGGTCAACCCTGTTTGAGCCCCCCATTTGGTACTTGCTTCAATACCCTCTTGTATGCCATTATTTTGCATGATATTTCTAGCCTATGTTTGATCTGTTTTTGAGCATGATATAAACTGTGAGTGGGCTTATTTTGAGCCTCTCTACAACATTGTAGAAGGGATCAACACTGTTGGGGGCCTCTATGTAGCACTTACCATTATACCCCTCTTTGGCCCCATTTTTGCATGCTTTGTTAGCCTGTCTTGCTTCTGTTTTTTAGGCCATCATCAGAACTGAAAATGGCCATATTTTGACCTTCTTGGAATATCTCATTAATGGTCTTTGGCTGTTTGGTGAATGCTTTGAGTACTTCATGTTATAGCCTTCTTGTGGCCTTAATCTTGCATTGCATTTTGAGCATGTTTGTATACTGTTTTGGGCTTGATCATCTACTGTAAAATACCATATTTTGGGACCCTCTTCAACATTGTTGAAGGTCCCTCACTTGTTTGAGATTCCTATATATCAGTTACTTCTTTGCCCCTTTGGTGGCCTTAATCTTGCATTGCATTTTGAGCATGTTTGCATACTGATTTGGGGACTGTCATCCACTGGAAATGTTCATATTTTTGGTCCCTCTTCAGTGTTGTAGAAGGGTATTTTTCTGTTTGGGCATTTCATCTATCACTTGCTTCATTGCCTCCCTTGCGGAGCCATTTTTGTATGCCATTTTAGCCCTACTTGTGATTGCTGTTTGGCCATGTTTTGAACTGTAAAAATGCTTATTTTGGGGCTGCCTTGCTTCTGCTTTTTCATGTCATGTATCAATTATGCATGTATGGTATAGCTGTAGGCCATTTTATGCATTGAAGTCCACATTTCGGGATCATTTCATGCATCGGGTATTATTTCGCCTCATTTCGGGGCTGTTTTGCCCCTCATTTTCCACTGATTTTTGCATGTTTGCATATCGTATTTCGTGTCTTTGCCATGTCTCATTAGAGTGGCATTTCGGTGCCCGAGGGTCCGTTCTCGGTTTGCGTACCCGCGGGCACACACTTCGAGGTATCTTGTTTTCATCTGATGGCCTCCTGCGTGAGTGTGGCTGAGGCTCTCTCATGTTGGTGTAAGCCCATATTGCATTGCGTATGCCATTTCATCCATAGCATTGTGTATGCTCGGTTGTGTATCACCTCGTGTAGCGTGTATGTCATTCCATAACATTGTGTATGTTAGGATTGTATCTTAGTTGCATTTCACGCATATCATGCATATTGCATCGTGTTCGGGATAGGAGTTAGCCCGGGCACGGGAAACGAGGTACGTTCCGTACTCCGAGTGACGGAACGTGTCTCAATTCCCAAGTCACCGACACTCCGGATTATCCATGATGGAGTTAGGTTTTGTTGTAGTGTTCATGTGCATTCATCTCATATCGAGTTGTGCAATTCGGCTCCTCGGCCATCATGCATCGAGATGCGTGATTGGTGGTACGAAGATCGAGACATGCATACATGTGTGAAATACATTGTTATGCCTCTCTCCTGCTCTCTATTGCAGCAAAATCAAGAATCAGCAGTCTTTCGAGGCTTGGCACGCATTTCGAGAAACATTGCAAACAGAGGCTAATTGGGGCATCCCAGTGGATTTCCGCGCAAAGCAGCCCAAACATGCATCATTTCATCATCCGGAGCGGAGTCAAGGAGTCCCTGGCTTGCATACCAGTTTACAGTTTTTCTTAGTTAATTTGTTAATTAATTAGGAATTTGTATTATTCGGACTGTATTATTCTTTCATTTGGGACTGTATATTTATTCGGACCCTCTGTGCGAGGGCAAAATTGTAATAAGTGTGGGTGAGTGTGATGTATGTCTTCCACCCACGTCTTTCTTCCCTTTTATTTATCTGCTTATGATGGTTAGATATAGGGATATTTTAATTAGCATACAGTATGACAGCATGTTTGCATCATTCATCGTTTTGCACGCACCGCTGATCATACAAACTGCATTTGTATTTCAATTCAAATTGAATACGTGTTAGTTGTAGCATTTCATATGCCATGTTTAGAATAGCCGAGCCTGCTATAGTTGCATCTTTGCATGTGTTGCATTAGGCATTTCTGTTATATTTAGGATCATGCATGATTTCTAATCGGTTTCTGTTTTGGCTTGGAGTACTTGGTAAGTTTTTATGCTTTAGCATCCTTGCATGCGTGTGAGTAACTGCCATGAATAGCATGCTTACCATGAGGCTATGTGCTTATGTGATATAACTGCCTTGAATGCCTGTGGGTGGAGGTTGGGTTACTTGGAGTGGGACAATTCATCAAATGTTTGTTTAAGCCCACTAGATAGTGGCAAAATCATGTTTTCTTAAGGCCCAACGAGGGTGGCAAATCCACGTCTTAGCCTACCTGCGGGTAGACACACATCAAACCATTTTCAAACAAACACGCATGAAATGTTTTGTTCCAATTCAGGCGACCCGGTCTATACTTGTATGCTGTGCGCATCACATAGTAAATCTAGGCTAATAACCGGAATAAGAACACACATGTTTTCAAAAATAGATATCATGGTTAGTAGAGGCCGGTCTTTGACCGGGCGAGCGGGGGTGCTCACGAAGTGACCTTCCCAATCGTACCCAAGTTCCCGAGCCGAGGCAACTTTGGTGATAACAGACACGTGGCCTTTGGCACCGAGTCAGGGTTTCCTAAATTTCTCAAAAATAAAATATTTAGGTGGCGACTCTGTATCTGGCGAAGCAGTCCATGTTTGGCACTTCTTTCAAAAAATCTGTTTTCAAAACGATTTGCCGGATTTGGACTCTTTGGTTCAAGATTAAGAACCGTGACACTTGAGTCCTTCGAACTGTAGTAGACCCGTAAGCGAACCAGAACCGGGGGGGGGGAGGTCGCACCCTCCCCGGGATGTGTTCGGGGACGTCTACAGTTTCTGGCGACTCTGCTGGGGACTTAGAGAACTTGACTCGAACTCGTGATATCTGGTTTTGACTACACTTGTGTGTTTCTTTGCATTGCATTTGCATTGGTGCGCCTAGGACACCGTGTTTGCCATCTGCTATTCCTGAGCGGTTTTGCCGGAGGCTTGTCTTGTCAAGGCATGTCCATAAGGCTGATCGGTTACAGGCTCTGCCAGTATGGGAACACAACCCCAGTTTTTACCGGGGCACCCTTTTTGACCATTCGACCTAGTGCATATTCTGATCCGTAGTGACCATTCCAAACTAGGACAGGTTGCTTACCCGTTTATAGGTTGTTTGAAACCGCTGCGTGCGTAGTGAAACCCTAGCTCCTGACAAAATAGGACAGGGAAACCCTACCCCAACATAGGGGTGTTTTGGCTCTCACTTATCTGTTATGTGCTTTAGAGTGCGTCTCTACAGGAATGCATGTATCAGTGTATGAGTTTAGGCATCAGGTCCTGCGGGTATCAGTCAGTATCTGAGAATCAGTTGTCTGCGGATATCAGATTCAGTTTTTGGGAACAGTGATACAGGAACAGTGATCAGTGATTGGGGACAGTGTGTTNTCATTCGGGACTCCGTAGCGACAGATGATGTTGTTTCTGATGAACTTTGCTACGTGCGAAGCCTTCAACATCGCATAAGACTGGGCCTCGACCCACTTTGTGAAGTAATCTATCGCTACCAAAATGAACTCATGCCCATTCGACCCCTTCGGCGTAACTGCTCCGATTACATCAATTCCCCAGACTGAAAACGGCCATGGCGAAGTCATGTTGTACAGCTTTGACGGCGGGATGTTCATGCGATTTGCATGAATTTGACATTTGTGGCATCGTCGGACAAAACTAATACAATCCTCCTCCATGGTGGACCAGTAATAACCCTGTCTAAGGATCTTCCGTGCCAACATTACCCCATTCATGTGTGCACCACATTCTCCCCTTCCATCAGACGCTTCGACTCTTCGGCATCAACACACAGTTTATGCATTCCCAGATGACCCCGTTTATACAGTTTACCCCCGCAGATGATGAACTGAACTGCCATTCTTCTGATTGCTCTTTTGTCTTTGGCATTTACCCCTGGCGGGTATGCTTCTTTCTCCAAGAAGTTCCAGATGTCGTAGTACCAGGGGTGTTCGTCCTGAACTTCGTCTATGGCTGCAATCGACTCATAGGCAGGTGCAAATTTCTGGTCGATGATGACTGGACGCATCCGGACTCCACACGGGATGTCTATCATAGATGATAGAGTTGCTAAAGCGTCTGCGAACTTGTTGTTCTCTCTTAGTAGATGAGTAAAACTTAGCTTCTCAAACCGAGGAATCAGCAAATCCAAGGTCTGGTGATACATCATCATCTTTTCCTCTTTTACTTTCCAGTCTCCTTTAGCCTGAGACACAACAAGGTTCGAGTCCCCAATGACGTCCAACCGTCTTGCCCCTAGTTCTAGGGCTGCTTCTAAACCAGCGATGCACGCCTCGTATTCTGCTTCGTTGTTCGAGACTTTGAATCGGAGTTTAAAGGCGAGAGGGATACGGGAATCATCGGGTGCTATCAGCAACACTCCTATCCCATACCCATGTTGATTTGACGCTCCATCAAAGTACATCGTCCAAGCTTCATCGTCAATATGCAAAATTGATTCATCCGGGAACAGGTACTCAACTGCTTCATCTCCCTCAACCGGGTGGTCGGCAAGGAACTCTGCCACTGCTCTTCCTTTCACTGACTTGCGCGTCACGTATGTGAGATCAAATTCGGAGAGCAACAGCAACCAACGAGCTAGCCTACCCGTAAGCGCTGGTTTCTCGAAGAGATATTTGATGGGATCAAGTCGTGAAACCAACATTATAGAGTGAGCTAACAGGTAGTGCCGCAGCTTCCTGGTAGCCCATACCAAAGCTAGACAAGCCTTTTCCAGCGGTGTATATCGGGTCTCATACTCCAGCATCTTCTTGCTGAGATAGTAGATGGCTCTCTCCACCTTGTCTTCTGATTCTTGTGCAAGCATGCAGCCCATCGTAGTTTCAGTTACTGAAAGATACAAAATCAACGGTTTCCCTGGTTCTGGTGGTGACAACACGGGCGGGTTCTGTAAATATTCTTTGATCTGTTCAAATGCAGCTTGGCATCGGCCGTCCCATTGGAACTTCTTGCCTTTCTTCAGGAGACCAAAAAGTGGTTCACAAGTCAAGGTTAATTTTGAGATAAACCGTCTTATGAATTGCACTTTACCCAGAAAGCCTCGCACCTCCTTTTCAGTCCTTGGTGGTGGCATTTCTAAGATGGCCTTGATTTTGGAAGGATCGACCTCGATGCCTCTTTGTGTGATCAGAAACCCCAGCATTTTTCCCGCTGTAACACCGAATGTACATTTCTGAGGGTTTAGCCGCAACCGGAATTCCCTGATCCTTTGGAAAAACTTGTGCAAGGCGGTGTAGTGGCCCTCTCTTTCCTTGGACTTGACAATCATGTCGTCCACATACACCTCAACCTCTTTGTGGATCATATCATGTAGTATTGTGGTTGCGGCCCGTTGATAAGTAGCTCCAGCGTTCTTCAACCCAAACGGCATTACCCGGTAGCAGTATGTCCCCCACGGGGTGGTGAATGCAGTCTTTTCCCGGTCTTCTGGTGCCATTACTATCTGGTTGTATCCTGAGAAGCCATCCATGAATGAGAGCAATGCATGCCCTGCTGTGAAGTCTACCAACTCATCGATGTGCGGTAGGGGAAAGTCGTCCTTCGGACTAGCTTTATTCAAATCCCTGAAATCTACACACACCCGGATCCTGCCATCTTTCTTCGGCACCGGAACAATATTGGCCAACCAAGTTGGATATTCAGATACCAGCAGGAAGCCTGCGTCAATTTGCTTGGTGACCTCTTCCTTAATCTTAAGAGCCCAGTCCGGGCGGATCCTTCTGAGTTTCTGCTTGACAGGTCGAGCCTCGGGGTCAAGGGGGATCCGATGCTGTACAATCTCAGGATCGATTCCAGGCATGCCTTCGTAGGACCACGCGAAAACATCTTTGAAATCTTTTAATAAAGCGACTAAGCGCTCGCGTTCCTCAGAAGACAACGTGGACCCGATCTGGACCAGCCGCGGGTCCTCCTCAGTACCAATGTTCACGGAAATGATTTCATCCATTAATGGCTTAACAAATCTCTCTTGCTCTTGCTCAATTAAACGTTGTAAAACCGGAGGAACTTCGTCCTCGTCGTTTTGATCAAAATTTTGAAAGTCTGAATTAATGCAATAAATTAAGGGCACAGAGAAATACTCGAAAACCACATTCACCTCATTCTCATTAGGTTCATCCAAATCGTCCAATTCTTCTGTTACAACAGACTCAAAAGAAAAGGAAAAAGACGACCTAGACAGGACTGTGGGATCCGGGTTAACACCCCTAGGAGTACCAGACTCAGACTCAGACTCAGTCGAGCTGGAACCTGATTCCGACTCACAGGACTCGGTGGAATCAGATTCCGGCTCACTACCTGACCCGGAACTGCTGGACAAAAATCCCTCCTCGTACTGCCAAGTGAGAGAGGGTGCGATTGATGCATCCAAGATAGCTGCTGGTCGGCTCGCAGCCGTTTCATCCCCAATCATGGAAACCTCGAAGTTATCCCCCAAGCACTCTTGGTCGATCGGAGGATCAGAGAGGAGACATGCCAGTGCTACCCCCATTTCAAAATCTGTGCCCTCAGGATCCCCTGCTTTACACTACTCAGCCTTAGTTGTTGGGTCTGTCTGCTCCGCGGCAACGTCATCCCCGGACAGTTGTAAATCAAAGAAAATCTCGAAGCCTGGGACGCGCTCCCTTTCCGCGTTTATCCATGGTTCTGGGAAGCCGCAGAATGGAAAATCTTCCCCCTCCCGGACAAAGCGTCCGTTCAGGGTACCCTGAATGGGCCTGTGCATTAAGTCAAAAGGCTTCCCAGCCTGCTTCGCTCTGGCTCTGCCGGCCATTTCCTTTTCTTTCCTCACCCAGTCCTCTTTGGTGGGCAGATAACCCAGTCCAAAGGTATGCGGATTGTGTGGCACTTCGGCCAACGCTGCGACTCCTTTCCTGCCGCTTCTTCCTAATCCCATCCCGGGAACATGTTGTAGCTTGTTCATGAGGTAGACTGATTGGGCACTGACGTACACACCTTCATTCACAGCCATAATGTTCTGTACTACCCGGGCCTCGGCCAAAGTGAATCCTGATAAGAAAACATCTTCTGTGCCATGCTCAATATCTAGGACCGGCGTAGATACCTCCGGAGGTGGGTGGATTGATGAGTTCCCGAATACAGTGGCTACTCCCTTTCCATAGGGGTATTTCACCATCTGATGTAGAGTGGAAGAGACTGCCTTTACTTGGTGCAGCCACGGCCGCCCCAAGAGTAAGTTGAAGGTTGCGGGAACATCCAGGACATGAAATTCGACATTGTGTTGTCCTGGACCAACCTTAGTTTGAATCTTGACAATCCCCATCACTTCCCTACTCGTGTTGTCATAAGCTTTGATGACCTGAGTTGTTGGAGTGAAGTCCGCGGGCTTCAACCCAACTGCATATGCTGTTCTGACTGGGCAGACATTGATAGCGGATCCGGTATCAACAAGTACCACCGGTATCCATTTATCTCTACACTCCACGGAGACGTATAGAGGTTTGTTATGGTTCATGCCTTCAGGCGGCAATTCCTTGTCTGTAAAGGTTAATGCCGGGGAACCCCCTCCCGGAAAAACCAGCCCAACCAGTTGTTCTGGTGTAGTGTCTATTGAGAGTTTGGCCTTGTCCATGGCAGATAGGACGGCCTGTCTGTGTACTCTTGATGCCATAAGCAGTCCCCAGATGGAGATGTCTGCTTGTATCTTCTTTAATTGTTTGAGCACAGCTTCTTCTTCTATCTGTTTCTCTCTCTGTTTCTCAGCCTCTTTATCTTTTCCAGATGCCTCAGGTTGATCAAGGTGTGGGGGCTTGAAGTACCGTCCACTCCTGGTCATATGAGCGATCTCATCAATGTACCAAGTATCATCTGGTTGGGCACCTGCCCAGTCTTCATCCGTGTGGGCAAGACATAAGTCATCGTCTTCCCACCACATTCCATCGGCAGCCGACAGACATCTGTCCGGCTCCGGTAAAATCGTGCTCGCAGCACCTTCAGTTTTTACGCCCACAGCGTTTTGTGTCTCTGTGCACACAGCACTTCCGACCCCCACATGGGCCTTTGCCTTCCTAATTCTCTCGGAGTCATCAAACCTTTGTTGTTCCAACTGCGTCAGTACAGTTGGTGGTTCAATATTCCCCGCATTTACAATCCCCAAATTATGAGCGAAATTCTTAACGCCGGCGCTCTCCGGCGGTAGATTCTGACCCTCGGCCCTTCCGGCCATCAATGATACTCTCGCCCCTGCCGGGCCCTGCTGAAATTCTACAATGTCCGGCTGATCATCTAACCACCCAGTGACCTCTGCCGTCTCCTCATAGTCGAACCAGTTGATTGAAGCATCCGCTGATTTTTGGTCGTTGAAGAACTGGAAGTTGGCAAAGTCCTCTTCCATTGTTGTCAGATCATCTGCCCCTTGTTCATGTCGGTCCCCCCGAATCATACACAGCTCAGCTTTCTCTGGCAGCCCCACACTCAGTTTAGACTGGCCCACTAATAAGATGTATTCGCTCGGATCATAGGCTCCTCCAGCAAGATTCCCAGGCTGTTCCATCCCAGACCCAACAGTTCTGTCTTCCTCTGAAACCTGCCCCGTTTCATCTTCGGTGGTCACCACCACTGGCTCAGATTGGGTCGTGGAGATGTCCATCATGCACAAGTCAGTGCAATCTGAAAGGATCACCTCCGGCTTGGGTAGGTGAGAGGGAGTAATATAGATACTAGGGTCGTAGGAAACGTCCCCAGTTTGGATGAGGTTGACTCTTTTGGGTGGTAGATCTTGGTTATGTGCGGGGAGTGGGTTGGTTGTGACGTTGGGCCTTTCGGGAGGTAGAATGATATTCTTGTCGACGAGGTCTTGAATCTC
The DNA here is from genome assembly GCA_030407325.1 of Camellia japonica. Classification (NCBI taxonomy): domain Eukaryota; kingdom Viridiplantae; phylum Streptophyta; class Magnoliopsida; order Ericales; family Theaceae; genus Camellia; species Camellia japonica. Next base: position 3,042,833 of record JAPPVO010000016.1, read on the forward strand.
GTGACGCAGTCTGTAGCAACGGTCGGTGTCGTGACCGTGCTGTTGGTGGTACGCACAGTACTTTGCTGGATCATGAGAGGGAGGGAGTGGATTTGGCAATGGCCTCGGCTCTAAAGGTGTCAGATGCTTCTTTTTGATTAACACCCCAAGAGCCTTGGACAAAGGCATGTATAGTGGAGCGAAGGTTCTTTGGCCCCGGGGTTGAAATCTGAGGCTTGGTTACTGCTCTCGGAGGTGTTGGAAAAGGGTGCGGCCGCTGCAGGCCTTGATTGGGAAGGGGGAGTGGTGGTGACCATACCGACCTCAGAAGTCCTTGTGTTTGCAGCGCCACTCGGGCCTGCATTGTTATTGCGGTTGAATGTCCGTCGGGGCTGTTCCCGGTCTTGGTCAATCAACCCTTGTTTCATCGCGTCTTCGATCTGTACCCCCATTTCATGTAAATCTGAAAAGGTTGGAAAGGGGAGTACAATCATCTTCTGCATTAACTTGGGTTGGAGATTGCGCACAATCATCCGGATTTGATCTTTATCTGTAGGCCTCAAGGTCATCATCGACGCCTTTGCCCTCCACCGGGTTACAAACTCAGAGAAAGACTCCTTGGGTTCTTGCCTCGTTGTTTCGAGATCACGGGTTGTAATCTCGATTTGCGTGTTGTACGAGTATTGTGCAACGAAGGCCTCAGCCATCTCATCCCAGTTTCTCTTTACATCATCTTCTAACTTGGCGTACCAGATGGCCGCCACCCCCGACAGAGTTCTGCCGAACAAAGAAAGCTTTTGCGGTCGGGTTAGGCCCATTGGCCTCAAGATGTCCGAAAATAGACGAAGATGGACCATGGGATCTCCGGACCCATCAAAACGGTCTATCTGTGGCATCTTAAATCTGTCTGGCAACGTCACTGCCACATCAGTGTAGCCATCTTCAATGTCGGGGATAGCCTTCACCCCCTGCGACTTCTTGAAAAGCTTTTCCAGCTTACTCAGCTTTAGAGCTGTATGATCTACCTCGAACTCAAATGGAGAGTCCGGGTGATTAGGTGTAAGATTCTTAGACAGTTGCGGCGGAAGCGGGGGCGGAGCCAGCCCCGTTGGAAGACTCGTGTCCTCTTGAGTGTTTTGGAAGTTTGGCAGAGCATTCTGTGGATTTGGGAGGGTATTCCGGGTGTTCTGGGTATTCTGAGGATTTGGAGGGGCATTCTGAAGGTTTGGAGGATTCGGCAGGGTATTCTGTCCCATAGGTGCCTGCTCGGGCAGCGGAGCCGCTGGTGGAGGGGGAATCTGATGTGAAGCAGAGGCTGCATTCTGCTGTTGCAACCTAGTGATCAGCTCGGACTGCTGGGCCATGACAGCGGCCTGCTGTTTAGAAAAGTCCGCTTGGCGGATAGCATCATCTTGCATCTGCCTCATGCTGTCTTGCATCTGGCGCATCATTGCCTCCATAGTTGATGTAGCCTGTGGTTCCATCTGAATAACTGGCAAGCGTATCTCTAAAGCGGAAACAGAAATTTCAACCCGACTGTCTGCCACTAAAGTAGACTGCTGTTCTGGTGATTCGTGTTCTGACACACTGTGCCTCCTCGGCCTTCTTCTGGTGACTGGGGGTAATGAGTAGAACACTGGATGTCCGTCAACTAGATCCTCGGATCGGTTGAGTCGGCGACCTCGTGTCCAAAGTGCTTGGGGAGTATCGACTGGTTCGGAAGCAATCGTGCCACAAACTGCCCTAGCAAAAAGATAATAAAGCAAAAAGGAAATAAATAACCAGAAAAACGGGCAGCATAACAGCTTAAATTAAATACACGCAACACACAGTCGGGCATACAACACACAGTTGATAAGCTGGAAATACACTGTCCTCAACCACTGATTACTGTTCCCATTTCACTGTTCCCCAAAACTGAATCGGATATCCGCAGACAACTGATTCTCAGATACTGACTGATGCCCGCAGGCCTGACTGATGCCCTCAGGCCTGATGCTCAAACTTATAGACTGATACATGCATTCCTGTAGAGACGCACTCTAAAGCACATAGCAGATAAGTGAGAGCCAAAACACCCCTATGTTGGGGGTAGGGTTTCCCTGTCCTATTTTGTCAGGAGCTAGGGTTCCACTACGCACGCAGCGGTTTCAAACAACCTATAAACGGGTAAGCAACCTGTCCTAGTTTGGAATGGTCACTATGGATTCGAATATGCACTAGGTCGAATGGTCAAAAAGGGTGCCCCGGTAAAACCGGGGTTTGTGTTCCCATGCTGTCAGAGCCCAGAGCCGATCAGCCTTACGGACATGACTTGACAAGACAAGCCTCCGGCAAATCGTTCGGGAATGGCATATGGCAAACACAGTGTTCCTAGGCGCACCAATGCAAATGCAATGCAAAGAAACACACAAGTGTAATCAAAACCAGATATCATGAGTTCGAGTCAAGTTCTCTAAATCCCCAGCAGAGTCGCCAGAAACTGTAGACGTCCCCGAACGCCCCGGGAGGGTTAGGTCCCGTTCTGTTCATATTGGGGTCACTACAATTCAAGGACTCAAATGTCACGGTTCTTAATCTTGAACCAAAGAGTCCAAATCCGGCAAATTGTTTTGAAAACAGTTTTTGAAAGAAGTGCCAAACATGGACTGCTTCGCCAGATACAGAGTCGCCACCTAAATATTTTTTTAATGGGAAATTTAGGAAACCCTGACTCGGTGCCAAAGGCCACGTGTCCGTCATCACCAAAGTTGGCTCGGGAACTTGGGTACGATTGGGGAAGGTCACATCGTGAGCACCCCCGCTCGCCCGGTCAAAGACCGGCCTCTACTAACCATGATATCTGTTTTTGAAAACCTTGTATGCTCTTATTCCGGTTATTAGCCTAGGTTACTATGTGATGCTCGCAGCAAATAAGTATAGACTGGGTCGCCTGAATTGGAACAAAACATTTCATGTTCGTTTGTTTGAAAATGGTTTGATGGTGCTACCCGCAGGTAGGCTAAGACGCGGATTTGCCACCCTCAGATGGGCTTAGAAAACATGATTTTGCCACTATCTAGTGGGCTTAAAACAAACATTTGATGAATTATCCCAATTCAAGTAACTCAACCTCCACCCACAGGCATTCAAGGCAGTTATATCACATAAGCACATAGCCTCATGGTAAGCATGCTATCATGGCAACACTCACACGCATGCAAGGATGCTAAAGCATAAAACTCACCGAGTACTCCGAGCCCAAAAACAAAATCTGATTAGAAATCATGCATGATCCTAATTATACAGAATTGCCTAATGCAACACATGCAAAGATGCAAACTATAGCAGGCTCGGCTATTCTAAACATGGTATATGGAATGCTACAACTAACATGTATTCAATTTGAAATTGAAATACAAATGCAGTTTGTATGGTGCGCCGAGCCCGGTGCATGCAAAACAGATGAATGATGCAAACATGCTTTTATACTGTATGCTAATTGAAATATGCCCTAATCTAACCATCATAAGCAGGTAAATAAAAGGGAAGAAAGACGTGGGGTTGGAAGACATACATCACACTCACCCACACTTATTACAGTTATGCCCTCGCGCAGAGGGTCCGAATAAATATACAGTCCGAAATAAACAGAATATTACAGTCTGAAATTACAGTCCGAATAATACAGATTTTCTAATTAATTAACAAATTAAACTAGGGAAGCTTTAAAATTGGCTTGCAAGCCAGGGGCTGCCTTGCTTCGTTCCGGATAATGGAATGATGTATGCTGGGCTGCCTTGCGTGGAAATCCACTGGGATGCCCAATTTAGCCTCTGTTTGTAATATTTCTCGAAATGCGCGCCAAACTCCGAAAAGTTGCTGATTCCTTATTTTGCTGCAACAGAGAGCAGGAAAAGGGCATAGCAATGTATTTCACAGATATATGCATGCCTCGATTCTCGTGCCACCGATCACGCATATATGATGCATTGATGGCCGCGAGGAATCGGATTGCACAACTCAATATAGGGTGCAACGCAGATGAATGCTACACAAAACCTAACTCCATCATGGGTAATCCGGAGTGTCGGTGACTGGGGAATTGAGACTCGTTCCGTCACTCGGAGTACGAAACGTGCCTCGTTTCCCGTGCCCGGGCTAATTCCTACCCCGAACACGATGCAATATGCATGATATGCATGAATGCAACTAGAATACAATCCTAGCATGCTCAATGCTATGAAAATGAGATGCCTCGAAATGCGTGCACGCGGGCACGCGAACCGAGGCGATGATCCTAAGGCATGAAATGGCATAAGCAATGCAATTGGACTTACACTAACATGAGAGGACCTCAGCCGCACTCACATAAGAGGCCGTCGGATAATAAAAAAAGATGAGATGCCTTGAAATGCGTGCCCACGGGTGCGCAAACCGAGGCGATGCATACAGAATGCAAAATGACATGGAAATGATAGGTGACGATGCTAAAATGAGATGTCTCGAAGTGCGTGCCCGCGGGCACGCAAACCGAGAAAAATGGCATATGGAAATGACATACAGAATGCAGAATGGGCTTATACCAACATGAGAGGACCTCAGCCACTCTCATACGGGAGGCCGTGAGACAAAAATGAAGTGCCTCGAAATGCGTGCCTACGGGCACGTAAACCGAGACGGTGGCATACGCAATGCAAATGACATGGAAAATGCAAATTGGGCTTCCACTAACATGAGAGGGCCTCAGCCGCACTTACATAAGCTGCCGGCGGATAAAAAATGAGGCGCCTCGAAATGCGTGCACACGGGCACGTAAACCGAGGCATTGCCCTAAGGCACAGAAATGACATGCGAATGAGATGTGACACATGGCATATGGAAAATGCCAATTTCAGCAGCTAAAATGATGCACAAATAGCCCCCGAATTATGACAAAATTACACCCGATGCCCGAAATGCGATGTAATGCACCCGAAATGGCCTACAGCCCTACTAAACATGCACAATTGACACATGACATGTAAAACAGTAGCAAGGCAGCCCCTAAAATAACATTTTTTCAGTACAAAGCAAGGCTAAACAACACCCACAAGTATGGCAAAATTAGCATGCAAAAATGGGGAAAAAGAGGGGAATTACAAAGCAAGTAGTATATACAATGCTCAAACTGAAAAATACAGTTCTAAAACATTGAAGAGGGATCAAAAATATGCACAATTACAAGAGATGACATCCCCCAATTCAGTGTGTGGATATGCTAAACATAGCATGCAAAATAATGAACCAACAAAGGCTATAACATGAGGTACCAGAAGCATGCACCAAAAAACCTTGGACCCTTAACAAAACATGAAGAATGGGTCATTTTAAGACACTTTCTAAGCCTGATGAAGGCTTAAAACAGAAGCCAAGAATGCCTAACAAAGCATGCAATTTTACGGAATCAAAGAGGATATTACATGAAGTACTAAAAGCATGCATCAAATGGCCTAAGACCCTTAACAAAACATGGCAATAAGTCCAAAATAAGACTCTTTCCTAGCCTGATGAAGGCTCAAATCAGAATATAGATAAGCTTAAAAAGGCATGCAAAGTGGGGTCAAAGAGAGATATAAAGGCAAGTGTAACATGGAGACCCCAAACCAAGTTGATCCCTTCTACAATAATGTAGAGGGACACAAAATAAGCTCAGTCTCAGTTAATGACATGCTCAAAATCAGACTTCAAATAGGCTAAAGGAACCATGCAATTTTACGGTAAACTGGAAGAATTACAAAGCAAGTGCATGATATAATCATTAAACATGGTTGAGCCCTTCTTCAATGTTGAAGAGGGGATCAAAATAAGCCCACTCACAGTATATGTCATGCTCGAAATCAGATCACTCATAATCCAAACAAAGCATGCAAAATATTAGCATAAAGAGAGGTATTGAAAGAGATGCATCATGGAGACACCAAACAGAGTTGAGTCCTTCTACAATGTTGTAGAGGGGCTCAAAATGAGCCTAAAATCAGTAGGGGTTGGAGCCCAAAACTAAGAGCAAGTAGGGTAAAGAATTGATCCAAGAAAATGCTAGAAAAAGAGAATTAGAGGCTTACCCTTGGAGACAAGCCTTTTGTGACTTCTTGGCTTCAATTTGTTGATCCTTAGCCCTTGAAAAACACTCCTTTGCTGCTGGAATGGAGGTGGTGATGGTGAGGCTTAGGGTTGATGAAGGAATGGCCTAGGGGCTTCAAGGTTTTTAGGGTTTTTGGTTATGGAAATGGGAGCTTTTGGAGAGAGGCTTTTGAGATCAAATCTTCCAACCCTAGGGAAGGAGTTGTCCAGCCCCTTAAATAGGCAAGAAAGGGTGTAAAAGGGGAGGGAAATGCATCCAAGCTTTCCCTCCCAAAATATCCCCGGAGGGGTGAGATATTTCAAAAAGCAGCTGGACAGCTGTAAAGAGGTGAAAAGCAGAAAGAAAGCTGGCCGGCCAGGTAACTTTCTTGAAGGTGGCCGGCCGGCCACCCCAACTGGTCGGCCAGCCACTCCCCCTGGCCGGCCGGCCATGCCCAAAAATGAAGCAAAAAAATTCTGGCCGACCACCACTGTTTAGGGTCCTCCTAGGTGTGTAGAACAAGGCCCCAAGGTTGGAATCTGACAACTCTGAAGCAGGAGTCACAACATAGAACTTGAAAGAGAGGCTCAAAAATGAAAAACACAAATACTGGCCGACCACCACTTTTTGGTGTCCTCCCATGTGCCCTCATCACAGATATGTGGTTGTGGTTGGAAGAAAATGGGCCTAGGGTGTTCAACATTAGCCCGGAAGTGAGCAAAACGGGCGCCGGAAGAGCATAACTGGTTATCTGGGATAATTGCTGGCCTCCCACCCTCCAGTGATCTTCCTGGTGCTAAAACAGAGGTACCTGCCAAAATTGAGCAAAAACTAATGCAAAATGAATGCTCGGGGGCCAAACCGCGAGGTTCGGGGCCCGAAAACCGGCCGTAAGCACCGAAAGTGGCATTCAGCCACGAAGTGGGTATCTGAGACCCCAGTGTTTCTCGGTATGACAAAACAGAGGTACCTGCCAAGAATGAACAGAAATCGATGCGAAATGAATGCTCGGGGGCCAAACCGCGAGGTTCGGGGCCCGAAAACCGGCTATAAGCACCGAAAGTGGTATTCAGCCGCGAAGTGGGTATCTGAGACCCCAGTGTTCCTCGGTATGATAAAACAGAGGCACTTTCCAAGAACCGGAGAAATCGGAGATGGTTGGGCGATCCCGAACCGAGGCACACGGCCTGACGGCTCCGAAAACCGGGAACCGGGCTCCGAAACGGGCAAAATGGCCTACGGCCACCAAATGTAGCCCACGGCCACCGAGAGATGATCTGCTGGACCACTCCCTTCCCTCAGGAAAGAAAACAGAGAAAACCGAGCCTGGTTCGCAAACCGAGGCAAGGCACAGAAGAGGATTCGGAAGTCCGGAGGCAGGGCGCACGGCCGTGACTCTGAGACTTCTGAACGAGCACAGTATGCAACATCACCAAGCGCTCAATCGGTGACGTCTGAGTCTTAAGGTCGGTCAAAAATGGGGTGTCTACACTTGTGTGCTGGTTCTGATCAATGTTTTGGCACTTGGTGGTAGCAGTGGATAGATCTGTTGGGCTGCTGGTTTGGGTAATATTTGCTTCAGTTTTGGATGTAAATCTATTTGTATCAGTGCTGGTTGATGATTGTGCTGGTTGGGCAACCCTTATTTTAGTCCTGGTGATGTATATTTCTATCTACCTTTGCTGGGATGGGTAGCTCCTGCTGTCTGCTGTAGCACGATTTGCTGACTTTGGTGCTTCTGTGCTTTGTAGTGGTTAGATCTGCTGTTGTGTTTTTGTGTTCTTGTTGGTCCCTCACTAACAATTCTATTTTGGTGTTGTGCATCATCCCCCTTCTCCCCTGTCATTTCTTTTCCCCTTTATTGATGTCTTGTCTCCTTCTTGGAAGGTTCTTCCATCAATAAAGTTTTTGTTGATAAAAAAAAAGGGCCTTCTTTATCAAACATATGATTTCAATTTCAAGTCTAATCATCCTCTTAATATAATCTTTACATAAACACCAACACTGTGAAGAGCATTCACATGTTCTAGTAATATAGATACTAAAACACAAGTTTGGGTACGGGCAAAGGCCTTTACCAAACTGAGCTTGAGTACTGAATATCTAACCACCAGATCTCATCCCCTCACTTTGTGGGGAAATCCATTGATAAAAGTCCATTGTGATTAACCCAATATAACTAATTGGCCTCAAAATATTAGTTCTAGCCAAACATATGTCTAAATAAATTAAACTCAATATCACAGTCTAATTTGTCCTAAACAATCTAAATTCAACTTGAGCTAAGGTCTCAACAGAGGACAGGCAAGGCAAGCTTAAGTAACTCTCATCATTACTCAAACTAGCAAGTCTTGAGCCCAACTTGCACGTTTTATTTAACAAAAAGATTAGGCTCGAATGAGGCATGCTCAGACTAAATATGAGCACATTATGAGCCCAACTTTCACCCTTATTTAGGTTTCCTTTGGCAACCTCTTATTAGGGGTGTTTGGTAAAACTTTTTTTCAACTTAAATCAGCTTTTGGCTTAAATTAAGCTGAATTGGTGTGTTTGGTACAACTTATGAAGCATAGATTATGGCTTAATTTAAGCCATTTTCGGCTTAAATGTAAACGCAACTCCAAGGGTGCTTAAATTTTGAGCTTAAGCACGTAGCTGTGTTTGGAGGGGCAAAATGACTTAAATGCCCCTCACAATTTCAAATAATTACAAGTGTACCATGTATATAAATCAAAAAATCTCTCATTTTTGTCTCTTTGATGAAGCTCTAGCGATTTCCGGTGATGAATGGCGATTTCTGGCGACGTGTCCCTCGCTCTGGAGATGAAACAGATCTCTCTCTTCTCTCTCTCTCTCTCTCTCTCTCTCTCTTTGCTACATCCATGGCCCCGGTCGATCTCGGGTTCGCCGTCATCGCGATCGCGAAGCTCCGTCTGTCTCTCTCTCTCTAAACCAACGCCGTCGCCATCGCGATCGCAAAGCTCACGCCATCTTGGGTTCGTCACTATCGCGATCGCACTACATCCAACGCCGTCGTCGATCTCAACCGTCGCGATCTCAAACCCTAGTGCCGGTCGTCGCCCCTGTGCTACCGGAGCTAGGGTTTTCAAACCCTAGAAAAAAAAATTGAAAATAAATTGAAAAAAAGGAAAAAAAATCAATATTAATATTAATATTAATATTAATATTAATTAAAAACAGAATTAATATTTAATATGAAAAAAATTAAAAAAATTACTTTTCAGAATTAATATTTAACACAATTTATTTCAATTAATATTTACTTTTCATAATTAAAAAAATTACTTTTCAGAATTAATATTTACTAAAAATGAAATATTACTAAAAATAATTAAAATGAATAATAATAATATGAAAAATAATAATAATTATAATTGATGGACAAATTGATACTAATTTTAATATTTAACACAATTTATTTCAATTAATATTTACTTTTCATAATTAAAAAAATTACTTTTCAGAATTAATATTTACTAAAAATGAAATATTACTAAAAATAATTAAAATGAATAATAATAAAGAATAAAAATAATATGAAAAATAATAATAATAATAATAATAATAATAATAATAATAATAATAATAATAATAATTGATGGACAAATTGATACTAATTTTAATAATCGATAATAATAATAATAATTAATAATTGATACTAATTTTAATAATTGATGAGCAATTGATAATTTTTATACTAAAATCACAATTAATAATAATAATAAAGAAAAGAAATACAGAGAAAGAAGAGAAGAAAAAAATTAATAATTTTGATAATGAATACAAAAGATAATATGTAATGAAATCACAAGATTAATATAAATTAGAACATGAATATTAATTTTAATGAATTAATAAATTAAAAAAGAAAATAAGGTGAAAAAGAAAAAGAAAATAAAATAAAATGAAAAAGAAAAAGAAAAAAATGTATTATAAATAAAATCACAAATTTTATATCTTATAAGGACAAAAATGACAATTATATAGAAAAAAAATCTATTTTACAGCTTATTTACAAAACACTACTCTGCTGCTTAAATCCATAATCTCGCAGCTGCACTAAATAGGTTACCAGCTTATGTTCACAGCTGTAAGTTATAATCTGTTAAGTTATAATCTATAATCACTTTCTCACAGCTCTACCAAACGGGGCCATTATTTTACTTAAAAAAAAAAAAAAAACTTTTGGTTGTTTTAGCATACTTATTTTTTGCTACAAAGTTATTCAAAAAAGTTAGAATATGCAACATGAACTAATTTTTTTTCCTTTTAAAAAAAATTATTTTTTTGTCGACTTATTTTTAATCAATAAATTAACTTCTAAGTAAATCCTATAAGAAGACTTAGCAAGCAAATTAGGCTTGGGAATATGGCATGCTAAGAAATAAAGCAAATCTCTAAATTAAATAAAGACTCGATGTTGTCATACTTGGACTTCACTTGTATAGAATTTGTCTGTTTAGGCCCAAAGTCCACCTCAAATGACATTATAGTGGGCTGAAAATTACATGAATTGATACAAAAGAAATCGACAAAATGCAGTGAAAATAAAAATAAAAAGAAGAAGAAGAAGAAGAATGGTCCAAGAAATGGTTGACTGTTCATATTTAAATATCAATTAAGTAACCTGAGGAGAGAAAAAACTAAAAATGATGAGAACAAGGAGTGAGAGAATAAGGAAGGAGACCGACTGTATCCATCTAGATAAAAATTGTAAGTGATGAGATTCCTACAAAAAAAAATTATATATATATATATATCAGCACATATAATTTATATAAAAATCAGCACACATCATTTTTGTATATATAAAAATCATTTTATTGAGTGTTTTCCTTTAAAGTGAAATATTCACATTAAGCTAAAAAATTCTATACAAAAATATGTATACATTTTTAATTTATATGAATTATTCCTTATAATTCAAGACTATTCTAAACTTAAATGTAATTCTTTATTTTTGTTTTGTTTTGTGATCGTACTTTTTTAAGACTATTCTAGTTGAGAAGTTATTGGTTGGTCATGGACATCATCAGGTAGTGTCCTGTCAGATGATGTCCTAATGGTGTTGTGATTGATGAAAGAAATGGAATCCACGATTTTATGTTGAGTGATTGAGAAATATGAGGAGATATGGTAATTTGTAATTAGTGAAAAATACCATCACATATCGCCGTTGGATCAATCAATAATTTTTCATTCTAGTTAGTAACTAATATCATTATCAGTGATAATATTCTAGTAACTAAGCATTAAGTGATCAGACCTATAATAATAGCCATTTGAGTCCAATTATATTTTAATCTAAATCTTTAATGGACGTGAAACTAGTTAGAAAAGTTCCTAATCCAAATCAATTTGTACATAGGATATCAAATCCAATTTGATTGGCAACAGATCATTTCTCAACCTCTTATGAGCACATTATGAGCCCAACTTTCACCCTTATTTAGGTTTCCTTTGGCAACCTCTTATTGGGGGTGTTTGGTAAAACTTTTTTTCAACTTAAATCAGCTTTTGGCTTAAATTAAGCTGAATTGGTGTGTTTGGTACAACTTATTAAGCATAGATTATGGCTTAATTTAAGCCATTTTCGGCGTAAATGTAAAAGCAACTCCAAGGGTGCTTAAATTTTGAGCTTAAGTGTGCAGCTGTGTTTGGAGGGGCAAAATGACTTAAATGCCCCTCACAATTTCAAATAATTACAAGTGTACCATGTATATAAATCAAAAAATCTCTCATTTTTGTCTCTTTGATGAAGCTCTGGCGATTTTCGGTGATGAATGGCGATTTCCGGCGACGTGTCCCTGGCTTCGGAGATGAAACAGATCTCTCTCTCTCTCTCTCTCTCTTTGCGTTACATCTATCGCCCCGATCGATCTCGAGTTCATCGCGATCGCGATCGCGAAGCTCCGTCTGTCTCTCTCTCTCTCTGAACCAACGCCGTCGCCATCGCGATCGCGAAGCTCATCGCTATCTCGGGTTCGTCGCCATCGCGATCGCGCTACATCCAACGCCGTCGTCGATCTGAACCATCGTGATCTCAAACCCTACCGTCGGTCGTCGCCCCTGTGCTACCGGAGCTAGGGTTTTCAAACCCTAGAAAAATAAATTGAAAATAAATTGAAAAAAAGGAAAAAAAATCAATATTAATATTAATATTAATTAAAAACATAATTAATATTTAATATGAAAAAAATTAAAAAAATTACTTTTTAAAATTAATATTTAACACAATTTATTTCAATTAATATTTACTTTTCATAAAAAAAAATTACTTTTCAGAATTAATATTTACTAAAAATGAAATATTACTAAAAATAATTAAAATGAATAATAATAAAGAATAATAATAATATGAAAAATAATAATAATAATAATTGATGGACAAATTGATACTAATTTTAATATTTAACACAATTTATTTCAATTAATATTACTTTTCATAATTAAAAAAATTACTTTTCAGAATTAATATTTACTAAAAATGAAATATTACTAAAAATAATTAAAATGAATAATAAAATAAAAATATAATAATAATAATATAATAATAATAATAATAATAATAATAATGAATTGATGGACAATTGATACTAATTTTAATAATCGATGAACAAATTAATAATAAAATAATAATAATAATAATAATAATAATAATAATAATAATTAATAATTGATACTAATTTTAATAATTGATGAGCAATTGATAATTTTTATACTAAAATCACAATTAATAATAATAATAAAGAAAAGAAATACAGAGAAAGAAGAGAAGAAAAAAATTAATAATTTTGATAATGAATATGAAAGATAATATGTAATGAAATCACAAGATTAATATAAATTAGAACATGAATATTAATTTTAATGAATTAATAAATTAAAAAAGAAAATAAGGTGAAAAATAAAATAAAATAAAATAAAATGAAAAAGAAAAAGAAAAAAAATGTATTATAAATAAAATCACAAATTTTGTATCTTATAAGGGCAAAAATGACAATTATACAGAAAAAGCCATTTTACAGCTTATTTACCAAACACTACTCTGCTGCTTAAATCCATAATCATACAACTGCACCAAACAGGTTACCAGCTTATGTTCACAGTTGTAAGTTATAATCTATTAAGTTATAATCTATAATCACTTTCCCACAACTCTACCAAACTGGCCATTATTTTACTTAAAAAAAAAAAAAAAAAAAAAATTTGGTTGTTTTAGCATACTTATGTTTTGCTAAAAAGTTATTCAAAAAAGTTAGAATATGCTACATGAACTAATTTTTTTTCTTTTTAAAAAAATTTATTTTTTTGTCGACTTATTTTTAATCAATAAATTAACTTTTAGGTAAATCCTATAAGAAGACTTAGCAAGCAAATTAGGCTTGGGAATATGGCATGCTAAGAAATAAAGCAAATCTCTAAATTAAATAAAGACTCGATGTTGTCATACTTGGACTTCACTTGTATAGTGTTTGTCTGTTTAGGCCCAAAGTCCACCTCAAATGAATTGATACAAAAGAAATCGACAAAATGCAAAAAGAAGGAGAAGAAGAAGAAGAATAATGGTCCAAGAAATGGTTGACTGTTCATATTTAAATATCAATTAAATAACCTGAGGAGAGAAAAAACTCAAAATGATGAGAACAAGGAGTGAGAGAATAAGGAAGAGACCGACTGTATCCATCTAGATAAAAATTGTAAGTGATGAGATTCCTACAAAAAAAATTATATATATATATATATCAGCACATATTATTTATATAAAAATCAGCACATATCATTTTTGTATATATAAGAATCATTTTATTGAGTGTTTTCCTTTAAAGTGAATTATTCACATTAAGCTAAAAAATTCTATACAAAAATTATGTATACATTTTTAATTTATATGAATTATTCCTTATAATTCAAGACTATTCTAAACTTAAATGTAATTCTTTATTTTTGTTTTGTTTTGTGCTGTGCTCGTACTTTTCTAAGACTATTCTAGTTGAGAAGTTATTGGTTGGTCATGGACATCATTAGGTAATGTCCTGTCAGATGATGACCTAATGGTGTTGTAATTGATGAAAGAAATGGAATCCACGATTTTATGTTGAGTGATTGAGAAATATGAAAAGATATGGTAATTTGTAATGAGTGAAAAATATCATCTCATATCGCCGCTGGATCAATCAATAATTTTTCATTCTAGTTAGTAACTAATATCATTATTAGTGATAATATTCTAGTAACTAAGCTTTAAGTAATCAGACCTATAATGATAGCCATTTGAGTCCAATTATATTTTTATCTAAATTTTTAATGGACATGAAACTAGTTAGAAAAGTTCCTAATCCAAATCAATTTGTACATAGGATATCAATCCAATTTCATTGGCAACAGATCATTTCTCAACACTTCAATTTCTAGTCAATTTACCTAGGTGTTTTTGTTAGTTTATTGTCAGATTAATAGAAGGTTTTGAATGAGACTGGTAAGATTGAATTAATAAGAAGCTTTAAGGATAAATAACAGTGACTCATTTACTTTGAACTTTAAAACTCAAAAGTTAATCCCTCAAAATATTATCTTATTATACTTAATCATTTTTGTTAGGATTTTGTTAGAAATATATAGAGAATCAGATAATATGTAAAGCACGTGACATATTTATTGAATTTTTTGGACAATAATGTCATTATCTAGTGATTTTGTTTGTATTTTGCCACTAAGATAAGAGAGACAAAATATAAATAAATAAAACTCAAAAGTTAATCCCTCAAAATATTATCTTATTATAGTTTAATCCTTTTTGTTAGGATTTTGTTAGAAATATATAGAGAATAATGTCTTTATCTAGTGATCTCGTTTGTGTTTTGCCACTAAGATAAGAGAGGCAAAATATAAATAAAATCATCAAATAAGAGTATTATTATTTTAAAACAATCAATAACAGATATTATTATCCTAATAAATGTATCATGTGCATTACACATGATCTGATTTTTTGTAAATTCCTTATAGATTCCTAATAAAAGAGTTAATCATAATAGATTAACTGTTAAATTTTAAAATTTAAAAAATAAAATATAAATAAATTATAATTTAAAAGAAGTTATTTAATTTACTCAAATTTTAAATAGGAATCACTTGGTCAGTTTGGTAGGACCGATCTATCCCATTTCATTTTAGACTTCTTATTAGTCGGTTGGTGTCATCATTGCATCCAATTATCCGTTAATTTATTTTATTTTATTTTATTTTATTTTTCCATTTGTTTGGGGGTAGTAGGTAGGGCGGTGGTGTCTGAGTTAGACGATGTGCAAGTCCAACATGTCAATTTTGGAATGGACCAGGCCCGCTGTCCTCAATGCGGTTCTCTTTTTGGGGCACTTACCAGTGGAAGTTTAAAATTCATTTAATTTTAAAAGAAAACTTTTATATTGAGTAGTTATATATATTTTTAATTATTATTAATTTTTATTATTATATATAAATGTAAAAACGTCATTACATTTTATCATTACTGGACTTCTGTCAGACGGTCATCCGAGACTCGCCAAAATGTTCAATATCACTGGAAAGTTCGTCGGAGTATCGCCAAAAGTTCACTAGAATATTGCCGGAGCATTCTAAACGTCATTGGAAGTCATTGGAATGTCCAGAATGTTTGCTGGACGTCAAAAAAATGGTCGGATATTCATCGAAATATTGTCGAAAAAAAATAAATAGAGAAATTAAAGTTAAAAAACATAATAAAATGTGCTAAATATTGATAACTTGAATAAAAAATAAAAAAAAAAAAAAAAAAAAAAAACAACAACAACAACAACAACAATATGAAAATATATATATTATTTTTTAATTTTTGTAGCGTTTATGTAAATAATCTCCAATATTGATCAAATTGAAAAGTACATTTTGAAATTGTAAAATGTTACAATTTCAAAGTATGATTCTATTAAGTATTTATTCTTTATTAATCAAACTGAAAAGTATGTTATGAAACTGTAAAATTTTACAGTTCTAAAGAATGTTATAAAACTGTAAATTTTTGCAGTTTTAAAGTATGATCTGTTTCAGCACCAAAAAAATTGAAATTGTAAAATTTTATAGTTTTTTTCACCATGCTGTAACTAAAACTTGAAAACAATTTGTTCAGAATTTTAATTTTTTTCCCATTAAAACAGAAAAATAAAAGTGTATAGTAGAGAAAATGTAGAAAAATTGATATATCGAAAGAGAGAAACAGATATATGGAGAAGATTGTATTTCGGTAATTTTTTTTGGTTTAGATCTAATCTGTTCTCATATAGATCTAATTTTTTTTTATTGTACTCATTTTCTTCGCCGAAAACTTGTTTCCTTCACTATCGGTGAGGGTGAAGTAAGGAATCGATAGTCAGTAGTTGCCGGTAAATCCCAACCAATGGTAGTCGTCAGTCGCCAATGACTATATGTTAGAAAAAGAAAGAGAAGAAGTAAGGCGTGATTACCAATTGCCAGAAAGGAAGAGAAAGAGATAAAGAAGAATGAATGCACAAAGAAGAATGAAAAAGAAAAATACACAATAAACTTTTGAGAATATCCAAAAAATTGTGAGACTAAATAGATTTCTCCTCTTTTAAATTGGACTTCCACGTAATTTGCCATTCTCTTTTATACATTATCAAAAGATAGACTGGGCCTGATTTGTTAAAAGAATAAAAAAAAACCTACTTTCGTAAAACTGCTTACCATTACAAATAACAAGCCTGAAGCCCAGTAGAGATAGTGCCATTAACGAGTGAGCAGGCCCACTATCAAATGTGGTTTCAATTAATTAATTGTGAGATTGGGCTGGGCCAAATTTGTGGAAAAAAATTAACTTAGCAATTCGTATAAAATGTTTTGTTAAAGTTTCTACCTTCTTTATTACACATCTATTTATATTTTGTATCAACTGTAGATTATGTAGAATAGCTCTAATGATCACAAGAGTAAGAATTTATGCTAATATAGTACTTTTAATTTTTTTTTTACGAATTCATACTATACAAAATCGCTCGATATTCTTCATCTTTTCAAAATAACTAATTAAAAATAAATCTCAAATCAATTAAGTTTGAAAGACAGCAATGACCAGTGTCAAAACCAATATTTATCCATTGGACTAACCATGTGAGTTTCCATCACTAACTTTCATATGTATTTGAGGCGAACTATTTGTTGATAGTTCCATACTACGCCATGTAGTTCCCTACTTCTGAAGGTGGAGTAATGTTGCATCTTCTTACTTCTCTATTCTCCAATTCACTATATATTCAGTGTCTGCCCAGCTCAAGAAAGACTCAAACAAATTGTCAGTAAAAAATAAAAAAGACTCAATGAAGATTTTTGAAACAGACAAGCTCAACCAATCTTCTTGAATTAGCTGAACCCTAATTACAAATCTAACTACAAATTTATGGCTCCACTTTGATCTCTCTAATTCTAGTAGTAAAATAAACAATAGAATGGCTAATGCCGCCTATATATGATTACCTTGTAAATTACAAGCTGTCTATGAAGTTAGGTTTCTCTGTCGTCAATATCTGCTTTGCATAAAATTATAGGAATGATCCATTCTGCTCTATATATAGATATATCTTGTAGACATAAAGACTTGTGTTTTTCTTCAATGGTGTTTAGCATTTAGTGCAAAATTTTTTATTTTTATACTTTTGAATCTAGAGGTTGCTTAATTTTTACAACTAGAAAGAAACCTTTAAGCTTCCCTTCATTAGATAACCATAGTTGTCTACAACAAAGAAATAGAAACAAGAGGAAGAGAGAAAGAGAAGGTAACAGAAGAAAACAAGAAATGATACAGATTATAATTCTTATTCATTGCTCTCACTCCAGTTCCTGATGGCTTGCAACACCGCTTGTTTTACCACTTGAGCATCTATATTATCATCCTGTCCTTGATTCTGCCGCAAAAAATAAAAAATAAAAAATAAACATTTTTACACTTTAAGAAGTAAAGAATACACATGCATATAATGATGTAAGCATATATAGGTTGGTGCGTACAATAGTATGAAAATACAGTGTAGCATGCAGAGGCCAAGCAGTAACACATTCAATAACAAAAATGGATGAAAGAATGTACTATAATGTATAGTACATACACACTCATCGGTTTATGAATACACAAACAAAAAGTCCAAAATGTATGGTTCAAGCAATCGGCTGATTTCGACAATCACGTTTCATATTTATAAACTACAATAGCTACATGATGCATATCTGACAAATCTGAGGTGTGTATTGAAGCCAAGATTTTAAATACTGGTATTGAGGACATGGAAAAAGTAGGAATAGTGGGTACTATTTATGTTGTCTTGGGATTGTAGCCAGGGATCATCAACAAACCTTAGTTATTCATTGGATGCTTGAAACAGCTTTCAAACGACATATAAGTTATAAGATAGCTTAAAGAAATATTCAATTGCTGAGATAATGTATGAATCACTATTAGTCAAGGTGAAGCAGTATTGGAACGATATGCATATGCTGAATTTTTAAAAATATCAAGTGCAAAAATGAGCTTTAGAACAGTTGAATGTAATCAACTATGAATTGATATGTCTCAGGGATTTACCTATATGAATGTGATTTACATTCTCCTTAGTATACCGAGTGGTATTTATCATAAAGGTAAATACGCAATGTGTATCGACCAGGATATGTATCTGCCGATATTCAAAACCATGATCCAAGCTATGATGAATCAAAAAAATCATAAAAAACAACTAACGCAAGAAAAAGAAGATAATTCCTTACTTCTCCTCCAACAGCTTCTAAACGGAAATTGTCTGAACAGGAAACATTAGCATCAAGCACGTCGAGGCCCAGCTCTTCAAAGGCTTGCAGTATGGTCACAAGCAACCCGGGACAATTTTTTTCCGAAAACACATTAATTAGGAAACCCTTTTCTAGGGTTTCCACAGTAACTTGCTGAAATATAATAAATGAAAAAAAAAAAAAAAGTTACTATTTTTCATGATTTTATATATAATATTAAAGAATGGATAGCACAGTTGTTTTTAAAAATATGTACCATTGGCAATGAGTTTTGTCCATTTGAACTTTGTGAACTTGCAACATCTTGGCTTAGCCTCTCTACTTTTCCCTTCAGCTCCTCTATATACTTGGATGCATCTACTATGATTGAGGTCTTATTTACCTATCAAACACGAATTTATATGTCAAAAAGGGTTTTTTGACAACAAAAAAAAATTTGTTTGAATTTCGACTCATCATTTTAATTCTAATCATAATAACAACCAATGCCTAATACTAAAAACTCCGGCACCAAATTTAAATGGAACAGAAATTAGGATTTCGAGTCATCATTTTAATTCTCCTTAATAATCACAATATCAAAAGACGCCTCTTTCTACAAACTCCCACAACAAATTCATATATGATGGAACAGAAAATAATAAAACATGTTAGAATCTCGAGTCATTGGCTTGTTTTTGCCACCTCTGCTCCATCAATTGAGCTTGATTTTAAATCTTTTCAAGAGAAGAATCAGAAAAATAAGTCGATCAATATGGCATGAATCAATCAATTTTTTTTTTGCATTTTGAGAAAAATAAATCAAGGGTTAAAAAGGTTAAGTAAGGGAACTAACGGCACTGGAGTTGGTGACAGAACGAAGTCGCTGTATCTTTCTATAGAGGGCAGCTTTCTTTCGATCCCGAGAACTCATTCTTCTTTCTTTCTCTTTATCTTCTTCAGCTTCAAATCTCTGTTTCTGTCATTGCAGAAAGCTTTTGGGGGTTTTTAAAGGTGAAGATGAGCTTTCAAAACTCATATCATCTCTTTGTTTGTTTCTTCTTGCATGAGTACCGCAAGGCCACACGAGATTATGACGTGAAATGTGTATTATAATGATGTGTGGTACAATTACTGATTTGCCCTGGGCTTCAAGGCTGTTTATAATGATGCCCTTAAGTACTTTTTGTCACACTAGTCACAAGACATTTCTAAGGTCAAAGGAATACAATTACGTTAAGGTTCATCTATAAAGAAATGAATTATCAGTTACCATAATCATACCATTTCAACATATTTGTCTTTAAATAAATAAATGATCTATTATCGAGTAAAAAAATAAACAATCTATTTCAAAATATAATTATTATCCATTTTGCAAAAAAAAAAATGTTGTAAAATCATGTCGGGACGAATTTCAAATCAAACTGGTTATTTTTAATGGATATACTATATACATAGCCCTATAAAATAAATCATCAGATCATTAGAATAGGGTCAGTAATGAGTCATGGGCCAAACTAAACTATTTGACTCGGGCTATGTTTGGCATCCTCTTCTTGGACTAAAATAACCACAAAAAAGACAAAATAGGTTTTTTAACTCAATAAGACAAAATATCACATCCAAACCATATAATCATTTCATTTTTTCTCTCATAAAAGTCAAAAAAGTCTATCCTAAATGAGACTTTTTAACTCCAAATTAAAATAACCAAAAAGCCAACATGCATCCCAAATGAAGGCTTAGTGGATTGGAGACAAACATTTTCCTATAACTTATTTGTAGAATGACTTCGTTTAAGATGATCAAAACAACATTTTTGCCGTATGATTCAAAATAAAAAGCTCACAAAAGATTACATATTCTCTATGAGAATTTGTATAAAAATTTATTTGTTGTAAACTCTTTTTTGTTAACAATTCGTTGAAATGCCATGTCAAAGTCATATGTCAATTTTCAATTATTCTATGTAACGAATCCTTAATAGAAGATTCACACACACACAAACACACATAAATATATATATATTGATATTTTAAGGTGATAAAGTATAATATTTTTTTTAATTGAAAATTATAAAGTGATACTAAGTGATAGTTTAAAGAGAGGAAAAAAATTGATAACTTGATATGCGACTCAATAGACCAATTAATCCATGAGACTAATTTGACCGTCAACTAACATGTGTTTTGAACCTTAGATCATGAAAGAAAAATACCTTTGGATCCCAAATCTTGACCACCTAGCTAATTATTACAGTCCAATTATACCAATTTTCTATCAAAAAAAACATAGACATAAGATAGACAAGTAACATTGGCCAAGGATAACAAAAATGTCAGCTAAATAGTTTGTTGAGGACCACACCTTAGATGGTTGCAGCCTAAGATGCAACTCAAGCCCATCTCAGCTGATCTACAAACCATGCCAGTTCATAGCACAAAGTTAGTTAGGCAGCTACAAGTTTGTAAGATAGTTTGTTATTAGTTTGTTATCGCTTTGTGTATAAATATTACAGATGTAATACTTGACAGATATGGAAAATGAAATGATTTGATTGCATATTTCCACATGGTATCAAAGCTATAAAGCTCTAACGAGCAACTGATCCATGGCATCACCATTATTTTCTCTCTTTCTTTCAAATTTAACTTGATTTCTAATCTTTTGTGACAATCAAGCTTGATGGATCGAATTTCGTTGTTTGAAAGACTCAACTCTCGAATATTCTTCGAGCAACAAACCTTCTTGGTTATGTTGACGGATCAATTCTACGTCCTTCATTTACAATTATAGATACAATAGGCACTGCAGTTTTTAATCCAGATTTTCTTCAATAGACCATAGTTGATGCACACTTCCTAAGTTATATCACTGCTACACTTACACCTTCAATCTATTCTTCTGTACTTCAATTCCATCATTGTTCTGAAGTTTGGATCTCTCTTCAAAAGCGCTTTACAACTCTATCTCAATCACATATTCATCAATTGAAGAACAAATTGAATAATGTTGCCAAGAAGTCTAATATAATAGAAGAATATTTCGCAGAGATTAAGGACTTAGTTAGTTAGTTAGCCCTAGCCTTTATCATCATTGATAATAAAGACCTAGTAATAATCACTTCGAATGGCCTTCCTTCTGAGTATGATGCGTTTACTACTGCAATTCGTGCTAGACCAGAAACCATCACTATGGATGATCTTTCCTCTTTGCTGTGTTCTGAAGCTATTCATTTAGAATAAGCATAAGAAATCTATAGAACCAACTGTAGCTTTTTCTACAGTTAAAGGATTTGCAAATTCAATTCATACCTCCTCACGAACTCAAAATTTTGGTCAAACTCGAGGTCAATTTTATTCTAAAGGAGGTAGAGGATGACGCAATCATAAATCTTATAGAGGTTATGGTCAATTGGTTCATCTCGAGACAGAGGAAGATTCTCGAATCAAATTTGTCAAATTTGTAGAGGCTTTAATCATTCAGCACTGGAGTGTTGATATCACATGGATCCACAATTTTAGCCTCAAAATCAACAATCATAATATCACAATCAACAGCAACAACCAAGAGCTTTTGTTACTTTTTCATCAGCTTCCATGTCTCCTTCTTCCATAGGTTCTTCTTTAGCTCCAAGTCCTTGGTACTTAGATTCTGTAGCAACAGATCACATAACTAATGATCTCAGTTATCTTAGTTGCTATCGACCCTATCAAGGCTTCAATTATATTACCATAAGAGATAACAACTCTATTTCTATTCAAAATACTGGTAAAGGTCTTCTCCCTACTCTTCATCATACTTTCAAGCTTAATAATGTGTTGCATACAAATTCTATGGGCTCGTTTGGTTTGATTTTCGGAAAAAAATTTTGGAAATTTTCTCTACAAATAAGTTTTCAAAAGTAATCAAACCAAACAAATTTTCTCAAAAAATTTCCCAAAACATCTAAACCAAACAAGTTTTCCAAACAAATCTCTCTCTCACACACATCAAATCAATCACTTTTTCCAAAACTTTCTCTCAAAACAATTTTTCAAAACATCTTTTGAAAAAAACCAAACCAAACATGTTTTCGTACTTTTTATCTCTAAAACACATCTCTCAAACACAAACCAAACATACCCTATATCTTCTAATCTTCTCTCTGTTCAAATATTGGCTCAAGATAAAAATTGCATTATCATATTTGATGACACTCAATTTGTGATTCAAGACAAGCTTAAGAAGAAACTTCTTCACAAAGGCTCTAATCTTCATGGCTTATATCATTTTCTCTTATCCACATCATCACATGTTGATCATACTACATCTGTTATTCTGCTCCATCTGCAGCTCACACTAGTTTTGCTACTCAAGTGCATCCTAGTCATTCTTTTTCTACTTCTAGTATTGTATGGCATAATAGGCTAGGCCATCCTAGTGCTTTGAAATTTTAGCTTCTTAGGCCATATTTACATCTCAAGTCACCTACTATTGTAAATCAGCAAACTTATGTTAACTGATGTATTGCAAAAAATCATAGATTGTCTTTTCAATTGTCTAATTCAACTGTCAATAAGCCTCTTGCCTTAATCCACAGTGATGTTTAGGGTCCCTTTGACTCGATTTCTGGTTGCAAATATTATATACTTTTTGTGAATTATATCCATTGGCTTACAAAAGTCAAGTATATGATAAATTTTTTGAATTCAAAACTTATGTAAATAAACAATTTTCTACATCACTTAAAATTCTTAGAGCAGATGGTGGAACAAAATTCTTTAATAATAAAATGAAGGCCTTCACTTCATTTCAAGGAATTGTCCATCAACATTCATGTCCCCTATACACCATTCCAAAATGGTGTGGCTAAATGAAAACATAGACATCTCACTAAAGTTGCCATTGCTTTACTACATCATTCTTATGTTCCTCTTCACTACTGGTTTGATGCCATTGCTTATTCTACTAACTTGGTAAATAGGTTGCCTTCTTCTAAATTGGCTCACAAAACTCCTTTTGAATCCTATTTTATCAAATCTCAGATATTTCTATTCTCAAAGTGTTTGGTTGTCAATGTTTTCCTTGGATCAAGCCTTACATCTCTACCAAATTGCAACCTAAGTCTGTTGAGTGTGTATTCTTAGGATATCATTTTTTTGCCAAGAGATATAGATGTCTTGATCCCAAAATTGGTACAGTCTATCTCTCTAGACATGTGCTTTTCAATGAGCAAGTGTTTCCTTTTTCTTTCAATCCCTCTCATTTATCTCTTCCTCTTCTTAGTTGCTTTTTTTTTCAGTCTTTCTTCTGGTTTTCTTCATCTTTTCCTAAACGTTAGTACCTTCCTCTTCTTCTTCATCTTCTTTTTCACTAGAGTCTACTCCTTTTCCTCTTAGAAATTCTGCTTCTTTACCTCTTGTTTCTCCTCGATTTCAGCCTTCTATTCCTCTTGTTTCTTCTCACCCTTAGCCTTCTATTCCTATTCAATCTATTTCCATTTAATTACCTCTTCATGTTTCTTCTGTCTCAGTCCTTTCTGTTCCTTCTACCTCTAATTGTCATCCTATGGTTACTAGGTCTAAAGCTGCCCTGTCTACTATTAAGATTGTTTCCTCTATCTCATATCATGATGTTGAACCTCCTACTCACAAGGAGGCTTTACTTACACTCATCTGAAAACAAGCTATATTGGAGGAATTTCAAGCTTTACAAAAACAAAAGACTTGGTCTCTTGTTTCTCTTCCGCTTGGGAAGAATGCCATAGGTTGTAAATGGGTGATCAAGGTTAAGAGAAATTCTGATGGGACTATTACTAGACATAAAGCTAGGTTAGTAGCCAAAGGCTATCTCCAACAGGAAGGAATTGATTTTCAGGAAACATTTAGTCCAGTTGCTAAGTTGCCTACAATTCAAATTCTTTTATGTCTTGCTTTACATCACAAATGGCCTATCAAGCAATTGGATATATCTAATGTTTTTCTTCATAGAGTGCTAGAAGAAGAAGTTTACATGTTGCAACCACCAGAGTTTGAACATACTTCTCAACCAGATCATGTTTGTAAACTTCACAAGGCTTTGTATGGCCTTAAACAAGCACCAAGAGCTTGGTATTCCACCTTTTCATCCTTTTTGCTTTCCTAGGGCTTCAAGAATAAAAAATGTGATTCTTCTCTTTTCATTCAAAGGACTAGTTCTATTTTTATTGCTTTATTGATTTATGTTGATGACATCTTGGTTATTAGTAATGATGTCACTCACATTCAAGCTCTTGTTACTCAAATGCATTAAGCATTTTCCATGAAAGAGCTAGGCGATATATCTTATTTCCTTGGTATTTCAATTGAAGCCTCTGGTTCCGCTTATATTCTTTCCAATAAAAAGTATGCTCAAGAAATTCTTAATAAAGTTGGCATGTTGGATTGCAAATCTTGCTCTTCTCCTATTTCTGTTAAACTTGGTCTGCCTCCTAATTCAGATGTGCTCTTTGACAATCCATCATTCTATCGAAGTATAGTTGGTGTCTTACAGTATTTGACAATCACAAGGCCTGACCTGTCTTATGCAGTTAACCAGCTCTGTCAGCATATGCATAACCCCACTATTGGTCATTTTGCTGGTGTCAAGAGATTACTAAGATTTGTTAAGGGCACTATCACTCATGGTCTTACTTATGCACCCAGCTCATTTGATCTTCAAGCTTATTCAGATTCTAATTGGGCCGGAGATTTAGTTGACAAAAAATCCACATCAGGTTACTATGTCTTTTTAAGATCTAATCTTATTTCTTGGTCAGCTAAAAAGGAGGCCACTATGTCCAGATCCTTTACTGAAGCAGAGTATAGGTCTTTGGCTCACACTACTGCCGAACTTACTTGGATTGGCATGTTGCCTAAGATTTTTGTATTGTTCCCCTTACAATCCCTTTTCTCTGGTGTGACAATGTGTCTGCAATAACTTTAGCTTCTAATTTAGTTTTCCATTCCAAATCTAAGCATATTGAAGTGGATTGCCATTATGTTCAAGATCAAGTACTTGCTAAAAAGCTTGTTTTGCACTCTATTCCCACCATTGATCAGTTGGTAGATATTTTTACCAAGCCATTGTTTGTGTCTAGATTTTCTTATCTCAAAGACAAGCTAATGGCAATTCCTCCTTCCATCAGCTTGAGGGAGAATGTTGAGAACCACAGCTTAGATCGGCTCAGACTGCAACCTAAGATGCAGATCAAGCCCAACTCAACTGAGCTACAAACCATACCAATTCATAGCACATAGTTAGTTAGGAAGTTACAAGTTTGTTAAATAGTTTGTTATTAGTTTGTTATCTCTTTGTGTATAAATATTACAAATGTAATACTTGACAGATATGGAAAACAAAATTATTTGATTTCATATTTCCACATTGTTGTAGCACAAATGGTGTTGCAGTTTGAATATTAAGTCCCGTTTGACTTTTTATAAATAAAAAAATACAGAAAAATAGATAAAGTAATGTAACAATTTGTAGTAATTTTTTTATTGTTTTGGCTAAAAACCAACCTCCCAAATGGAACGTTAGGTCAGAAGCTTGTTTACAGTGGAAGCTCAAGAAGGGTACTAGGGTAAATATATATATTCATTTAACATTTTGCATGAGCCATGCATGGGATGTCTGTGTGTGTATGTGATGAGAGGACAAATGAATGACGGCGAGTAGGGAATGGAAGACAGACATATCGGTCATTGATTTTCTATTACCCAAATTTCCAAAATATATTTCTAATATATTGAAATTATGTGGGAATTTCGTGATGAATTACTTTCTATATAGATAAATTTTTTGTTTTTTATTTTTTTTTATCACTAGATGCAAAGGTAATAAGATTCAAATTAACAAAAAGCATGTCGCATGTGAGACTAATTTCTTTGCATTTACTGATAATAATTAAAAAAAATAAGAGAAAAAATTTGTTTATGCATAACATTTTTCTTTTGTAATATAAAAATTTCAAAGTTGTAATTCAATCATTGTGATGATTTTGAGCCAAAAATAAAAATAAATAAAATTAGGCTTTGTTTGGTAACCCTTCCATTTCCTATCTTTGTTTTTTCTTTTCATGTTTTTTAAAAACTTAAAATGAAAACTTTTTGTATTTTGTTTTCATTCTAAGCAAAGTAAAATTGTCTCCAAACTTTTTTTAAAATTTTATTTTCTCTTATTGTTAAAATTAATTTTCACTATTTCCTCCCTCACCAACACCTCTAACGACCACCCACTACCAACACTAGCCACCACCGGTTGTCAACCGGCCACTATCGATAACCTCTCCAATAAGCTCTAATTATAATCACCAACAACCTTTTAGCCATCACACTTTCCATCAGATTACCGCCAACCAACACCTACAACAACTTATCTAACATATTTTATTTATTTTTTATTTTAGGTTTTTATTTTCTACAAAAAAAAAAAAAAAAAAATTTAAAAATTGTTTCATACATTTTTATTAAAAAAAAAAAAAACAAAAAACTAACAAGATTATCAAATCGAAGGAGACCTTAGAGATAGAGAATACTGTGCAGTCCATTCGAGATCGAGAGAGAGAGAGAGAGAGAGAGAGAGAGAGGAGAGTGCGTATCCCCCGTGAGAAGTGTTTGGAGGCATTTGACAGCTAATATTTTACTAATACTCCAAACCCAATACTCCCTCCCACCTCTACATTTTGACTCCTTCCTTTCTTCCTTTGCTCCTTTCAATGTTGCCCCCCCCCCCCTCTCTCTCTCTCTCTCTCTCTCTCTCTCACACACACACACACACAAATATATGAGATAAGTAAGTACTATACCCCTCCCTTCACGAGAGGCAAGAGCTAGATTCCTCTCTCTCTCTCTCTCTCCACGTGCAATTCTATAGTCTAAAAATCTCTGCATCATGCCTTAGTCAATTACTCTTTGTCATGGCACGAACCATTATGTTGCTATTTTCTTCCCAATTTATGGGTAGGGGCTTCATTCTCATTCATCTCTTCTACTCTACCTATCTAAAAGTTTCGAATCAATTAAGCACAAAAAAGGTGTTAGGTAATCGATAGTAATGTTCACAGTTACTGTGATTTTTATTATAATCAAATACAACTCTATTTTCAATGTAAGAGGCACCGCTCATCTATTTAGAAGAATAAAAATTATAGCAATGTAGAAGTAATAAAAAAATTACCAAAATATCCATAAAATTGGGCTAAGGGGTGTTCAGTACTTACCAAATTATCCTTCGATCACCAATAGATTTAAGGCCAGATATTCAATACTTATCAAGATTCACAATACTCAACAAAAAAAATCACAAACAGTGAAATTAAAAATTTTACCATCTTGATTATGGGTCCCTTAGTTTGCGGGCCCATTAGCAAGGATCTTAGTATGGGTTACGTGACATTTGTTGAATGGTGTGATGCATGGCTTGAATAATTTTTCTTGAGCATGATTGCATAAATATGAAATATAATTTTTCTTGAGCGTGATTGCATAAATATGAAGGGGAACACTATAGTATACACCCCTTCAAAGGGTGTATACTATATATATATATATATATCTTATAATTAAGAAAAATAACATACTTTCATACTTTTTTAGTCATAATTAAAAAAAAAATGTCATAACTAAATACAATATAAGACATAACTAAAAAAATTTATAAGTCATAACTAAAATAATGTCATAATTAAAGAAAAAAAATGACATAATTAAAGATGCATATAATATACTATTTTTAAGAGTGTATATATTAGAATTTCCCAAATATGAAATATACTTTGTAATGTTATTGCCCAAAAAGAGGCAGTGTCAATGTGTCAACATAAAAGATTAGGGTCACACTCATAGAGATATATATTCATTCCCATAGTCACAGTACTCCTATTCGTACCTAATTATTTATGAAATGCTAATACATATAAAAACCATATTTAGGTTGATATAAATTATTCACGTACAATTATGCTCAAGCTAAGTCACAGTTTTCTATAACACTGTAGGGGAAAAAATTAGAATTTTTTTCTAAACCCAATAGTTCAATAGATAATTAGGCTGTGTTTGGATTATAGATTTAATAGAAATTTAGACTTGGAAATGGAAAAGATTAGTAAAATATGAACAAAATATAATTATATTTTACACATTTTTCCTTTATTTTTTCAAATTTTCACTCAAATCTATAATCTAATTATGGCAATAAGAAACAACTCTAATTTGTAATCGAATGGGAGGTTAGAAATTCTTTTTTTTAGCAGTTGGTTTCTTGCCAACTAATTTTCTTTTTCTCACTTTTTTAAGGAAAAAGACCATGTTCATCTTTGTGGCATACCTTTTAATTAAAGAAAAAATAAGTTAAATTATATAGTGCGAGTTTTATATAGTAATTTATTTGTTGACATCAAACATTCTCTTTTTAAGTTTAAAAGTGGAATTAGCCTAGTTGGTATTAATCTAACAAAAGCAAGGATGTCTATATGCAATTTAGGCACCAATCAATAGTAACCAATCATAGCACATTAGTATTTGTCTGTTTTCATAGGAGAGAGTTAATTAAATTCTTCACAAGAAAGACAACAATGTAATATCATTGACAACTGTATTGCAAATTGGCAAATAATAGAGACTAATAATCTCTTAGGACAACCACAAGCACTAGGAGAGATTCCAAGCCGATCATAAAACGCTCCTTGCATACAAGACAAGAAATCATTACCCTCAAAACTAGAGTGCGAGTTTAGGGGCTTGTCCCCGACTTAAATTTTGAAATAAAGGTATTTTTGATATTTTATAGTTCTATTATATATTGTCATAATATTTTATATTTATAGTTAAAGTGTTACATGTCTCTATATTGTATTATAATTCTTTTTAGATCATAACAAAACTGCAACTACCTTATGTTTATGTTTTGTGTCTTGCTAACCCTAGTTCAATATATCAGATCCTAATACAATGACCAATGATCATTTGCTTTTAAATCTTCATGTCCCTCTATCGCAAAACATCCACAAGTATTGGATCATTGAAAATCTTGAAATGCAATAATCACGAGACATAATCTAATGAATGTGAATATTTTGAAACAAAACGACAAAAAAATTGAAAACAGAAGATCACATACCGAAGGCAACAATTTGAATGGAACCACATGGTATCACTAATAATAAAAATAAAATAAAATAACTTAAATATAAGTGACACTCTCGCTGAAAAAGGCAAATATCAGTAACAACAAAGTCTCCATATCTGTAACTTTGCATATACTTTGATTCCAATTAAAAATTAAAAATAAAAAAAATAAAAATAAAAAGCATATATATGGCAATTTTAGTTCTATTGTATTTTTACTGCACAATGACTTTTTCTCAGTTAAGTATGCTTCATTCTGATCTTAGGAAAATCAAAGAAAAGAAATTTTAGACTCATCTAGGAATTAGGTGAACAAAGATTTTAAATATTAACCACTACATATTATATTGGTCGATAAGTATCATTTTTAACCTTTTCAAATTAAAATCATATGCATATCAGCCAACTCACGATATGAATCGATTATAGTTGATTCACGACCCGATTCATAGCCAATTTAGCTAATTCACAAATGATATGGCCGATTAGCTGCTATAAAACTCTTATTCGTGATTGATTTAAAAAAAAAAAAAAAAAATTATAACCACATCATCCAATTCTGTACACCATATGCTTAACATTGATTCGTCTTTCGATACTACTATTTAAAACCTTAACATGGACCTAAACAAAAAATGGAAAATTGTATTCATCTTATAAAGGAAAAAAGTTATCTAGAGATATAGATAAAACTAGATGGGATTCATTCATATTAAAATTATAAATGAAACAACATTGTCTCCATGCCACAACGACAAACCATCATGTACCCACCTATTCACATGTGTGCCATTAATCATCACAACCAAACAATCCACCACACACACATATAACCTGCTCCAACCTTGTCTCCAACCCTAGTTCCAAATTCTCTCTTCATAGGGATTCTATCATTCTAGGGGGTCTATTGTTTTTCTTTATTTCTATTTATTACTCTCTATTTCAATCACAAACATCTCAAATGTATATTGCTATCTTGGTAACTTTTACAACATTGACATTGTCACTTTAAATAATATGTTTTTTTTCCCATATCAATCATTCTTTGGAAGCATTGTAACAACTTTGCAAAAACTTGCACACATATGCCCTAGAAAACTTGTGAAATCAATCAACACTTTTTTTTCGGCTTTCGAACCATTTTGATTATTCGATGGCCCTATATATAAATCATATTTTGTTATTGCATTAGGCTAAAGAGGCTATGTAATCAACCATATTTATTTTCCTTCCTGCTTGAATGACATATCAATGCAGTGGTTGTGTGGTGTTGTGAACTTGGTCGTTTTTTATTTGTTGTTTTCCTCAAGGAAATTCCCACCTCTTTCTACAATACTGCTCAACTGATTGGTAATTTGAAATCATCAGTTTTTGATCATTATTTGTCACTTGAGGTGACTTGGTGCTTATCAGTATGATGATATGTTATTATGAATGCAAGAAAATTACACAATTGTTGGACAAGCTATACTATTTTTCCGGTGCATCAAGAGCTAGCTAACACCATTATTTCATCTACCATAACCATGGTGAAGTCTCTCTTCTTCTTTTTTTTCCAATAACATTGGAAAATCTAAAATAATGAGACAAACTTAGAAAATATTTATAATTTTTGATCTGTAAATAATACCAAGCAGCATTTTTGTACTATTTCCAAAAACCTCACTGTTCCGCTTTTTTCCTAATGAAGCTTTTATCATGGAATGTAAGGGGAGTGAATAGACCAGAGAAAAGGAGGAAAATAAAGTTATTTCTCAAGGAAAAAAGAATCGATATGGTATTTTCCAAGAGAGAAAAAAAAAAAAAAAAAAAAAAAAAAAGAGGCGAATATTCCACCATTGTTTGTGCAGTCATTGTGGCCTGAGGATGATATGGAATTTCTATCTATGGATTCTGATGGAGCTGCGAGTGGATTATTGTGTATTTGGAAAACAAGTGTGTTCAATTTATCTCAGTGTTGCAGCACAAGGAATTGCATTCTAATTTCAGGTTCTATTTCTCCAAACTTTGAGTGTGTTCTCCTTAATATTTATGCACCTAATGATGTAACCAAGAGAGGAAGATTTGGGAAGTGTTGTCCAAGTTGAAGAATGATTTTGGTAAACCATGGTGTCTAGCGGGTGACTTTAATGAAATCAGGCACCTTGGGAAGAGAAGGGGTTGTTCAAGAAGATATAAGGGAATGATGGAATTCAACTAGTTTATTGAGAACATGGAGCTGACTAACCTTCCTATGATGGGAAGAAAATTTACGTGGTGTAATTCCAATAATGGTAAAAGGTGGAGTAGGATTGCTAGGGTACTTATGGATACAAAATGGGTGAGAAGATTTAAGTTAAAGCTATGGGGTTTGGGAAGAACAATCTCAAATCATTGCCCTCTGCTGCTTATAGAGAATGGAAGGGATTGGATTCCTAGACCATTTAGGTTTATAAATGCATGGTATCTATATCCAAAATTCGAGAATGTGTGAAAACATCTTGGGAGGAAGCAAACATTTCAGGATGGGCAGGATATGTGGTAATGAAAAAACTTAAGAGTCTCAGACTTGCACTAAAAAAGTGGAAGAGTGAGATTTTTGGAAATGTCTTTGTTGTATTCAAGGCAGCGGAAACAGAGCTTCATACCATTGATTTAGTGGCGGAGTCTAGAAGCCTTGATGAGGAGGAGTTGAAGAAAATAAAATAAAAGAAGAGAAGTAAGAAAGAGATGTGGTCACTTAGTAAAAGGGAGGAATGGCTATGGCTACAAAAATCTAGAATGAACTGGAGCATGAAGAGAGATAAAAACACAAGATTTTTTCTTGCGGTAGCTACCAATAAACAGAATAGAAATATGCTGAATTCAATTGAAGTGGATGGAGAGGTACATGTGGAGCCACAAGCTTGAGGTGTTTAAGTACTTTAAAAGAAGATTTGTTGAAGATTGGAAGTCCAGACCCAAGTTGTATGGAAATTTCAAGCACATTGTACAGGATCAGGAGTCCAATGGGTTAATAGCACCTTTCTTAGTGGATGAAATCTAGAGAGCAGTGAAGGAAAGTGATGGTAACAAAGCTCCAGGGCCTGATGGTTTCAACATGTCGTGCTTCCAGCAATGTTGGAAAGTGTTTAAAGGTGATATCCTACAATTTTTTAAAGAGTTTCATGATAATGGTTGTTTGGCCAAAGGAGTTAATAACTCTTTCATAACATTAATTCCTAAGAAGGAGAATCTAGGTGGTGTTTCAGATTTTAGGCCAATCAGTCTCATTGGTTACCTGTACAAGATTTAATCTAAAGTATTAACTAACAGAATTAAAAAAAGTTTTACCTAGAATTATAGGTGAAGCCTAATCTGCTTTTATTAGTGGAAGGAATATCTTGGATGGGGCGTTAATATCTAATGAGATAATTGATTGATGGAAGAAAAGAAAGAAAAAAGGGATAATTCTGAAATTGAATTTTGAAAAAGCTTACGACAATGTAAATTGGGAGTGCCTTCTTATTATGATGTCAAATTTTGGCTTCCAAGATAAATGGATCAAGTGGGTTAAGGAGTGTTGGATACCAGCAAGAATTTTAATCCTTGTTAATGGCTCACCTGCAGTTGAATTTAATCCGGAGAAAGGTCATAGGCAAGGTGATCCATTGTCACCTTTGCTTTTTAACATTGTAGCTGAAGGTTTAAACATGTTCTTCGTAAGTGCTAAATCATTTGGACTTACAAAAGGAGTTGTGATTGGTCATAGAGAGGTCAATGTAAGCCATTTACAATTTGCTGATGATACTATAGTCTTTTGTGAGGCAAATGGGCAAGAAGTGATGAATATTAAAAGGATATTGAGATGCTTTGAGGTGGTTTCTGGATTGAAGATCAATTTTCATAAGAGTCATGTATGTGGTGTAGGGGTTAATGAGGAAGTTGGAGTGAATTTTGCGAACCAACTGAATTGCAAGGATCAAAAACTACTTTTTATGTATCTTGGGCTACCTCTTGGTGCAAGCCCAAGGAGGAAGAGTATTTGGTTGCCTGTGATTAATAAGTTAAAGTCAAAATTAGCATCTTGGAAAAGAAAGCTCTTATTGTTTGGGGGTAGACTAACACTTGTTAAAGCAGTATTGTCATTACTACCTATGTACTACATTTCAGTCTTTAAAATGCCTGAGAGTGTAGCAAGGGCACTAGATAAGATTCAGGCTAGATTTCTATGGGGAGGGTCAGAGGTTAAAAAAAAGGTGCATCTAGTAAAATGGCAGGAGGTTACAAGAAGCATATGCAATAGGGGCTTGGGAATAAGGATATTGAGGGTGGTTAATGATTGTTTGTTAGCAAAATTGTGGTGGAGGTATGGATGTGAAGACAAGATATTATGTAAGTCAATCTTAATCAGCAAATATGGCAGCACAGGTGGGAGATGGTTACCATTCTCTGGGGAAAATAATTAGAGGTCAAGATTCTAGGGTGATATTCTTAACATGTCTGATAATAATCCTAAATTGTTTAAGCTCTATGTGGAAAACTGTGATATTGAGATGGGAAACTGAATGAGAATTAGTTTCTAGGATGATTAGTGGATTGGTAATAGATGCCTTGAGGAGGAGTATCCCAGGTTATATAAACTATCAACAGAGCAAGAGGCTTCCTTATATC
Organism: Camellia japonica; assembly: GCA_030407325.1. Classification (NCBI taxonomy): domain Eukaryota; kingdom Viridiplantae; phylum Streptophyta; class Magnoliopsida; order Ericales; family Theaceae; genus Camellia; species Camellia japonica. The sequence goes on from JAPPVO010000016.1 coordinate 3,077,471, forward strand.
AGATGGTTGACAAGAAAAACATCACTTCAACATGGGACTTGGATTTCAAGAGAAGATTAAGGATCTGGGAGGAATCTGAAGTGGAGAGACTGTTCTCTGTGTTGAATAACAGTGTCCCATGTCTGTCAGATGAAGCTGATGCTTTGGTTTGGAAGGCCTCACATGAAGGCATGTTCAATATTAGTCTAGCTTACAGCGGAATCACATCTGGGTAGGAGTTTGAAGTTATAGGTTTCATCTGGAAAAACATCACTCCACCAAAAAGTGTTGTTTTTCGGGTGGTTTGTATGGAAAGGCAGAATTAAAACAAGAGCTTTTCTTCAAAGAATTGGGATTTTAAGTCATGATGCTAGGACTGATTGTGTTTTTTGTAATTGTGAGATGGAAACTTCAAACCATACTATGTTGATATGCCTTTCATTTGGAGAATCTAGTCAAACTTATTGAGTTAGTGAGGCATACAATCTGCGTCTCCTTAAAGTGTTGAGAGATTCTTGGATTGGTGGAGAGGTTTCAAGTAGAGGATTATTGAGAACGAAATCTAGAATGCTATTCCATTGGCTGCTTTGTGGTCCATTTGGAGGATGAGGAATGAGTGTGTCTTTAATGGAAAACAACCTTTGATGGAGGAATTGAGTGATCAAATAAAGCTTAGAGTTGTATTATGGTTTAAAGCTTATTCAAGTGATTACCTCTACTATGTTCATGACTTTGTGAATAATTTGCAACATGTTAGGAAGGTTATAAAGCAGAGTTCTGGGTGGATGGCAGATGATGTAATAGTTCACAAGGGTGGTGTGATGTTATTGAGTCTGTAATTTTTGGGCTTGTATTTTTGTTGGCTTCTTGGCAATTTGAGGGTGCACTTGCAGATAATTATATAGTTGTAGACACTCCATTTTTGACCGACCTTAAGACTCAGACGTCACCGATTGAGCGCTTGGTGATGTTGTATACTGTGCTCGTTCTGAGGTTGCGGAGTCTCGGCCGTGAGCCCTGCCTCCGGACTTCCGAACCCTCTTCTGTGCCTTGCCTCGGTTTGCGAACCAGACTCGGTTTTCTCTGTTTCTTTTCCTGAGGGGAGGAGAGGTCCCGTATACCATCTCTCAGTGGCCGTGGGCTACATTTTGTGGCTGTAGGCCATTTTGCCCATTTCAGAGCCCGGTTCCCGGTTTTCGTAGCCGTCAGGCCGTGTGCCTCGATTCGGGACCGCCTAACTATCTCCTATTGCTCCGGTTTTTGGCATGCATCTTATTTATTCCCTTTTGAAGGACACTGAGGTCTGAGAGACCGACTTTGTGGTCGAATGCCACTTTCGGTGCTTAACAGGCAGTTTTCGGGGCCCCGAACTACGCGTTCTGGCCCCCGAACATTCGTTTTGCATCGGTTTTCGTTCATTTTTGGCAGGTACCTCTGTTTCATCACCAGGAAGGCTGTAGAAGGGTAGGAGGCCAGCAATTGTTTCAGCAACCAGTTATATTCCTCCTTCGCCCTCCGACGCCCGTTTTTCTCACTTCCAAGCCAATGTTGATCACCCTAGGGCCACTTTCTTCAACCCCAAACCACATATTTGTGTTGTACACACATGGGAGGACACTAAAAGTTGGTGGCCGGCCAGTAATTCCACCTGACCCTTTTGAACCCCTCCTAAAAATGGCCTATTCTCTAACCTGTTTTACAGTTGCCAATTTTGAACCACAGGGTTGTGTTGAGGCACCTGGGATGACACCAATATCTGGTGGCCGGCCAGAAAATCTTTTTGACCATTTTGACCCTTGGTCGGCCGGCCATGGGGGTGGCCGGCCGGCCACCTGCAAGTTGGCCAGCCATGATCCTTGCAATGTGTATATTCCAGCTGTATATCTGTTTTCCCCCCAAAAACCCTGTATCCGGGGGACAACTTTTGGGGGGAAACTTGATCCATTTTCCCCCCACTTTTTCCCTCCATTTCTCCCCCATTTTTGTCTACATAACAGAGCCTCCAGCTCTGTCTTGGAGGTTGGAAAAATTGCTTGGAGCTCATACATACATATCTCCCTCTATCTCTCTCATTTCCAAAAAAATTCCTAAGTCCTACACCTCATTTCTTCATCACCACCAAGCACCACCACCACTACTCCATTTCCAGCAGCTTGGAGAGCTTTCCAGCAGCTAGAGGCATCACTTCCCAAGCCAAGAAGCATCCAAGGGGTAGTCTTCAAGGGTAAGCATCATTTCCCCTCTTTTGAGCTCAATTTTGCAACATTTTTCTAGCCTCTTTTCTTGCTGTTCTGAGCTCCGACCAAAACTGAAAAGGTCATTTTTTTGAGCTCATTTTCTTGTTTCATTAAGGGCTCAACACTGTTTGAGCCCCCCATGTTGCACTTGCTTCAATACCCTCTTGAATGCCATTTTCTTGCATGATATTTTTGGCTTGTGTGTGATCTGTTTTGGGGCCTGATGTAAACTGTAAATAGGCCTATTTTGAGCCCCTCTTCAACATTGAAGAAGGTCTCAATACTGTTGGGGACCTCCATATATCACTTGCCATTGTACCCCTCTTTGGTCCCCATTTTTGCATGATTTGTTAGCTTATTTTGCTTCTGTTTTTCGGCCATGATCAGAACTGAAAGTGGCCATGTTTTGACCCCCTTGTCATGTTTCATTAAGGGTCTTTGGCTTTTTGGTGAATATTTTGTATACTTTGTGATATAGCCTCTTTTGAGCCTTAATCTTGCATTGCATTTTGAGCATGTTTGTATACTGTCTTGGAGGCTGCCATAAGCTGTAAGTGGTCATATTTTTGGTCCCTCTTCAGTGTCGCAGAAGGGTCTCTTTCTGTTTGGGCATTGCATCTACCACTTGCTTCATTGGCTCCCTTGCGGAGCCATTTTTGCCTACTAATTTAGTCCCACTTTTGCTCACTGTTTGGCCATGCTTTGTACTGTAAAAATGCTTATTTTGGGGCTGCCTTGCTTCTTTCTTTTCATGCCATATACCAATTTGTGGGGAAGTGGTTTGGAAATACTCTTCAGATCCTGGAAGACGCCAATGATCCTCAGCTAGTCACCTGCAAAGATACAAATACTCTGGTCGGGGGTGCCAGAATTAGCACTCCGACGGACAAGTCAGTTCTTCTACTCAAGAAAGCTTGTTGACTAAGTTTCTAGAAGTGATTCTTACATACCTTTTCTAGTCCATTGCCATTATATTTATACTCGTTTCTTCTGATCCTCGGGGCCAGGGCCTACTTTTTCAATCATTATCTTTTCCACTATTCGGCTCTAGGGATCCTTCCCCATTCGGCCTATTTATCCTATCCGGCCCCTTGTCCTTGCGGGATATCTGCCGGCTAGCGTCTACTTCTGAAATATACCTCCTTTATCTTTGCCAATTATTCGGCTACCACAATTGCCCTCCGAACTCCCTGTTGACGGCAGTCAATCGGCGTGTTTGGTTCAGAATTTGAGAAGTTTAGTGTCAAGCGGCTTCGCGTGCCCCAATATATGTCAGGAGGCGCGCGCCTTTTTGCTCATCATTACGCTTTCCCGCTCTATTCATGTGTATCTCAGCATTTATTGCGATTTGAAACTTTGGTCCTTTCGAATTCACATTTCGTCGATTTTCTGAGACTTTTGGATCGCCAGTGCATATCCCTCCGTGACTCGCGTTTTCTGCATCTTCTTCCCGTCTTCCCTTGTCTCATCTGCTCTTCGTAAGTTTCCTTATCCCTTCTTTGTAATCCCATTTTCTGTTTGCTATTTTAGCTTCGGCGAATATTTAGTTCTTTGCTAAGATGGCCAAACATTTGAAAGACCTCCTTTCTGAGGATCATATCTCCGGTTTCCGGCAACATTTTTCTATTCCTGATGACGTCCATTTAGCCCTTGTAACGGACAATGCTCTCGACATGGAGAGGGAAGATCAAAACACGATCGTATTCCCTCTTTATCCATTGCGGAGGGCGGGGTTCGTTTCCCCCTACACCCACTCCTTAGGGCCGTTCTCCGCTATTGGGGTTTGATTCCTTCTCAACCCAATGTAAATTTCTTTCGAATCATCATGGGGGTTATAGAGTTGAATCGACGCCTTAGGATTAACCTTGGGATTCCGGCCATTCGGCATTGTTACGCCTTAGCCAAATCCTCCGGTCGGCTGAGGCGATATTTTCTCAGGCCAAAGATACTGACCATCACTTGGTGACTATGCTTGCTAGTTCTGGTAAACGGGTTGACGACGTGATGGTCAACGTCCGAGGTAATTGGGAGTTCGCTGAAGGGGAGGATCGCCTGGACCCTATTCCTAGACATAAGGGCGACCCAGGTTGCCACGCAATGTCTTGTTTGTTGGTCTATCTCTTATTCGGCTCTTTTCCCTAAATCGCTTTTTATCTTCTGCAGGTAATAGGTTGAAGAAAATTCTGACTTCGGTTGACGACGTGGTTCTTGGGGAAATCAAGACTGCACTCACATATTTCGGCTGTCCAAACGTACAACAGCAAGGGAGAGCTGCCCATATTCTCCTTCGGTACGAACCCACTTACACTACTTTCTCGGCTGCAGATAACATTCCGATTCCAGTCGGCAATCAACAGCTCTCGGCCCTTATCTTCCCCAGCTTCAAAAACCTTAGGCAGATCGGTCTCGTAGCTTCTGATTTGGGGGAAGATGCCGAGCCGGTTGTAGAGGTGATTGCCGATCCGGCTGGGGAGTCTACTGAGGGGGTAGTAGAGGGCGATGAGGCCGTACGCTCGGCATTTGAGACCACCGAGCCATCCGCCTCAGGACGAACAGATTTCTCTTCCGGGGATATTTTTGCGAATTTGGGGGATCTACCCGGCGATTTCTTTGAGGGTATGGCGAAGGAAAGCCTAACGCAGATGGCACGTAAAAGAAATGCCGAGCGGATGGCCGCCCGAAAGAAGGCTGAATGCGCCGCATCAAATCCCAGCTTTGATCAAGCTGTTCGTACCCGTTTCTGAGGGGACGGTTGAGGTTGTTGCGTCCGATACGGGAAAAGAGGGTGGAGAACAGGCCGATGGGGAATGACTGATTCCAGAGCAAGGCCAAAAGCGTGGTGCCGAGGGGGAAGCGAGTTCAGAAGCTGGCCCTGGTAGCAAACGGCCTCGGCTTGAAGAACCGGACGTGGTCGCTCCGTTCGTTATTCAGCCAAAGATCAGGAATATGCCGATTTTATCCAACGCTTCGGCCATCGAGGATCCAGCCGTGGCTCTGAGCCTGGCGGCTTCGATTTCTCTGCCGGCTGACAACAAAGCCTTCGGTGCCGTGCCTGATATTATGGCCGTTGCCCTAACTGCTCAATCGGCACTTCTGGTAGGTCACCTTCATTTCGCTCTTGTTTGTTAAAGGCGTCTAATCATACCGAATTGTTTTGCAGACGATCGGAAGGATCGCCGACTTGGGTCGCCGCCTGCGTGATGCTCTCGGAGAATTGACCATTTGCAAACAGAGGTGCAGGGTCAGAAAAGTAGGGCCGAGTTCGAAATTATGAGAGCTGAAATGGAGAGCACGCGAGCCGAAGCGGAGAAAGAGAGGGTTCGCGTCGCCGAACAGCTTCGTGTTGATGCTGAGGGTAGGGCAAATGCGAGCGAGGAATCGCTCAAACTTTCCAAGGAAGCACTTGCTGAAGCGGAAGCTCAGTTAGAGGAGCTTAAGGCGGCCCGCGAGAAAGCCGAATCGGAGGCCTTTGAGGCAGGGAGAGGCGCTGCTCTGACGGAATATGTTGAAGAAGTGTCCAAATTTGAGAATCGCGGGTTCAAACATGGGTGGCTCAAAGCCCTTGCTGCCGCTGAGGTTACATTGGATTTGCCAATTCCTTATGAGCAGGTGGATGTTGAGCCACTTGAATCCGATACCGACGAATGATCTGGGAGCCGTTTACTGAGCATGCGTCTTTTTGTTTTTGTTTTTCTTCTTTTGGATAGTGCTTTGTTGGTTCAGGGGAGTTTTCATGTATAAATTGGTTAGCATCTGCGCGCAATTTATTAATGAAAATTTCCTTGTAATTTTTGCTACCACCACACACTTTGTATGAAAGAGTTCTGTGGTTTAATTTTAATGAAAAAGTTTTGTGTTTGTCAATGCATTTGGTAAAATGGAATTGCATGTACTATGGGGAAACCCTGATTTGTGAATCTGCCCTTG